>OX101794.1:11912163-12104164 GCA_944452715.1 Ophion slaviceki | reverse complement strand
TTGATAAAAGATCTGCTGAAGGGCCTCTACGAGAAGGCCTGTCAGCAGAAAATGTGGGGAATCGTGCGCCACACGGCCGGTATGCTCGGCAAAAGAGTCGAGGATCTTGCAAAGGCCGTGACCGATTTGTTGGTGCGACAGAAACAAGTGACGGTCGGTATGCCACCGTCCAACGAGCACACCATTGTCGCGCCCTTGCCCGAGAACGAATTACGCTCCTTGATCCATCAGGCCTACGGCGATGACGAGTCAACCGCAATGCTCACCCAAGAGTTGCTCGTTTATTTAGCGATGTTCATTAGAACCGAACCACAATTGTTTCACGAGATGCTTCGGTTGCGCGTCGGTCTCATAATACAAGTTATGGCTACCGAACTCTCGCGCACGCTCATATGCACCGGCGAGGAGGCGTCCGAACACTTGCTCAACCTTTCCCCCTTCGAGATGAAGAATTTGCTGCATCACATCATGAGCGGCAAGGAATTCGCCATCAGCAGCGGTGAGTAGACTTTCTTTCTCCTCGGGCCACCCTAGGGATATTATTTGAACTCTCAAGAACCGTCGGGTGGGGTCGGCTAGTTGCCAAAAGGCGCAATATCATCGTACTTGGCCAACAACTCGGGGACGTTGATGTTGATTTTTTTAAATTTGTCAGTAATTAAAATGGAGAAAACGCAAATTTGAGAGAATGTCACGCATTTACGAAAAAATCGATATTTCACGCAAAATGTCTGTAAAATTTGGATTAAGGGAAGGGTAGGGGTTTCAGCGTGAAAAAAAAAACACTTTTTTGCGAATTTTTTTCATCTATATGGATAGAGTAAATTTATTGAAACCTTTTGTACGTTGTTAAGTGCCATTTCAAGAACATTCCGTGAAATTTGTACGCGAAAATATCCACAAACAAGCCGGTGACAAAGCTTTTCCAAGAACGCCTTTGGAAAAATACGATTTGCGGTGTTCACTGAATCTTAGCTAGAAATTATCTGAAATCAAGTACCATTAAAATTTAGTCAAAGTATCATCAAATCTTCGTCCCAACGGTCTTTGATAATTTTTTTTTCGTTTCTAAATTTTTGGTGGTCATGTAAAGTGAAAAGTGCTATTTTTCACGAAAAATTCCGCCATTTTGGGGGTGGAAAACTCCCTTAATGAAAAAAAATCTCAAACTAACCGTTGGGGGGAGGTATTTTATATACCTTTAATTATATTTATTCAATTCCGACAATTGGCAAAATTCCGCCGCGAAGAGCTTCTGTGAAAAAAAATCTTCGAAACCTTTTTTGCGCTCTTTTTTCCACAAATTTTCCCAAACTAGGGTAATTATTTACTTTAGTGACTTTTCCGAAAAATGAGTTAATTTTTTTTAACTATTTTCTCTTTAATTGGGTTATAAATAATAATATTCAGTCGGGGGAAGCTGAAATTTTTAATTAACAAGCTTTTCATGAATAAAAAACGTTAAAAGTAATTTTGTATTTTTCAAAAACACAAGATTGAAGAATAATAGAAGATCAAGATCGGAGTTGGTGTAATGTTGGCGTGTCTGTCGTGTGGAAAGTCGACGGCACTGAAGACGTTAATGCGGAAAGAAAAATCGATAAGAAAAAATCACATTACATTGGTAAAATGTCATTCGAATTCCGATTTGTCGCTGCGTTTTCGCGTAATGTCGATTTAAAGTTAAAAGTCGTCTGCTCAAAGCCCATCGAGATCGGTGGCATCAATCAGTGGCGTCGAATTTTTATATTTTATTTTCATTACTTAGCGTCAAGACGCTACCGCGTTTCTTGATTTCTTTGCCAGTCTCCAAGACCGGATGAATCCTAAATGTAACAACTTTACAAGTTCATAAATACACGAGCAACGTATCTTTTTATTTCCCTGTATTGTATACATTCCAAATGTACGAAGTGTACGAATACGCTCGAAATGTACGAAAATCGAATGTACGAAATGTACGAATACGCTCGAAATGTACGAAAATCGAATGTACGAAATGTACGAATACGCTCGAAATGTACGAAAATCGAATGTACGAAATGTACAAAACTCGCTATTCCTATTTTATCACGTGTTTCCGCCAACTTCGAAATTCCATAACTTTTTATGGGGTGGGAGGGGTGGATTTCAGATTCCTCCGACTAGATATCATTATTCACAACTCAATTAAGGGGTTAGGCCACTCTAGAGGCCGAAAAAATAGGCTTTTTGGGGATTTTTTAATCAGAAAAACTACAAAATAAATCGAGATTACAAAAAAGGGTGTTTATCATACATATCAGTGACTGTATCCAATAATTTTTTTGAAGCGATTAATTTCAAAATGGGGGCTGTGCAGCGTTTATCTCAAAACTGCATTTTCGAAGTTGGCCGGAACCAAAACTCAGACAATTTTCAACCGATTCATTTGAAATGTTAAATATATATTGTAAAATACATTGTCTATGGAAGTACGTAGGATTTTTTTTACATTGCATAGTTCATTTGTTATTAACAGCTATCTGACGATTTTTTAGGCAAATTTTTCACTTTCCAAAAATCCAAAAATCCCCAAAAAGCCCATTTTTTCGGCCTCTAGAGTGTCCTAAGACCTTAATGAGAAAATAGCGGAAAAAAATTTAGACTTATTTTTCGGAAACGTCACGCCCTATTTATCACGTGTTTCCGCGAACGTGGATTTCAGCTTCCCCCGTTTGAATATCATTATTTATAACACAATTAATGAGAAAATAGCAACAAAAAAATTTCGGCTCATTTTTCGGAAAAGTCACTAAAGTGAAATTACCCAAACTAGTAGTAAAACTTGGATAGTATTCATGATTTTATTCGTTCAAACGTTAAACTGCCTATATCAGTTCGCGACCTAACACGTTGGTGTTACCTTTGCATGAACATCGATCCGAGGCTCGAAAAACTCCGGTTCAACGTTGAACACGCCACCTCACGACTTTCTCTATTAGGGTGGAGCGCAAACGCGGGCACATAATTACGAACACATCCAGAGGTTTATCTATGACTAATCGTTGTTTGTCCGCAGTCGGGCGTGGAAACTTCTCCGTGATTAGTTGCAAGTCCAATCGTCTCAGCAAGGTACGTTCGTTCCAACGTACACGACTGATATCCCTCTGTTTCTGGTCGTCGGTAGTCTGATAAGCCCGTTGTACTTAACAGAAATCGCAGATCGGTGGTTTCCTCAACGTCGATCAGACGGATGGTGGCGACATGGAGCCGGACAGGCAGGGCCAGTGGCTACGAAGGCGCAGACTGGACGGTGCATTGAACAGAGTCCCTCGAGAGTTTTATCCTCGAGTTTGGCAAGTCCTGGAGCGGGTGAGCCGAAAAAAATCCTTTGACAGCATAAAAATAAATCTCGAACTCTGACGTTTAACGATGCGATCTTTCAAACCCGCAAACAGTGTCAAGGACTGGTGATCGAGGGCAAAGTGTTGCCACAGAACTTGACTCAGGAAATGACGTCGGGCGAGCTGAAATTTGCCTTAGCTTTTGAGACAGTCTTGAACACGATACCGCAGCCCGAATATCGTCAGCTTATCGTCGAGGCACTCATGGTGCTGACTCTCGTCACCGAGTACAACGTTGTTTCCTCACTCGGCGGATTGATAGCCGTTGAGCATCTCGTTCACAAAGCAAATGCTATTTTCTTGGAGGATCAGGTAAATATACACGGAGAAAAATACGGCCTCAAATTCTAACACTGGTTGCCAGAATTCTAATATTCAGTGCTAGAAAAGTATAGCAGTTTACTGCCAGTTCGGAGTTCTAAGACTTGTTATAGAAGTGTAAAATTGATTCTCACACCGTATAGTAAAAATGATGCGTGTATATTACATTTGAAAGTATTCTCGCATAGGCGCGAGTCCTACTAGGTACGCAACTAAGTTCCCGGGTTTCACACATGGATGGCGCTAACGACATTCAGTCGTCATCCAGGTCTGAAATTGAGTGTCTTTATAGCTTGGACATCTGTTAAGAATACCGAGTCGTAATATAAACAAATGTCTCAACACAACGACCTTTTTTCTAACCTCGAAAATGTCGAAGTTTGTGCCAAATAAACAGCATTGGCGGGAAACATTGCTTTTCTGCTTCAACCTAAAAAAAACAGCAGCTGAAGCACGTCGGTGGCCTTGAGGAGGCCTACAGCGAACATATACCATCAAAAACAACGTGTGAAGATTGTTTCAAGCGGTTCAGAAGTGGAGATTTTGAGACTGGGGACGAGGAGCGCTCGGGAAGACCGCAAACATTTGCGGACGCCGATTTGCAAGCGTTATTGGATGAAGATGACACTCAAACAGAAGATCAACTTGCCGAGGCATTAAATGTGACTCGGCAATGTATTTCGAAACGTTTGCACGCCATGGGGAAAATTCATACGGAAGGAAAGTGGGTGCCGCATGAGTTGACTGAGAGACAAATGGAAAATCGATGAGCCACTTCCGAAATTTCAGACTATCACTTGTTCCGGTCGATGGCGCATGGCTTGGGTGGGCTACACTTGGCCAATTACGATGCAGTTCAAAATTGGTTGGACGAATGGTTTCAGTTCAAAGACGTGTCTTTTTATCGTCGCGGTATTTACGTATTACCAGAGAGATGGCGAAAATGTGTAAATAGCGAGGGACAATACTTCGAATGAACCATTTTTTGTATTTGTCTTGAAATTTTCGATTTTTCATTGGTCAAAAAAAACCCGGAAACTTAGTTGCGCACCTAGTATATGCTGTATAGTTAAAATTATGCGTGCATATTACATTTGAAACTATTCTCGCATAGGCGCGAGTTATATTTTCATATGGATTTTACTATACGTATCGCATGAATCTTCGTGTATGTATAGATTTCACTATACGCATAGCGAAAAATATTACGAAGTTATTAGTAAAATGTGACTCTTTATACCGTACTTTTTGTAGAACACTGGAAACTAATTGTTCCAGTCACGTGGGCAAAATATTTTTTGAATACTACAAAAAATCACAATATGCCGAATAAAATGTATTATTTGTATCAGTTCACGTGCGATGTCGTAGGTTCAAATTTAAATTTCTTCATTATTACTATACCATAATTACAATTTTTATCTTCCATTCAATACTTTTTGGTATTAATTCTAAACTTCGAGGCCCCTGTTTTCTCCGTGTACATAAAATAGGCGTATATAAAGATGGCGCACTGAAGTGACATCCCAACATTCCGGAGGTGTTTTGGGAAATAACTTTGGGATTGTCCGGCAGATGAAAATCGACGGGGACGCGACTCTCTGCTGTGCTAAACCAAAGGAGGAACGCGAGACTACGGCATTGGGGACCCTTTTGTGCGGCGGAGCGGCTTACATCTGCCAACATTTTTACGACAGCGCGCCTAGCGGTAGCTACGGAACGATGACTTACATCACCAGGGCAATAGCATCCCTTCTGAACTGTTTACCAAAAGACGGAGACATCGAATGTTCAATAACGTAGTTCTGCCATTGTCAACCCATTTGTCGCTCTCTCTCTCTCTCTCTTACTCTCTCTGTGTCCGATTGTATTCGGATTAGCTAAATGCGCCAAAATTGTTTAGTAGATCGCACGGGACCTCGAATATCCACGAATTCAACGGACTATCTCGTTACCGTGATGCGTTATCAAACAGTGTGTCTTTGATTCAAACAGTATATCCTTCGAACGATGTTAGCAATAACAACGAGAAAGAAAAATGGGCTTCCATAGCTACTCCGAGTGAATTTGAAATACGTTTTATTCGTTCGTAATTCGACGACTTATGTACATACGCGTGAATGACGAGCCCACGAGAATGTTCACTGTTCCTTTGTAGTTTTCGCGAACGGATTGATCTTCGAGATCCACGCTGATTTGCTGAAAATAAATGTGTTCCGATAGTGCATCAGCGCTGCATGTGCGTCGTACAACAAACGGATGCGAACATCGCACGTACCTCTCCGCCTCGGACGGTCGGGCCTCCATAGCCTCCTTTATTTTGGCTTCTTTGAGTTTCTCGATCAGTTTCGCGCGGTACTCTATTTTCAATGGTTTTGGAACTTTGGACGGTGCTTTCAACGCAATGAACTTCTTGCAAGCCTCTTTCCAGTTGAGCCCGTACCACTCGATTTCTTCTCGCGTGTACTAAGGATTATCAATAAAACAATATTGGATACACGAGGGAGAACACGCGATGAGATTTCCTCAACGAGCTACGAAGATTCATCCGTGCCTCGGAAATTATTGGGTCTCTGCATAATTCCGTAGCAAAAATCGTGTAAATTTATCGAGACAAGCGATTTTAATCGAATGAATATGTTCTATCCTGTGCAATGACTTTCTGCCTTCGCTTCGCGAGCTTCATTATACCTCTTCCATAGAAGCCCTGAGATCTTTGGGCAAAGAAGTCATCCAACTGGATTTTGAGAACGTCCAGGGAACGTGCGGTCTAGCGTTGCCCTGGTGGAACACAATGCCCTTCCTATTCGCCGATACGGGCCGCTTCCGATGCATTACTCGCTTTAAGGCCTTAGGCCACAGTAACGGGTATAAAATCATGTGCGAATTTAACAATTTTTTTCGTATGAAAAAGTGATTCACTCATTTAATTAATTACACATCTATTTAGTATGAAGATCAAGATGTTAGAAAATATATACATTTTTTTTCGATGTACAAAATGGCGGACCACTCGAAACTTCTCGAAACAGCTTTTTTCCAATTGGCGTGACAAATAACATCAACAATTTTCACTCGATTTACTTCAAATTTGAAAGTTATGTTCCTAATTGCATTTCGCAGAGAAATACGTACGGAATTTCTGATTAATCGAAAAGTTTTCATTTTATGAGCAGTTTATGAGCAGTTTTAACGAAATTTTTCACTGAAAATTCATTTCTTAAGTTCAAATACCTACAACTTTTGAATCAAACTATGTTTTTGAAATTCCGTACGTACTTCTCTAGGTATTCTAATGTAGATTGACGAGAATTTTTTTTTTGTTCTAGGTAAAAAATTGCGGATGCTAAATGTCAGCGCCTAAAAAAAAAGATAAAAGAAAATATTAGTAGTCGGCCATTTTGTACATCGAAAGAAAAAATATATATTTTTTCTAAAAGCTTGATATTCATACTAAATAGATGTGTAATTAATTTTCCGAGTGAATCACTTTTTCATACGAAAAAAAATTGTTAAATTCGCACATGATTTTATACCCGTTACTGTGGCCTAAGGTCTTAGTGGCCAGGTGTGAGCGGTACTTCGTCAAATCAATCGTTTCGTTAGGTGGCAGCAGCTCATAATAGACTATTCCTTTCCAATCCCACCGGATACAGAGCATGATCTTCTGCGGGCGTAAGCCTTTTCGACCGTTTGAACAGCCTTCCCGCGCTTCGACCATGATCTTTCTCGGCTGACATTGGTGTAGACACTTTTCATCGCTAGTAATCAACGATGTTGAAGTTTACATCGTTGAAATGCAACGAAAATTCATTTAAAAAATTGATCGCTGCATTTTCTTTATCATCCAAAAAAAAATGTTCGCACATTTAGTCTGGAGATGTCTAATAAACATCCTGAAAAAACTTCAAGCAATTTTGGGAGCTTGAACTTGCCAAAAAAAAGTGCTACGGAATCTTCGTTGCGTTTCAATGATGCGAACTTCAATATCATAGTACTCATTCGCTCTAAAAATGGTTCGTTTTGATGGCGTTTGAGCAGCAAATCGCAAGCTGAAATTCGGTCCATTAAATTCTTTTCGCACAGTTCATGCGGAACCCAAACATCAAGCTTGTTTGCCATTCCAAGCTTCCGTAAATGTCTCGAAACAGATGATTGGTCAATGTTGAAGTTACGTCCAATCTCTGTAGTCGTCAAATGCCGGTGGGAGTCGAGAAAGGCCTTGATTTTATCGACAATAGTAGTGACTGGCCGACCGGAGCGAGGAACATCTTGGAGATAAAAATCACCAGAACGGAATTCAAACCACTGCCGACACACTTTCGCTTCTCTCCGTGCACGGCGCATATCTTTTTGTGACTTTGCAATGGGTTTTTGCCTCTTCAGAAATAAAAAAAGCAGAATGCATCGAAAATACACGTTTTTTTCTTCCCCGTTCAAAATATAATCAAAGTTCCCATATGTCACGAATCGCGGTAAATATTTTTTTTTAATCTCGCCACAAGCTTCAGCTTTTACTTGAGTTTCGGTACAAAAGTCAAAATGTTAAGAAATTGATCAAATTTGGTGATAATGTTCTTCAACATTAAGTGCGAAAACACACATTTTTTCAAAATTTTCTTGTACTTAGTTATCGAGTAATTAAGCATTAAAGCAGATTTCTTATGCCCGCAATGTATACCTACATATATGGAAACGCTATGCTTATACACGTGAACTTTAGTGTTAACTTACTCGATAACTGTGCAGAAGAAACATCTGAATAAATTTGTATTGTCAAATTTGGCACTAAAGAATATGTTCACCAAATTTTATAGAATTCAGAACTTTTTGAAATTTTTTACGTTTTTAACATGGTTTAGCATGGCAACATTGTATCGCCCGTACCGAACATCCTTAATATACGACACTTCATATGGTTGACGTATGTGTGAGCGGAAAAACTGCGAACGATATCTGTCGGAATTTCGCTACGGACTTATGCATAGACCTAATGATTTTCTAAGGGATTAGTCGTTGAAACATTTTTTGGACAAGTGGAAACTCCAACTTACCGCTTCGAGATACTGCTTGTATTTAGCGTACACTTCCTCCCTTTTCTCAGGATCGTCGGGATAAAGAGTTTTATCGGCTAGGCTTAAAAGAACCTTTCGCTTTATCGACAACGCCAGCTCCGATCTCAAGTCACAGGCAGGTGTCTGAAAACCCATTCACTTTAATTTGCACCAAAAACTTCATAGAACAGCCTTGATTATTATTCCTGTGGATATTTGGAAACACGCTTGTGGACAGCTTCTGATAGTTTTACCTTCAACAAGTAGTGATCGAACCCGTAGTTTTCATGGATCATTTCCAGAGTCCTATTGGTGACTGTGACGCGCATATAGGTATCGAGGACTTCACTGTAAATGATCGACTTTTGTAGGCTCGGTACCCAAAAACGTGGCGTTCTTCTTCTCCACTTGGTGTGCTTGGTGTAGCCTTGAACCACGGCCTCTCCACCCCATATGCCGTCGTTCATTTCCTTGGGATACCGCAGCGGCAATGGTATGTTTTGTACAGGGTCGCTGAAACGACGGAACGTTCGAATTTACCTTGCGATACTGAGACACTTTGAGAGCGTGGGTGCTCACATTACTCCGGTCACTGGGTTCAGCTCGAAAGAGCCCTTTTTCTCGATGTAGTGGACCGCAGCTGGCTGCCTCACTTTCCATTCCTTCCAGAATTTCTTGTAAGCAGCCGGAAGCTCTGCGCCGATACCTTTTGACCACCGCGTGGGTTTGTGTATGTAGGCTAATGTCTGGCAAAGATAAAGCGTGGCATGCACACGAATAAAGGAATGGAAAAAAATGGTGCATCAAACGCATTGAAGAATTTAATGCAGAATATTCGTCGGTACAGATAGAGGTTAGGTTTCGCTATGATGAAAATATGATGCTGCTGCCATTCGCGAAATGGATCAATGTTTTATGCCGAGCTCATTACTATACGTACATTCGGTATTATTTTCTTTGACATTGTTGATGACACTTCGAGTTTGGAGAATTACGATGAATTTGAGTGGTAACAGCCGCGTCGAAGAGGCAGCGAAAACAATTTATCCCGGCGGCCAATAGTGAATCCTATCAGAGAACTAACTTGGTCCCCATCACCCTATCGTCGCCATCTTAGTATCCCTACAGCTGCTTTACCACCCTAGCATAGTCGCCATATTGAGATCTCTGAATCAACGATTTCGCATCTCTATTTGCAGGGGTCTATCCAATTAGGCGCTTCTTTCGTGCGGCACAATTTCAGTACGCAGCCAATCGCGAATCCGTTGTTCCTTTGTGTCCTCCAGATTTGCTCCGAAACCTCATAGAATCAGAGGTCCTCGCGATCTTTTTAAAGAAAAATTAATACCTGGAATCTTGTCAATAAAAAATTAGGATCTAGGATATTTTTAACGAAAAATTAGGATCGAGAATTTTTTAACGGAAGATTGGGACCGAGGATTCCTGTAACGGAAAATTAGGATCTAGGATTTTGTACTGAGGAATTATGATCTAGGATCTTTTGAACAAAAAATTCCAATCTCGGATGATTTTTACGAAAAATTGTAATTTAGGATGTTTTTAATGAAAAATTGTCATCTGGGATCTTTTTAACAGAAAATTAGGATCTAGGATCTTTGTGACGGAAAATCTAGGGTCCTGTTAACCGAAGATTAAGATCTAGGATAGTTTTAACGGAAAATTATGATTTAGGATGTTTTTCACGGAAGATTAGGATTTAGGATTTTTCTAACGGAAATGTATGATTTAGGGTCTTTTTAACAAAAAATTAGGATCTAGGATTTTGTTACGGGAAATTGTGATCTAGGATCTTTTAACGGAAAATTATGATCTAGGATTTTTCAACGGAAAATTGTCATCTGGGATCTTTCTAACGGAAAATTAGGACCCAGGAACTTTTTAACGGAAAATTATGATTTAGGGGCCATTCATAAAAGACGTGACGCAGTATGGGGGGCGGGGGGGGAGGCAAATCGTCACACTTTGTCACAGGGCGGCGGGAGGGGGGTCGAGCAAAAGTCACGAGACGCTATAAGCATATTAAATCTGGAAAAGGGTGATACTGAGATGCTGAAAATTTTCTGTACTGCCCGCCCAAAGTTCCGACTACGAGGAAGTCGCAACTTCTCTGATATCGATTGAGACTCACCTGAAGCATCCTCGGGAACACATTGCATTCTAGGTGCATCGTGCTAAAGATTATCAAATTATTTATTATTCATGTTACATAACATAAAGAATATATTTCTTACCACGGGGGTCGTCCATTAATCACGTGAGGTTTTTTAGGCCACTTTCAGAGCCCCCCCCCCCCCTTCGCCCATGGAGATATGTGGCGAGGTTCTTGGCTACCCCCCCCCCCGTCCCCCAAAAACACGTGTATTTTTTAATAAGAAATGTCAGACAGAAGTGTCAGAAAAATGTTCAGAAAAATCCGGACTTTATTTTTGTCCACAGCGTCAAAGTCAGGGAAGCTCATATTGGGGGTGAAAAAGTGGGCTGAAATTTTCAAAAATCAGTTTTAATTCAATAACTCTTTGGGTAAAATTCCTACAGTTTTTGTTCAAACGGAAATTTTGTAGCCCTTGAAAAGACGCGTGGATCGAGTATTTGATCATCCCTCTCCGATAATATCTTCACCCCTAAAAAAATTGTTGAAATATTTTTAAAAATTCGTTTGTTGTATAACTAAAAAACACTTGAATTTTCGATGATGGTTGAAATGTATGAAATGTAGAAAATAATCTTCTTTATATTTTCGTTTCTATGGACCACCCTTGAATTTTGCTTTTTCCAACGCCTCTCGGGAGTTGAAAATTCAAAATGAAATTCTGGGAAAACTATTGACCGTATGAATTCACCGCCGGGAAACGATTTGTAGCCTGAACCTTGCGCTACATTTTTGTCCACAGCGCCAAACTCGTATCTCTTTATTTTCGATTTCTAAAAGTGGGGGAACGTACCAAAAATCAGTATTTTGAGAATAACTGTTCGAGAAATTTGTTTCAAACTCCATTCAAATGAATAAGTTGTAGCTCTCAAAAATACGCGTCGATTGGGTATAAATCATCTCTTAACTTCAAAAGTGCCTCCCTGTATAGCGAAAGACGAAATACTCTGAAAGTTTTGTTTTCGTGATCACTCAAAATAGGTTAATTTTACCGGTCCCGGCTGAATGTACGAAATGTAGGGATTGATATTCTCTACATTTTCGTTCATATAAATAACCCTCGAATTTTGCCATATTATCATCCGTTACCGAAAATAAAAATATTTTTATCTTTTGCCGGAAAAGTTTTGACTGTATGAACATTTTTTGTCTCGCGGCGCGGAGCTCCTAGGGTTTTAGTTTGGCATCAATCCACCCCCATCCCCCTTCATCGCCTAAAAATACCCTACGCCCCAATTTTCAGGCAAACTTGGATTTAGCACCCCCGGAACCTACAAAATCAACTGTCAATAAACTAGCCTTCTTTAATTTTTTCTGATTTCAATAAACAGCACGACTGTGCTGAGTATATTCTCAGTATATTTAAATAGCAATGTCCGCGCAATAACACAAAAAAATACACGCGATATGTCACAACGGCCCCTCCCCACCCCCTTCCCGTAGCGTGATCAATCGTGATGTTATCCAACCCCCCCCCCCCCCATTTGAGCCTTACGTGATTAAGAGGTTAGGCCACTCTAGGGGCCGAGAAAATAGGCTTTCTGGGGATTTTTTCTTCAGAAAAACTACAAAATAAATCGAGACTACAAAAAGGGTATTCATCATACATTTAAGTGACTGTATACAATAATTTTTTTGAAGCGATTAATTTCAAAATGGCGGCTGTGTAACGTTATCTCAAAACTGCAATTTTTAAGTTGGCCGGAAACATAACGCAGACAATTTTTTTTTTATATTGCATAGTTCATTTGTTATTAATAATTATCTGACGAAATTTTTCACTTTCCAACAATTTGCCTAAAAAATCGTATGATAATTTTTAATAACAAATGAACTATGCAAGATAAAAAAAATCCTACGTGCTTTCATAAACAATGTATTTTTCAAGATATATTCAACATTTTAAGTGAATCGGTTGAAAATTGTCTGAGTTATGTTTCCGGCCAACTTCGAAAATGCAGTTTTGAGATAAACGCTGCACAGCCGCCATTTTGAAATTAGTCGCTTCAAAAAAATGATTGTTTACAGTCACTGATATGTATGATAAACACCCTTTTTTGTAATCTCGATTTATTTTGTAGTTTTTCTGAAAAAAATTCCTAAAAAGCCTATTTTTTCGGCCTCTAGAGTGGCCTAAGGCCTTAATGGACGACCCCACGTATAAATTGTACGTTTTTATATATTACATATATATTTACCTAAAGTAAACAATATAAATTGTTCGTTCTGAAATAGCTTATTAAAATGGTTATAGTATCTTACTTGCTTCTTTTTGTTGAAAAAAAAACGAGCAGAAGGGGGTCGGGCTCCATGTCACGTAATTTTCACGAGCGGCAGGGGGGGGCACCGGCACCCGTCACGAAATGTCATAGAGGGGGGAGGGGGGTCGAATATTGATAAAATTTGCGTCAGGTGTTTTATGAATGGCCCCTTAGGATCCTTTTAACCGAAGATCTAGGATATTTTTAATGGAAAACTATGATTTATGATCTTTTTATACAAAAGATTAGGATCTAGGATTTAAAGGAAATTATGATCTGGGATCCTTGTAACGAAAAATTATTATCTAGGATCTTTTTAACAGAAAATGAGGACCTAGAATTTTTTCGTAAAATTAGGATCCAGGATCTTTTTAACGGATAATTAGGATCTGAGATCCTTTTAACGTAGATTATGATCTAGAATCTTTTAAACGTAAAATTACGATCGAGGATCTTTTTAAAGAAAAATTATGCTCTGGACTGTCTTTAGCGGAAAATTATGATCTAGAATGTTTTTAACGGACAATTGTGACCCAGAATGTTCTTCACGTAAAATTAGGATTTAGGTTCTGTTCAACGAAAAATTGTGAATTACGATATTTTTACCGAAAAATTCCGATCTAGGATCTTTCGAGCGAAGCGCGATATAAAACGATGCATATTTTCGCGCGATTTTCCCCACAAGGTTTCGGTACATTTAAATAATTTGTCTGAAATTCGATAGTCGAAAGTTTTTCGGTTGTGGGGGTTGAAGTGAACGTCGGATGGTCGAGTTTGCGCCGGGGCGGGGGGGAAGTAGTAACGTATCGAAGCCACGGTCTTGTCGGACACGCACAGTGTCGCGCGCTGATATCGCTCTCGCGGTGCCAGCCGTTCGAAGTGTCAGTACCGAAAAGTGACAGCGGGGTGGGGCGTCGTAAGCGCGTGAAAAAGAAACGTCGATATCGGGGATACGATTTTTGGCGAATAATGCGTTAACGTGAGTGCGCCTCAGTGCGAATATTCGTCAACCAAGTGGAATTACATAAATTCGTGGTCGTGTTGCAATCGAACATCTTGAGATCGTGGATTGTCGGGAAACCATGGAGGACGATCTTCCTACCGAGTACGATGTCGTCGTCGTGGGCACGGGTATTGATTTTTATCAAAAAAACGTATAACGTCGATAATACAACGCTTTCAACTTCTATTTTTTTTTTTCGGAACTTGTCGCAAATTTGGACAATTTTCGATGATTCGACGATAAATCGTGAATGTTTTCTCGTCTTTGTCAGGAATGACCGAGTCCATTGTTGCCGCCGCCGCGAGCCGAATCGGCAAAAAGGTCCTTCACCTTGATAGGTACGTTTTTTTTTCTCGCCTTCCCTCGTTCTTTCACACTCCAGGATAAAAATATCTTTCGGTTTCCAATTCGGCCTGTCGTTTCGTCGTACCGCATATGTATATATCTATATAGCTATAGAGATCTCGTTGATATATAGATATAGATACCCTTCGTTGCGGGATTATAGTCACAGCTGTTGAAACTCTCGAATCTCCCTTAGCAACGAGTATTACGGCGGTCTCTGGGCAACTTTCAACTTTGACGGCCTTCAAAAATGGATCGACGACCTCAAAGCTGCCAAGATGGAAGATCGGGATGTCAGTGCCGACGTGGAGCAGGGAGAAAAGTTTCTCAAGGCGAGCAACCAATATTCGACCGTCGAGAACATCGCCGAAACCTGGTTCATCTCCAAGTTAGTTACTTCAGAAATATTCCATACGCCATAAGTGTCTTTTATACTCGGGAAATATATTTGCAATTTTCGTTCAGGACAGATTTTTTCGCGAGCTAGGAATTGCAACGTGGATTTATACGTTGTACGTTGAAGAGATAAGATGCTCGGCAAACGGGCTCGGCTCGTGAAGTTGCTGCGATTTTTAAGGGGTAACATCACTGTAAACGTCCAAAATTGAGCGATTTTTGGCCATTTTTTCTTTTTGGTGGAAGGACAAGAAGTTAATGATATTCAAGGATGTCATTAGTCACATCTTCAAGTGAACAAGAAAAAAATTATACACAATGGTGACGCTGGAGCCATTCTGGCGAGGCATTTTGAATTTGAGACGATCTGCGGCACGCGGTACAACTAACACAAATTCGATTCAGGAAAATAATTTTCAAATTTCTATTAATTTACAGGAGCATAGCTAGAGAAATGCGTAGGGACTTTTGAAAATATGGATTTCTGTGTAATTGGCAAACATTTAAAGTAAAAACTCAATTTTCGATAAAAAAAATGCTGCGGCTAACCGTCCAGTTATCGGACGAATAAGCGTATGTTATTCGTCCGGATAGCGGCTCAGTTCATGCTGTACACCGGATACAACCCAAACAAATCTATACAAATAAACCTAAACAAACACACCTAAACAAACAAGCCCAACCAACCCAAACCAAACAAAATTATAAAGATTTCATTCGGACGAATACATATAAATTATTTGTCCGGATAGTTTGTTTAACAATTTAACACATTCTATCTGGACGATTATAAATATGTTATTCGCTCAGATACTAGCTGACACGAATCATAATATGTACGTCTACTGCAAATACGGCGTGAACTGAGCCACCATCCGGACGAATAACATACGCTTATTCGTCCGATATCCGGGCGGGGAGACACTGCGTAGAAAAAATGGACAATTATTTGTTGATGAATAATGTTGTAATTAACTCGTGGAAAATCCCGTACGTATTTCTCTTCAGAATGTTATTTTGAAGATGTGCTCAAAATTTGGAGCGAATAGAAATAAAATTGTTGGAGCTAAGCTGCGTCCCATTTTGATAAATTGTGTTCCGAGAAAAACGGTCAGCGCTTTGCATATGGGTCCACCACTGCCACCGCAGATCCACACGGGCCTGCGGACCTTTCTTTTACAGGTACTAAACTTTTTTCCCTTATTCTAGACGGTTTAAAGCATCTCTTGAGCTAATTAAAAAAAAAACAATTTTTTTTATTCAACAGTGCTGTCACCCCTTAAGAATGTAATTTTAAGGGGAAACTTTGTTCTGCCGTGATATGCAAGAAGGCGGCATCTAAAAAAATATCGAAAATGCGTTTTTGGTACCGTTGGAATCAGTAGAAAAATTTCCCATCGTTCTGTATAGTAAAACGCATTTTCGATTTTTTTTCGTAGATGCCGTCTTCTTCCATATGGCAACACTGTAGGGCTGAAAACTGATATGGCCATTTTGGGGTTCAAAGAGGATGTATGTTTTTGATGGAGAATTTACGTTTGATTGGTTGGAGGATACGTTAAGGGTGCAAAAAGATTTATTATGACGTGGAATATTACACCGTTGGAGGGCCACGGAAGTTCTTTTTTATTTATTTTGAATTTATTTTTGTTATAACTCGTGTTCGTTTTCATAGATCGAGGGCATAGATCTTTAGTAGGGGTTGGAAAAATCGTTTCACGTATTTTCGTACCTTGAGGGAGGTTTCTACTTTGTTGGGCCAAAAAATGTTCGATTTGTCACCAATTTTTTATGCGAAAGATATTACATATAGAATATTGAAATTCGGTATGTTCACTGAGCTCTCTTTATTGAAGATGATAATATTTTTTTAAGTTTGACAAAACCTGGTACTGTGAGTGAGAGGAGCCACATATGTCAGTGCACCGGCGACAATATTCTTTGCTCGCGGAAGTCCTAATTCCTGAACAGGTCTGAAGCAACAAAATTAAACATATTTTTACTTGGTACAATATTGTGTGAAATTCGTACTAGGATCAAGAAGAAAAAGTGAAAAATAAAAAAAAATTGTGAGCAATCGAAGGCGAAGTTTAGTTTTTAACCGAAAATGTATGAAGTGTTTTGTTCATAAAATGAAAACGTTTGAATATTTTCGGATAATTCTAGTTCTACTAATGAAGACGTTTGATGTACACGTGTCTGCCAAATTTCATAACGATCGCTTATCTAGGGCGTGTAGGAGCACTTCCGCAAAGTTGAAAAACGTGATTTCGGGAAAAATGTGTTTAAAGTTAAGAGGAGATATACACTTAGGAGCCGGAAAAAAGGTCATTTTTGTGAATTTTTTCAAGGAAAACTATTTGAAATTTCGGGTTGGGGTTTTAATTATCTAAAAGTATATACATTCAAAAATATGTTTAATTTTCTTTATTTAAAAATACCAAAAATATACAAGGATATTGTATGATCCTTGGAGCGTCGTAAAAAAATCTGCGTATACGGTACCCACTGGCGTTTCTTCAAAAATCATCTAAAAAAAACCAAAAAGATTATTAAATTAGATACTATAATCTAGTAATTGTCATAGCCGATTTTGAAAATATCGATTTATGACAAAATGGCGGACGTTTGAACATAAATAGTGATTTTTGGGCCAAAAATTAGTTACTATTTTGCCTATAAAACAAAAACTAAGTAACGGAAAAAAAATCCTATGACAAGTACTAGATAATGGTGTATAGAATAACCACAAAAAACCTCAAGGCAATCGGTTCATTGGTTTTCGAGAAATTTTGGGTACCGATTTGAAAAACGCGGTTTTTAGAAAAACGCGTTTGAAAATTTGGGAATGAATAAATAATGAAATTTGTCAAGTTACATGGAATCATCGATACCAGGCCCATAGTGTAGGTCTTCTACGGTCGACGGAATGTTCATAGCTTCTAAATCCTCGACCTCGACCATCTAGGTGTATATCTCTCCTTAAACTGAAGTTTATGTGCGAATCAGATGAAAAGTTTCATACTTATACCCAATCAGATACCTCCCCCGCTACAGCAAAATCAAATAAGTTTTTTTGTTGGCTCAACAAGCCTCTCTTAAGGGGACTGCTCCCTATAGAACGCCAAATCTTAGTCGATTTTCATGATTTTTTTTGGAGAGTAAAGAATGTGTATATCTTTTCAGGGTCATAAGTATTTTTTATTACACAATTCTAGTTTTCAAAACAATTTTTGTTGCTTAAAAAAAGTGAAAAATGGTAGAGGTATAACCAGTCGCTGTGAAGCTGTCCGGAAGGGAGGCCGAATGCGGTGTACACTTCTCGTAGGATTATCTGAAACAGTCTGCGCAAAAAACTTGATTAGTATATACATGTGGTCACGTGATGAACCAATAAGGTTGGAAAAATAATGATAATTGGCTAAAAAGGAGCCCTTAGAACAAAAAAGTTGATTTTTTTCGGAAACATGCATACTTTGACCCAGCCAAAAACATGTTGATTTTGATAATTTTTAGTTGGTCTTAAATTCATCAATCGGACATAAGTGCCATAAAAACGTGTGCCAAAGATGAACTTGAACGATCAAATAGTTTTTGAGTAATCCAAAACTATCCAAAAACCGATCCAAATGCAAATACGAAAACTCCAGAATATATTTTCAATTCATTGAAATAAAAAGTTTCGAGATAATCGCGTTTAATGTTTCGGCAAGAAAAAAACGTATGATTCTGTAACTTACCGACTAGTCAGCTATTCCAGCACCATATAATAGTCCTTCAGCTTTATATTCAACTGAATATTTATATGGGTTTATAAGCGTTTCTAACAGCTATTATTGAATAGACACCTCTCCACATGATGCCTATACCTGCGTGCAGGGCTCCAAACGGAGGTGAGTCACGCTCAGAGGCCCTCGGAACGTCATTTTTGAAAATCGACCAAAATCACTAACTGCATCATATTCTACAGGTTTCAAAGTATAACTTTAGGCAATAAAAAAATGCTTTTTCTTCAAGCCTCTTTAAGGGAGTTGTAAGTTTTTCTTAAGTCGAAAAAAAATGTGAGCCATTGCAGAAAAGTTAATAATTGCATTCGAACGATACAATCTACAACATTATATTTTCTACACTTCTTAGAATATAGAAAGGCAACAAATTTGCAGTCTATCTGAAGCCATCTTTTTCACTGGAGTTGGAATTTTTCCAATTTGTTGCATTGAGCTAGGCCCAACATGCCGAAACCTCTATTTGGTCATTGAGTATGAAATATCCGATTACCTCGAGTATCAAGTGTGATACCCGATATCTCTGATATTTCACTTTGACAATTCTTGGTGTTTTTTTTATTGCAAAGGTACATTATCAGCCTTTCAGACACACGTTTCAGTTTGTAATTATCCTTCGAATTGCCTTTTGCAGATTTCATTTGGTAAAGGGGAAGTAAAAAATTCGCGTTACTTTCGAATATGAGTTTCGTGAACTAATGCAGCACAGACAACTAGAAATCTCAATTAACGGGTAGCGGGAAAAAAATAAGTGTGTTTTGGGAATTTTTTTTAGCGGGACAATGGAATAAATCAAAATTCTGAAAAAGGTCCTTTATTGTACATATCATAAACTGTATAAAGTATTTTTTTCAAAATAATACAAAACAAGATGGGGGCTGCACAGCTTTTCTTCGACGAAGCCTTTTTTTCATAGCCAACGGCACCTGCGATTTTTAATTTACACTGAATGAAATTTTTTTCGGTTATACATGTGAATAGCTACAGAAGTACGTAGGATTTTTTTTGATATATCGATTGTTGCAAAAACAGCGCGTTTTTTAAAATAAAAGTTCAAAATTCTCAAAAAAAAAAACGTCCGCAAATTGTTTATAAAAAAAACTATGTAATATATCGAGAAAATCTTACGTACTTTTATGCAGAATTTAATTGTGAATATACAGTTAAAATTTCAAGTCAATCGGTTAAGATTTGTTCGAGTTATGAGTCCGGCCGACTTGAAAAATGTAGTTTCGAGAAAAAAGCGTTTAAAGTTTTCGGAAGGAATTGCATGGGACTGAGAGGGGCTGCGCCAAAATTCAAAATAGAAGTGTTTAGACATTTTTTCCCACTTTAATCCTTTGAGTATGTCATTTTTAAGATGTTAATGCATCTTTTAAGAAAAAAATCGATTTTTTTATATTTCTGAAGTGACCTTACCCCTTAAGTGTATGTCAAGGATGCGACTAATGAACGCACAGTACATAGATAGTTTGAGAAGTTCCGATTTGGCGGTTTTGATCTTCAAAATGAACTGTGTGGGTGACTTGAGAGCAAGGTGGATAATCACCGTATGACTGTCTTGAAGACCTGCAATTAAATAAAACAAAACAAGTAAAACGAAACATAACCTCGAAGATTTGTTCAAATTATTACAGAGTTTGTAATTTTATTGATGCTATATACATCACTTGTTGCATAAATTACAATTATTTAGGGTATACTTACATGGAGTCTTCACGTTTCTGAATTCAACGACTTCTGCAGAGCAGAAGTCGTTGTTTTTCGTGAAGAAATTGGCCACCATTATGCAGTCAATCCTCGGCAAATTCGAACTATTTGCCTTCACGAATCCAATCTCCATTGTTACAGTTCGAGTAAAATTTAAAATCAATCGAGAAATTTCACAAATTGTATTTTGAGACAAAGTAAACAGTAACAGCCTAGTATAAGCAGTATGCTTAGAGCGTCGACCCGTTCGTGTTTTGCAAAATGTGACGTCATGCGCTCTGATTGGTGTTCTTTGTCACGTGACTTATAGATATTTTTTTACAATTTATTATCTAAATTTATGCACAATTTTCACCAAAACAAAATAAAATAGGCACTTCCGAGCGTTATTTTAATTATAAGCTATCACCTCATAACAATATTTTTTGAATTCTTGGTTACTGGAAACATCCCAATTGTTCTCGAAAGAGATTCACCAAAAATGAACCAAGAATTTATTCTTGCGTTATTTTGGGTGGGTTTCTCACCTTCTTAGGCTTACTGCGTTTGGGTAATCTCTATGAAAATATAATGGAGCTTGCTTGGAAAGCTTCCCATGGCGCCCGAAAAAGGATATCCACATTCGAGTGAGGCGAATGTGCAAAGGGGCCGTACGCAAATTACGTAACGCAGTTTGGGGGGTTCGGCCAGGCGTTATGGTCTACGTACGGGGGGAGGGGGGGGGGGCAAGGTTTGTGTTACGTCACGATTTTAAAACTGCCAGAAGTAGCAAAATTTCTGCATGTTTTAGTTTTTTATTTAAACCTCGCGTGCAATTTCACCGTGGACACAGCCACAGCTTTCTATACGCAATGCCAGTTAAGCGGGAAAGTCACTGTGCAAGAACTTGCACGGTAGCTTTCCCACATCCCCCAAGCTACATTTGAAGGAATTTTTAATAATTCTTGAAAGTACATGTATTGAAAAATATGCTAGCAACATTTTTATTCACAAGTCCGAAAATTGACGAAATTATAGTCACTTTAGTGAGAACAGGTAGCGCGACCGGTTAGTGCCCTCAGTCCCTACAGGTGTGGCATCATTTACAATAGGTAAAGTACAGGCTCTTATTATTTTGTGAACTTTCATGAAGATGAAGAACCGTCACATCGCCCACGACTAAATATCAGGTTGATAAAAAAGTTTTGTCGCAATAATTTCAATATAATTTATTTATGTATATATCTTATACAAATCATTTCTAATCAACAATATATTCGCCATCGGTTTCTATGACACTCGACCATCTAGTCGGCAACTCATTTATTCCCTTTGCCCAAAACTGCGGCGGCTGGAACTCAAAGAAATTTGAAATATCCCTTCTGAGATCGTCGACGTTTTCGAAAGTTTTGTTTCTCAAATATGCCTTCAAATGTCTGAACAAATGGTAGTCAGATGGCGTGATGTCGGGAGAGTATGGTGGATGAGGAACGGTATTCCAGTGAAGCTCAGTGATTGTTTTGTGGGTTTCCTTTGCGACATGGGGTCTCGCGTTGTCGAGGAAAAGGTGCACAGTCGCGCGTCTTGGTCGTTTTTTTCTTATAGCTTTTGCCAATTCCTGGAGATTTTCGATGTATCGTGTAGAGGAGATCGTCTTACCTACAGGGAGAAAATTGTGAAACAGCATTCCCTTTGCGTCCCAGAAACAGCACAGAAAACCTTTTGTGAGTGACGATCAGATTTCGGTTGGTGTGGCGGTTTTTCTCCGATAGGAAGCCAGTAGGCTAAACGCGTTCTGTTATCATACAAGACCCAGCTTTCATCTCCCGTCACAAGATCTTCTAAAAACTCCTTGCGATGGTGGCGAAGCAGGAGAGACTGGCAGATGGTCACGCGACAGTTCTTATTGTCGTCGGTGAGACGGCGTGGTATCCATTGAGCTAGAACCTTCCTGTATCCCAAGTTGTGCAAGTGATTGACTATTGACGGTTGGGTGCAGCCAAGTTCTCTTGCTAGCTCGTGCGTACTTGCTTCTGGTTTTTCTTTGATGCAGCCGAGTAATGCTTCATCATCGATGGTCGACGGTCGTCCGGAACGTTCCTTATCTTCAAGGCTTGTGTCTCCAGATTTAAAACGATTGAACCAACGCTGGACTGTTCAATGAGAAACTACGTTCTCGCTGAATGCATCCTGTATATTTTTAGCAGTTGGGCTTGCGTTCGTGCCGCGCCGCCACTCGTAAAAAATGATCGCTCGAAGTTGCTCCTGCGAGATCGAAGCCATTTCTGTCCACAAGAACGTGCGCTCGCCCTTTTATACCCTGTCACGCGGAAGAGTAGAAAACATTCTAGAATATTCTCGACATAGCTCGATGTCATATTGCGTCAATACGTAAAAAGACATTTTAAAAATTTTTGCGACAAAACTTTTTTATCAACCTGATACTTCAATGTAAGTATCAATATTCTAGAAAAAACATAACTTTATACAAAAAACACGGAACGAAAACTTTGAACGCGTTCTTCTCGAAACTAGTTTTTTCGACCTTATCCGAGCGAATACTCAAAAACTTATCAACCGATTTTCAATTTTTTAAAAACTTTTTTGTAATCGCAGTGTCTAAGGTTGTACGTATCCGCGTTTTTAACATGTTATAATTACTATTTTTTAAGACGGTTTGAATACAGAAGAAGGGTCTTAAAATAGAAAAAAAATGTCTAAACTGTCGGCATTTTGTGAAAAAAAAACAAAATAAAAAACGGCTCCGCATAACGATAGCTACGTTTGTATAGATATCGATAAATTGTTGACTTTTGATTTACAGATAACCTTTCATAAAGATATCGATGGGACAATGGCGAGAAATTTTTTTTTTTCGTCGTCAAATCAAAGCATATATCTCGGTTAATTTTCAAGATTTTGTCATAAAAATTGGTATAAAAGTAGATGAATATATACTTCATAAAATGAATATAAATCCGATCCTTTCATAATTAGTTATGTCTATGAAAAAAATCGCAATTATTGACGACAAAGCACCCGTTACCTAACGGAATAGGGGGGGGGCTCTGGCCAAGCGTTACGGTCCCGTTACGTGGGGGAGGGGCGGGGAGTAAAAGATTAGGAAATTTTTCGTTACGTAATTTGTGTACGCCCCCGAACAAAAAGGAAACACCAATAGCCCGACTGCGCCACATCAATGTCGAAATGAACAACGTGTACCGCCGCATTCGTCCTTCTTAGGAGAATTAAAGGGGACCTTTTCTTCGCTGGAATAATCGCTCTTTGGTAATTTCAGCGATGCCGACTTGCCTGTTCTGTCGACGAAGGATACGCAGACGGACGGCGCAGGGGAGGGAGTGGCGAGCGAAGACGGGGAAAAGTCCGACGAGGAAAGAGCCGAGAAGAAAGAGCCTACCAAACACTGGTCAATAGATCGTATCAAAAAGGAATACAGGAGATTCAACATCGATCTGGCACCAAAAGTATACACATATACGTCTCTTTGTTCCAAATATTCGTTCGCATGCCCTTGGGGGCTCTCACTGTCCCATCCTTTTCGCTTGAACCACCCAAGTATTCGTGAATGTCATTGCTGTCGTTGGCACCCAAAGTAAACAACTAGAGCGGTCCTCCTTAACCGTGCAATCGAGAAGATACAACGAATTATTGACAAGCTCGTTCATTGCAGCTGCTGTTCGCCAGAGGCGAACTCGTAGAACTTTTGATATCCAGCAACATAGCGCGTTACGCGGAGTTTCGGGCTGTATCGCGGGTCGCAACTTTCATGGAAGGCAAACTGACCCAAGTGCCGTGTTCAAGGGCTGACGTTTTCGCCAATAAGACTGTGAGCGTCATCGAAAAGAGAATGTTGATGCAGCTTCTCACATCTTGCATGGAGCAGGGAGCCGACAGCCCCGAGTTCGATGGTGGGTCTCTGTTTTACGTCGTGATACAATTATTCTTTCAATTAGAATGCTTTTTTTTCTACAACACAAATCGAAACATCATTTTCCTATAAAAAGAAGAGAGACAGAAATGGCAAATTTTATCGAATTCATTAGCTTGAAATTCGTATTGTCTTTTTTCCATTCTTAGGCTTTTTAAGTGGCCAGGTCACTTTGGAGCCACGAAAAAAGGCTATTTTCGCGATTTTTTTTGAGGATTTTATAAAAGATATGAATATAAAAGTTGTTGGGCTTGATAAATAAAGTCTTGAAATACATTTTTTTTAATTTAATTCATTTTAATTCATTTTTAAGTACAAAAACTATAGTTTAACGTAACGCCTCAAAAATAGGTGGGCTAGGTAGTTCCATCACAACTCGGCAACGGCTTGTCTGAAACAAAAAAATCAAAGTCCATTAGATTCAGTATGAGACCAGCTACAAAATAACCCTCGGATATAAAGTTTCATCAAAAAATAAAAAAATGGCGGATGAAAAACGAAAAAAGTATTTTAAAAACGCGTTTTTTTTCGCAAAAAAGAGTAAAAATAAAAATTTTTAAACCATCGAGGGTCATCTTGTTGCGAATCATGTTTACAATATGTGGTTCAAATTTCAAGAGAATCGGTTTATTAGTTTTAGAGATACGATGGAGCTAGATTTTGAAAACGTTGTTTCGAGAAAAACGCGTTTGAAGTTTATACTATGAAAAACTCTTACCTAAACTCAATCGGCAATTCCTGCACCATGGAAAATCCCTTCTGATTGCTCATCATCGTTGATTTCTTCAAGTCTTGCTTGCTTTCGACTTTGTGAAATTTTCAAAGTGGACTGACCCCTTAATACTTTAGGCGACTTATTTTCAAATATTGAATTAGTTGAATTTAAATTAAATAAATATTTAACTCTTCGACTGTCCACTGGGTCGTTGTGACCCTATTTTCTTCTTCGTACAAGTACGTATTTTTCAACGCAGTTCCCAATCTGAACGAATGTTTGGGCACTTTGTTTTTTCGTTTTTGTTTTTCTTCAAAAACAAATTTTGGGCCATAACATAAGGACCATTTTTACCAAAATACAACGATCTAAAAACGTCTGGGGTCCGATCAACCCCCCATGCAATCAGCAGAAGTTCGTGGCGGGAGTGCGCAGTCGAAAGATTAATTTAAATTATTTGGATTGAAATTTTAGTAAATAAAAACAAATATTTAGTTCAGATGATTTAATTTAAATTATTTGCGTTGAAATCGTTGAATAGTATAGTATAGTTATTTAGTTCCAATTATACCCTTGCAGGTTTTTTAACTGACCCCCCTCTGTATGATGATAGCCTTTTACAGGTTTCCTCCTTTTTTGTTAACACTTATCTTTCGTCCTGTTCCTCCTTTATGTTTCCTTTCTTACCGTGCATTCGAAGTCTCCCACATACTCACACAATTCTTTAATAGGTTCCCCTTTTATTTTTAAATTAATTTTCCCGCTTAGTGCCTTCTCCTTGCAGCCTCTACGCCGCTTTTTCAAACCATCTACCACTTCCTTTATTTTTTATTTTATTTTCCCGTATTCAAGTATGTGTTGCACACTTTCTCCTTCCTTCCCACAACACCGGCATAGAGTATTTGCGCTGCCCTTTTTACCTCCTTTTCCTATCAAATCGAGTTTTATTTGCACAACTTTTTTTACAAGTTTTTAACTAAATGCTTTTTTTCTCTTACATCTACCTTAGCTTATGTTTCACTCTGCATACTCTTTCCCTTGTCACTATCTGACATTTCGCTTTTTATTAGCTCGATCCTCCCCTTCATCTCTTTCTCCTCCCCCTTCCTCCCTGCACATCTTTCTGCACATTTCCTCTATTTCCCTAAAACACTCGCATATCCATTTTTTTATCTTCCCTCCAACATATTTATAATTTCCCCCTTTATCGCCAAAATATCCATTCCTTTCACCCACTCCTCTGCTTTCTTTCTTGCTTCCTCTGTTACTAACTCCCAGCCTTTTTCACATACTAACAGACAGTGTTGGGCGTTAATCAATTAAATTTTCAATCAATTCATTAATTTACGAAAAGAGTAATTGCATTTAAGTTAATTGCATTTACACTGTTAATTGCACGTTTCGATTAATTTATTTGGATTAATCTATGTTAATTGCAACTTGCAATTAGAACAATTGCAATTAACTTTTTTAACTATTAACCTATTTAACTTTACAGATAGTAGATAAAAAAGATTTAGATATTATTATTGATTATTATATATATTATTGATGATTAATATCAGTCTTTTATTTGCTACTTATATACGTATTTCAATAACATACACATTTGTTCTGACGCCACTCCGCGCCCTAAACAATCATCATTTTCAATTGTTAGTTTTTAATCAAATACATTTAAAAATATTGACAATTGAGTAGTTTTTAATTATGGAAAGTCACGATTAACAATTGGTTAATTGTTAATTGCGACTATAGCAATTAACAATTAATTAATTGTTAATCGTGAGTTTTCACAATTCCAAATGATTAATTGTTAATATTCAGTTCCCGTAGCAATTCAATTTTGTCCAATACTACTAACAGGTGCTCCAGCGTCTCATTCTCTTCTTTACAAATGCTGCACCTCCAATCCTTTTCCTCCCTATTTCCCACCCTTCCCATGTTGCCGCATCTTAATCTCGCCCACATTGCCTTACCCCTTCTCTTTACTCCACCTTCTTTTCCTACATTCTCGCATCTCAACCTGCCCCATGTTTCTTTAGTTCTTCCCTCTATGCCCTTCTCTCCCCCAGTACTCTTCCATTTCTATACGTTGTTTTGGATGAAATCGTTAAATATAAATTCTTTAAATTCTTAATTTAAGGGGCCTTCTCAGTTTATACGCTAAAAAGTCTATGTTCCTTCAATTTTTTTTGATAGGTTTAAATTATAGATGTTGATATAAAAATTGTTACACTTAATAAATGCACTTTCGAAATACATTTTAAAAAAATGTATTTATTTAAGTCGCCATTTATAGACGAAAATGGTAGTTAAAAAAATTTCCTAAAAAAATTGTAGGTCTGCGCTGTTGATAAAAATCTCGGAGATGGATCATCCGAAACAAAAAAATCAAACGGTTTCAGATTCAGTATGTTAATGGCTATAGCGCATATCATATGATTTTTTATATATGCAAAAATATTTCGTTATTTTTCGAAAAAAACAAAAAAAAAGTGTTTTTTTTTCAGCGATTTTTTGCAAAAAAAATAGTAAATATCAACATTTTAAAAATCCTTGATATGCGCTATGGCTATAAATGTAAAGAATATGTGATTAAAATTCCATAAGGATCGGTTCAGTAGTTTCGAAGATTTTATCAACAAGCCGTCGAAAAACGTTCTTTCGAGAAAAACGCGTTTAAAGTTTGTTTGGGTTACATAAATACATTAAATTTTTTTTAAATGTATTTCGAAAGTATATGTATTAAGTGTAACAACTTTTATACCAATATCTATGATATAAACCTATTTAAAAAATTATGAAAATAGCCTTTGTTAGCGTCTAAAGTGAGAAAACCCCTTAAATTATTTTGAAATATTACTGATTTTCAAAAATATTTCGATTTTGTACAATTACCGAATATTCGCGTCTTACCGCGTGTAATTTCGATTCCTGTGTAATGGAACAGATTTTCCATTACAATCCAAATACGTCAATCTATCGATTGCTCCAAAAACAGCACGAAATAAATGCTTCTTTTATTGCTGCACGTTTGAATGCCATAGCCACGATGGATCAATGCTAAACGTGTTGGCTTGGCAATCGATTAAAAATTCGTCTCGTACACTGTCCGGGCAAGGCTCTGGGAATGTATGCGCTTTTGTTTGGTGGCTCTTAAGGAATCATCACAGTGTAACGGGTCGAGAAAAAGCTAATTTTCGCGATTTTTTTCGATTGTTAAAATACGCTCATCAGTCTGATTGTTTATGTCAAATTTTGATTTGATTTTTATGTCAAATTTTACTTTGCACTAACGAAGAACAGTAAATACATTTTTTAACGTTTATTTTCATTTTCTATACATTTTTTTAACGGTTGAAAATGTCCGAAAAAGGAGTCCTCACGGTGTACACGGTTGTAGCCGTAAATATTATCTGAAACAATATTTGTAAAAAGATTATTAATCAGTCTGAAAGCCGCTATCTTGCTATGGAGTTTTTTAAAATAAAAATGGTTAAAATGGCGGCGATTTGAAAAGTATCGAATATAGCCTATTTTTTTCAAGTTTTTCGTTAAAAAAATATAAAGATTTTAAAAAAAGCTTCCATAGCAAGATAGAGAATAGCGTGAAAAATGTTGTGTCAAAATTAAAGACGGATAGCTTGAAAACTCTTCCTTCGAGAGTACACCGTTTCGAAAAACGACATTTCGAGAAAAACGCCTTTAAAATTTCGAGTGCGGAATTTTCATATAAATTGTCTACTTACGTTTATATAAGTATATGAACAGCATGTTTATGACTGTCTATACTATCGGATAATGCAAAAAAAAAACGATTTTTTTTAAATTTGACACTTTGATGATTCCTTAACTGTAACTAAGCTCGTTTCTGTCGCAGGAGTACCGTTAATCGAAACGTCCGCTTCGTATTTCACAGGATTCCGCGACAAAACCTTCCTAGAATATCTCAATACCAAAAATTTAACACCAATCGTCAAACACTACGTGATGCAAGCGATCGCTATGTCGACCGACAACACGTCCTGTCGCGACGGGGTGGATCGTACGAAACACTTTCTGAATAGTCTCGGTCGTTATGGAAATACGCCGTTCCTCTGGCCTATGTACGGCAGCGGTGAATTGCCTCAATGTTTCTGTCGGTAAGTGCATTCGGCAAAACGAATTGATTTATCGTCGCGATGCTTGCAGGCGGGATATACGTTTAGACAGGAAAAAAATAAGCAATATTGAGGAATTTTTTAAACTAAGAAATAATTATTCTACAATTATCAAACTTCAGGTATACTTTAATAGTATATTTAAGTATACAAAACAATTTTTTTAAATTGATTCATCATCAAAATGACGGAGCCGTCCGAAAAGTCCGTAAAAAGACGGTTGGGCGTAATTCTATTTATGAATACGAATACGAATTTATTCACATCGTGATTTTCATGTAAATATAAATACAAATTTATTCATACTTCACATATTGTAAATACGAATACAAATAAATTCGTATTCACAAATATTCTGAACATACAAATAAATTCACAGAAAAAAATGTGAATATTTGCAAAAAATGCTGTGAATTAAACAAAATTCACATCAAAATCTGTGAATGCAAATGTATTCACAAAAAATTGTAAATACAAAAAAATTCACAAAGTTGTGAATTATTTCGTATTTAAGCTAAATTAAAATCAAATTCACAATGATTAGATGAAAATTTACACCAAAAGTGAGTTCTTACGCATTTTAAGAGAAAACATTGCGTCGAGGCAATGAAATTTTTGCAAAAAAAGTTGTCAGTTTCAAATATTACATTATAAATATGAAAAAATTCACAAAATGAGTTGTGAATTTCCTCAAGTTGAAGAAAATTAAAATCGAATTCACGACAATTATATTGAAATTTACACCACAAGTGTACGAACTAACTTTTGGTGTAAATTTTAATCTAATCATTGTGAATTTGATTTTAATTTGCCTTAAATACGAAAAAATTCACAACTTATTATGTGAATTTTTTGTGAATACATTTGCGTTCACAAATTTTGATGTGAATTTATTTGTATGTTCAAAATATTTGGTAATACAATTGTATTTGTATGCATGCATGTGAATACAAGTAAGTGAGGTATGAATAAATTTGTATTTATATTCACATGAAATAAATTTGTATTCGCATTTATAAATAGAATTGCGCCCAACTCTGGTTACAGCAAGATCGCCGCGGGAGGTGCGAATCGGCGTACAGTCTAGCTTCCCGTAGACTTTGATTTGCAAAAAAGTTCAAACATTTTTTCAGTTACAACATGTATAGTTTCTATGTGACGGTAATTAAAATGAAAAAATGCAAATGTAAGAAAACGGCACGCATTTACCAAAAAAACTTAACATTTCACGCAACGTTTCTGTAAAATGTGGATTAAAAAAGTAGTTTTTTTTTTTCAATTCTTCAAAAACAATTCCCGTCAAGTAGACGGTACCATTATTATCAATATTTCTACCAAGTTTCAACTCAATCGGCTTAATAGTTTTCGAGTAATCCTGCACGTCAATTTCGATAATGCAGTTTTGAGACAAACGCGTTTGAAGTTCACGCCCGCTCCGAATCCGAGCCGTGAGGCACAGCGTTGACGGGCTGTAACGTTTGAAGTTTTTCGAATTTCGCTTTGAAACTTGGGAAAAATATTCTACATGTATAGTTCTATTGTTTAAAGAAAAAAAAAGAAATCGATTTTTTTATTGTTGTAAATGTATATCCCGCCTTAAGGCCTGATATACCTTTGGATGGTCGGAAAGCAAGGCTTTATTGCGGCATTTTTTTTTTCGAAGACTAACTAAGCAGTCAAAATGAGGTTTGGAGGGTTTATTTTACATATCTCCCCGAACTCAAATCTATTTTTTTTTTTCTAAAAAAAATACCCAATAGCGGCCCAGTGGCCGGGAGAAAGAGAACGTCTTTTTTGAGACCCTCCACGAGCGGTCTCCTTGGAGACGCACGTGAGGCGTCACCTTTTTTTTTGGTACTCGAACTTTGTTCATTTGTTCAACGGTTCTAACGATTGGTCGTTTACTGTGCAGCCTGTGCGCCGTGTTCGGCGGTGTCTACTGTCTGAAACGACAATTGGACGGAATCGTGGTCGGCGAGGACAAGTGCAAAGCCATAATAACGGGGAAGCAGAGATTGGCTCTCGAGCATCTGGTCGTTGGGCAGGGACACCTGCCGCCCGAGATCGTCGAGTCCGTCGGTGAACAGCAGATATCACGTGGTATCTTCATTACGGACAGGTGACGCTTAAATCCCGCGTGGGATGCCACAAACTTCCCTCATGGGATCATCGCATGTAACGGCTCGAAAAATAGCTGATCTTCGGGATCTTTTTTCAATGGTTTAAAGACGCTAGTCAGTCTGATTTTTTTATGTCAACTCGAAGCACTCGTAAAGAACGGAAAATAATTTTTCAAACGTTTATTTTTATTTTTTACATTTTATCTAACGTTTTGCAAAACGACATTTCGAGAAAAACGCGTTTAAAGTTTCAAGTGCGGACGCCGCTGCGCAAATCACTTTGTTTGGAAAGTCTGTAGCGACCGAAATTATTCGAATTTCGCCCCAAAAATTGAACAGCATGTTTATAACCGTCTATACTATCGGATAATGCTAAAAAAATATTTTTTGAAAATATTACACTGTGACGATCTCTTAAGGGGAGGTACCTGAGTAAACGGCGAGAAAAACAGGTAAACTTCGGGAATTTTTATCTCAAAAACTAATGTTTCGATTGGATCCGGGGTTTTTTTTATTGGAAAATATGTACATTGAGGTATGTTTAGGAATTTTTTAAAATAAATTCGTTGACTGGAAGCGATTCAAACGCGATTATCTCGACATATAGTTTTCAAAGTCGGTGCCAGATGTATCTCGAAAACGGCTTGTCCGATTTTGTCCAAATTTGGATACAATATTCTTCGATAGTTTTTCTCGTTCATCACGTAGAGGTTTTTCATTTGATTGAACCCTTGCTTTTTTATGCAATGTGTATGCAATCCAAAATCGTCGGAAATTGCGAACGAAAAACGAATGTTAAATTAAAACGGTCACAATTCCGTCAAAAATGAAAATTAAAAAAAAAATCCTACGTGGCGAACGAAAAAAATTGTCGAAGAACATGGTATCCAAATTTGGACAAAATCGGACAAGCCGTTTTCGTGATACATCTGGCACCGACTTTGAAAACTATGTTTCGAGATAATCGCGTTTGAATCGCTTCCAGTCAACGAATTTATTTTTAAAAATTCCTAAACATACTTCAATGTACATATTTTCCAATAAAAAAAAACCCGGATCCAATCGAAACATTAGTTTTTGAGATAAAAATTCCCGAAGTTTACGTGTTTTTCTCGCCGTTTACTCAGGTACCTCCCCTTAAGCACACCTGACACTGTAGAGAAGAGAACACACGGATGTTTTTTTTCTTTATGATTCTCAGATCTATAATGCAAGGGGAAAAGGAGAACTTGACTCTTCTGTACTATCCTCCCGAGGCACCGGGCCAAGAAGCCGTCACCATTATCGAATTAGGACCATCCACCAATGCTTGTCCTCAAGGACTCTGTACGTTGCTCGAATTTCTCTTTCATGCCTCGAAACAAGAATGGAGAACTCGAATAGCAGCACTGACCCTCGCTTTCTCTCTCTCGGTCGTTTTCAGTCATGGTGCATATGACGTGCAAACGAACAAAAACCGCAGCCGAAGATCTAGCATACGTTTTGGAAAAGTTTTTGCGCACCGAACCCGTCGAGCCGACTGTCGTTCGTTATCCGACCGATTCTCACACACAGACCGTTTCCCCGGACAACGGACATCATCAGGATGCCGCGAAAGATGCGAAAGACGCACTCGAAAATCTCAAACCCCACGTACTTTGGTCGCTCTACTTGAATTTGCCGGCTAGCGATATTAAACTTAGCGGCTCCGCACCGAGCAACGTTCATCTCTGCTCCGGTCCCGATCTGGATCTTGACTTCGACTTTGCCGTTAATCAGGTATGTCGAAGCATACAATTAGATTATCAAGGGGTCTTCTCACTTTAGACGCTAAAAAAAGGCTATTTTCATTAATTTTTCGATAGATTTACATTATAGATATTGATACACTTTTGAAACACATAAAAAAGATTTTATTTATTTAAATCACTATTTATAGACGCAAATGGTAGTTGAAAAAATGTCCTAAAAAATTGTAGGTCTGCGCTGTTGATGAAATCTCGGAGATGGATCATCCGAAACAAAAAAATCAAACGGTTTTAGATTCAGTATGTTAATGGCTATAGCCATACGATATATATCATACGATTTTTAATATAAGCAAAAATAACAAAATGACGGACATTTTTCGAAAAAACAACAAAAAACGTTTTTCCACCGTTTTTGGAAAAAAAATAATAAAAATCGAAATTTAAAAAAATCCTTGGTATGCGCTATTGCTATAGTTGTAAAGAATATGTGGTTAAAATTTCATAAGGAGCGGTTCAGTAGTTTCGAAGATGTTATCAACAAGCCGTCGAAAAACGTTGTTTCGAGAAAAACGCGTTTAAAGTTTGTTTGTTTGGGTTGCATAAATACATTTTAAAAAATGTATGTATTTCGAAAGTGTATTTATTAAGTGTAATAACTTTTATATCAATATCTATAATATAAACGTAGAAAAAAAATTCATGAAAATAGCCTTTTTCAGCATCTAAAGTGCAAGGACCCCTTAAATGATTTTTTAAAATTCATTGTTTTCATGGATCATGTGCAATTTAATAACGAAAGTATTTTGAAAAAATTTTAAACTATTATCAAAGATATAGCACCTTGAAACTTTGATTTTATTCGGCCAGGCGAAAACACGTCGAACATACCCGAAGCTACCCGAGCGCGCTGTGACGTCACAATAGTCTGTATACGAACTACTTGTGTAGTACGAGTATTGGATTGTTTTAAGGTAGTCCTATCGCTTCCCACTAGTCATACCACTGATCATACTTGAGACTTGTACAATTTATATTTTTAACATATGCAAACAAAAATTTGTAATAACTAAATTTTCCATGTGTAAACTGTTTAATGATGTTCACATTTAATTAGAAAAAAGAAAAAATCATTATTCCAACGATTCGCGCAGTATTTCTAGGTTTGATATTTAGCAATATTGGTTCTATTTCCGTCTCTTTTTACTCAACCAGGCAAGTTTAACCTTCATGCTTTTCAACGTCGATCTGTCAAAACAATGTCAGGTACTGGAAATATAAAGCATTGTATCCGGGCCACGACTCGTAAAAAGCGTGGAAAATTTGTGTCGGCCAAATATGTCGGTTAAAAATGAAATATGTGTGGAAATTCGAATGAGTGAGATGAGGTTAGGACCACAGTCAGCTGTTGCCTTGCTGTTACGTCTCTTTATCGTAGTAAGTGGTAATAAATCCAATACCGGAAGTGCAAGTTAAACTTGATATTACATAAAAATTAGGTCAATAAGCGTAATTTTTTCTGAGAGCACTGGATTACTAGAAGTGTTAAGTATGTAAATCTGATTATTTTTAAGAATCTGACGGATTCCCACTATTATATACACTTTTATAGCGACCGGAAATTGGGTTTTTGTATGTCGTCTCGGAATTCCTTCATAAAAATCCGCAATTTCAATATTTCTTTTCTCTATAATTAGGTCGATAAACGAGCCTGAAATTTTACAGAGACGATTATTAATAGATTCAGTGAAGCTAAGAAAAATGAAAATCCTATGGATTAAAGTCTGGCGATAGGACTACCTTAAACTAAAGTGGGTTGATTTATTTTTCGGGAATTGTGCTTTCATAATTAAAAAAAAAAAGCAACGCGAAACATCACGCGATTGGGTCTCACGCTTGTGACGTTACGATGTTATAAGCTACAGAATTGTAGGTTATATGGTTTACGCAAGAGTGGAAAAAAATTGACACCTGTGAGATTACGAGATACACGATACGAAAACGTCTAAAAAAAATTTGTTTAGGTCGATCACACAGAGGAACGAAACAAATCCTGTAGGTCTTTATCGTTGTCGTTTTTGATAGACTACCCGCCTACACGTGTAGTTCGTATACCGGCCATAACATCGTGACGTCGCTAGCGCGAGCGCCAAACGCGTGGAATTTTGCGTCAGCGCAAATCGCGTGGCGTTTCGCGTCAGCGCCTACGATTTGAATTTCCGTACTACCAAAAACCATGAATCTTTAGAACTATTAAAAAAGAAAATGCCTTTGCCATTCTCTTTCTTCATTATAAAAGGACAACGCCAGAAAAATAAATGGGCCCCTTTTACTTTTTAACAACCCAATACTCGTACTACACGTGTAGTTCATATAAAGACTATAACATTGTGACGTCACAGCGCGTTCGTGTAACTTCGGATACGTTCGACACGTTTTCGCCGGGCCGAACAAAATCAAAGTATCAAAGTGCTATACTAGGTGCGCAACTAAGTTTCCGGGTTTTTTTGACCAATAAAAAATCGAAAATTTCAAGACAACTACAATAAATGGTTGGTTCGAAGTATTGTCCCTCGCTATTTACACATTTTTGCCATCTCTCTGGCAATACATAAATACCGCGACGATAAAAAGACGCGTCTTTGGACTGAAACCATTCGTCCAACTAATTTTGTACTGCATCGTAATTGGCCAAGTGTAGCCCACCCAAGCCATGCGCCATCGACCGGAACAAGTGATAGTCTGAAGGGGCCAGGTCTAGCGAATACGACGGGTGCGGTAGCAGATCTCATTTCAGTGTTTTTATGGTGTCCTGGATGATGGAACTGCGATGGCACGGAGCGTTGTCGTGCTGCAATATCACACGTTCGTGTCTCGTGTCCCATTTTGCCCGTTTTTCGAGCAATGCGTGATTCAAATTGATTAGTTGTTGTCGGTAGCGATGCCCATTGACAGTTACGCCCGGTTTCACAGCAGCTCATAGTACACGATTCCTTTCTGGTCCCACCAAACGCAGAGCATTGTCTTTTTTCCAAAGCGATTTCCCCGTGCCGTCGATGTTGACGCTTCGCCAAGTGAATGCCACGTTTTTCCGCGTTTGGGATTCTCGAAATATATCCATTTTTCATCGCCAGCAACAATTCGATGCAGGAAACTCTTTCTGGTCTGCCGCAAAAGCAAAATTTCGGAAGCGGCTCTGCGATTTTCCATTTGTCTCTCAGTCAACTCATGCGGCACCCACTTTCCTTCCTTATGAATTTTTCCCATGGCGTGCAAACGTTTCGAAATACATTGCCGAGTCTCATGTAATGCCTCGGCAAGTTGTTCTTCTGTTTGAGTGTCATCTTCATCCAACAACGCTTGCAGATCGGCGTCCGCAAATGTTTGCGGTCTTCCCGAGCGCTCCTTGTCCCCAGTCTCAAAATCGCCACTTCTGAACCGCTTGAACCAATCTTCACACGTTGTTTTTTATGGTATATGTCCGCCGTAGGCCTCCTCAAATAACCAACGTGCTTCAGCTGCTGTTTTTTTAAAGTTGAAGCAGAAAAGCAATGCTTCCCGCAAATGCTGTTTATTTGACACAAACTTTGACATTTTCGAGGTTAGAAAAAAGGTCGTCGCGTTGCGATATTTGTTTATATTACGACTGGGTATTCTTAACAGATGTCCAAGCTATAAAGACACCCAATTTCAGACCTATATGCCGACTACATGTGTCGCTAGCGCCATCCATGTGTGAAACCCGGGAACTTAGTTGCGCACCTAGTATCTTTGTTGATTGTTTAAAATAAACACTTTTGTTATAAAACAGCACATGATCTTTACAATGAAGAAAAATCGATTAATAATCCAATTGAGTGAACTAAAACCTTGTGAGCTAGAAGCTTGCACATTGCTTCCATATTTTTCGTCACCTTTATCAACAGGCAAAGGAAATATTCAAGAGCATGTATCCGAACGACGACTTTTTGCCGCGAGCACCGGATCCTGAGGAGATCGTGCTGGAGGGCGACGAGACTCCCGGTCCGAAATTCGAGGGGGACACCGCGGCCGATTGCACGGAAAAGCAAGACGTCGAGAAGGCCGAAAAGGATGAATGAGAACGGAGAGGGGAAACAAAACAACAATTCGTAAATGATTCGAAGAGAAGAATCGACAATGAGTTCACAGCGTGAATGCTTTCGCAATCCCCTCCCTTCGAAACTGCAAGAATGAATGGCCTGCATCCTTAGTATCGTCAATCGTCAATCACCGTCACTTTGTATTCACGATTGAGTTTATGTGAAAGACCCGCTTCTTTCGTTAAGCCTTTTTTCGTAACATTTTTAATTCTCAACGAGTATCCTACCGAGTGTTTTGTTTTTATTCTACTCATTTTTGACGTTACAAGAAGGAAAATTCTGAAATTAATCGAAGGCGATGGTACCGCAAGCCTTTCGCATCAGCTCAATTGCCGTGAGTATTACGAAAACAAAATATCCGAAGCGGTCGATACCGAAGATTGTTGCACGAAAATCCTAACTACGTAAGCGCAATTGCCGAAAGACCAGAGGACACAGCCTATTCGTTTTCACCAATTTACTTTCATTCATACTTTGAATCTTGCAGTTGAGCGTAGATACAAAAATAGCGCGAGTCCCAGGGCCCAACACACACACACACAAACAGCCACAAACACTCGGCACGGACAAGTATATCACGAAAAAGCTTTTGTCTCGTCCTAATCGAGAATAGCCGAGTCTTTTTAACGAATCTTAAGCTTTTTATCGCTACTTAGAACATTGTTCCACACCCACCTTGTCTGAGACTTCTACAAATAAAAAAAAAGAATGAAAATCTTACCAATTAATGCTTGAGAGAAGTGCCCTATTGATTTTTATCTCTTGAGTGATCAATCTCCATGCCGTGAATTATATTTCGTCGAATATGGCACACTCTCGACTCGTGAACGCGTTCACGAGGATCCACAATTCTCACGAGTCAACGCTTTTACATTCCGAATATTTTCATTCGATCTCACGTAAGCACAATGAAAAAAAAAATGACAAAAAAACAACACCATCGTTCGTTAGAAAGCACTAAATCGAGGCTGTGAAAAAAAAGTAAGTCCTTTCGGATATGCGTTCGTCTGTTATTATCTCACAATAATCGTTCATCGTCATAATCTAGTGTAACAATTTTTCATTTTTATTGTTCCTTCCGAAGCTAATGCCTCACCCGGTGGCTGATCACTCGAGTTCATTTTATCTTTTTTTTTAAATCGAATCGATTTATTCGTATACGCAGTACTATCGAATTATCAACTTCTTAACAATTATCGTAACTGTAATAGGAGAACGAAAAATATGATACTGAAGAATAAAGAACAAACATAGGTCGCTTCTGTGTTGTAAGAACGCGTAGAGCGAAGACTTATTTGGACAATATACGCCGGTTGCCTATCGAATTTATCTTATCCCCAGCTATCCGATATAACGAAATATAATAAATGTGTGTACATTAGGGTGTTTGGTTCGCAACTTTTTCTTTCAACCTCGGAATTCACTCAACGGAGTGCAAATGCGGGCACAGTTGCTTCGTTCGCAATTTCCAGTTGCGAGTAAGCAAACAAATTGTTCTTGTCGTGAATGGTCTACATCGTCATTCCGGTTGATCAATCGTCAATCATCAACGATGGGGGCAAAGTTGGAGAAATGTAGAATTTTTTAACAAATGTCCTAGATGTAAAATAGAATGATGTTGAAGTTCGCAACGTTGGGATGCAACGAAAGATCTTATTTATTTTTTTTATTTCTTCATTTTTATTATAATTAATGATTTTTTTTTAACCATTAAGGTCGTGAATCTCTAATGAGAATTTGAAAAAAAAACCGTTTCGGTGATTTCCGTGACTTGAAATAGCAAATAATTGTGAGCAATAGAAGAATTCTATTGCTCACAATTGTCACAAACACGTAAAATGGAAGCAATCGTGAATGGCTCAATATCGAGATCAAGCCCTTACAAATTTTCCAGTGCAAAGAGTGTTTTTTCTTCGTTTAGTAGGGTAAAATTCTCAAGAGTCCTCATAACTATCCCAACTTTCGAGTACTATAATTCATCAACCGGTGAACCCAATCCTCAAGAGCTTAAGAAAATGGAGGTGATGACTAGCACTCCAATTCCACCAGATATATTAGGTCGTTGCGTATGAAATGTCCGATTACCTCAAATGTCGAGTTTGACACCCGATATCTCTGATATTGCACTTAGACAGTTCTTGATTTTTTTAAAATCGCATCAGCTTTTCAGACCCACGTTTTCGTTTGTAATTATCCATCGAATTGCCTTTTGCACTAACGCAGCGTAGACGAGTCGATGAGTCGACGAAGTTTTTGGCAAGGATACGGCTGATGAACGCACGGTACGTCAGTTTGAAGAGTTCCGATCTGGTGATTTCGATCTTCAAAATGGACCACGTGGGCGACCTGCGAGCAAAGTGGATAATTATGAGCTGAAAGCTGCAGTGGAAGCGGATACATTTCAAATTATATGCGTGAATTAGCAGCAGGATTTAACGTCACAATAACAACAATATTCCGAAACAATTCGAAACAAATCGGTCAAGTTAAGAAGCTGGAAATTGGACATTTCATACTCAATGGCCTAATATTTTCATGGTTGTTACGCATTATTGATTTAGACATTTCCTGACTTTTCCAGGTCCACACACGTTTTGCAAATATTCCAGGGAAATTGTAGTCAAATAACGAACATAATTTTTTTTAAATCACATATATGGAAATGTTAAATATTAAAATTATATTTGAAAAACACCGCAATTCCAAAAATAATTTAAACCGTGTAAAGTAAAAAAATACATTAAAAGCAAATACAGAACCTGTTCTTTGTTATAACCAGAATTTGATACGCCAGTGCCAATAAATAAAAAATAAATTTAAACTCTTATCTACAATAATAATTGTGTGGTTGTGTATCGGCAAATGTAGAGCTTTTGAGTGAGTTAATTTTTAGTTTTTAATACTTTCAATGTTTGGCACTGAGATAACTTTGTATATAATGAAGAATCATATTAATATTTTTTTAAAATATATTTAAAAAAACAAGTTTTTTTTAAATGTTTTAAAAAGTAGAAAATAATTTTAAATACCACAACCATGTTTTCCTCGCTTTTTCGTGCGTGTAAACGGCACCTAAAAAAGGTCTTTTAGAGCCTAGGCCTTAAAAATTTGCGCGTTTGCAATTGTTACGCTTACGGGCATTGAACGGGCATTGACACCGCGACAAACTTGTATGGCGATAAATAACATATATTTATTTATCCCAAAATTATCTTTACGAATAGTACATGTAAATATAATGATGCTTTTAAAAAGTACTCTGATGTAACGCAATTATGTTTTCTTCGCTTTTTCATGCGTGTGAACGGTGAACACCTTGTTATAAAGTATTAATAAGATAGTATATTAAGATATGCTGATACATTTCAAAATTACGTTCGGTGTCAATGGGGGGGGGGGGGGGGGGTGCTCCACCCCCCGGCGGCGCGCGCGACCCAGCTTCCATACGCGATACAGATTCCGTATGCAGTACACCTTCTGCACGTGCTTACGGCCATACGTACTTAACAATACAAAATCTCGGAAAACATGGTTTTGTTATATAAATAATCGTGTGCACCGTGGCGACAGGAGCTTTGTCACTTTGGTACACAATGTACTATTTTTTTATCAAGTCACCTATATGTGACTAAATAAAAGCGTAGGGCACTCAACTTCTTAAATGTTTAATAAATTTGATCAATTCATTAACCGTATTTAATTAGGCACAATAGTAATTAGAGAAATTATTATTACACGTTTATACTCAGGTTCAGGATTTTTATTGTAGAAATCTAAGGTTGTTTTACAGTAAATTAAATACAGTTGATATGTTAACGGATTTATGTAAATTAAAGATTATATGTCTAAATTTTGAATGCCCCAAACTTTTATTTAGTCCACATATGACTTGGTAAAAAAAATTATTTTCTACTTAGTACATTAAACGAAAGCTTGTTTTTCAAAATATTTTCTTACATATACATTATTTTCTACTCTTTAGTTTTTAATTGACTTTACTAGTAAGTTGTTACTAGTAGTTTACTAGTTTACGACTTTGTGCGTTAAGAACATGGAATGCTTGCAAAAAATAAGACTTTTATTAGGATTCAACTTACGAATAATTGAAGCATAGAACCTTTTCACATACAAACACGGCGCTGCAGTTTGCATCATTGGAATGCAACGAAAATTCTTTTGAATTCCTTATTTTCATTATTATCGTCATGTTTTGAAAATTTAGGTTGTACGTTACTACTTAAGATTTCGAAAACATGTTTGCATAATTTTCGTGGCTTAAAACTGCCAAAAGAAATTGGGGAAAAAAAAATTGTTGCATTCCAACGATGCAAACTTCAATGTCATATACAAATTCAGTTGGCTACAAATTTGTATGTGTTAGTCAAATTTTATATGGATGATTAGATATCGCTAATTTTACATGGAAAGTTGAAATTTTCTTCATTCAAGTTGAATCATTCATTGTCACCTTTTAGATGCATGTTTGCAAAATTTCAGAGCTCTAAGTAGTAGGGAAGTAGGTAAAATATTGATTTTCCGTTTTGCATCTTGCAGAAAGTCAAGTTGAATAGAAGCGTGTAAAAGTAAACAAAAATATTTATTTTTATATTTTTCAGTTTTTTTTTCAAGTCGGTTTCATTTTTCGCGATTCTTGCAGGAAGTAAATTCTGAAAAAAATCCAGAGAATTTTCAAAATTCCTGATCATTCCAGAAGGAAAGATTCCCGGATTTTCCATATGCGTAACAACCTTGATTTTGTTGCTGGACATTTATGATGAGAACTTGAAATTGGACACAATCCTTTGATTTCTACCTTACAATTGTGTCCTAGAATTCCCTATCATCGTTCAGTGGATAGCAAAAGTTTTTTTCTCCGATCGGACAGCTCCGAGAGCGATCTTTTCGTTCATCAGCCCTGTTCGATACCGTGCGATAGCTCGTACGTGGAGTACTTCATCTCTGCAGTTGCGATTACTTTGCAAATGTCCATTTTTATTCGAGCTTGCATGGCGGCTGGCAGTGTCATGACGGTCTGCGCCATACTCTGAAAGAACAGATCGACGCTGTCCGAATCAGTTTGGACCCTGGAGTCATTGACCTCGAAGGAGGTCGCGGGCCGTTCTGTGTTCCTGTTATTGACGGTATTATTCTGCACGGAATTCACGGAGGCTGCAAGTTTCGCATTGATATCGTCGAGGGCCGCGTGCACGTTGACAGTCTCGAGATTATTGCTCGGCGCACTCCTCTTCGTCGCTCGTCTCGTCGAATTGTTCGCCGCTGAAGATCGCCTCGCGCTTCCCTGTGGAATGTGCGTCGTCGATTTGACGCGCACAGGCCTCCTTCTCGTATTCTTAGAATTGGTTGCCCGGTTGACGTTGCTCCGCAAGACGGACGTTTGGGTAGCCGAATTCGGCGTTGCACGAGCCTCGAGGGGAATGTCTTCCTCCTCATAGACGATCATGTGTTCCAACTCGAGATCCAAATACTCCGCGATACCCTCCTCGTTTTCATCCTCCTCGTTTGGGATATTCAAACCGCGATAAGTTGTGCTGATCTCGTCCGACGTTTCGTCCGTGAAATTGCTTTGATTGTCTGCCATTTTGTAGCGCGGGACGCGCGGCGAACGATCCTTCTTGGATGGTATACGAATGACGAGAAACGCGCGAAACGTACTTTACACTGGATTGTATTCAGTGTTTACTGCTATTTGCCTGAATTTCGCGGTCGATTAGACCTTTTGCTACCACGGCATATGTACAGTAAACTCTCCCTAACTCAGAGGGCTGGCCACAGTCTTTTATACAGGTCTGACAACGGTGGTAGTGGGGTAGGCACCCTAGCGGTTCTGTTTTTTATTCCGATTTCTGCCGCTTGGTGCGTGACGGCAAGGGGAAGTGGCGATGCGTCGAAGAGAGAAATAGCTCTTCTGTCCTTTTCCCTCCTGAACGCAACGCATGCGCCGTTTGCCCTAACTTAATTTACCGTACTGTCGTGTAAACTGCATAACATGCGAAACCAATAAAAAAAAGTATTGATTAAAGAAAGATGACTACTTTAGTCTAAAAAAAATGAAAACTTCTTGAATACATTAATTCATACCAGCACATATTACGACCATTTACATCCTTTTTTCTCCAATGTCTCACAATACATCGTTCTTCGAAATGTTTTTCGCACACGTACTGAGACTGTTTCAGTCCCGGAATAGCATCGAGCCATTTTTTTTGTATCGTTCGACATTTCTGGGCACGCGAAACACGGAGCATTTCTGCTTACAATTTTTGTACCCCGTTTTACAATTGCGAACCGCGCAACCCTTAGCCATTTCGCATTTTTTTCGCAAACACTACGTAAAATAATCACACTTATGCGTAAAAACACAATAAAAAATGTATCACGGTAAATCGCGTAGAACCTTCTGGCATATGGTCGCAAATAAAGGTTATTTCGACAATCGCGCCACAAAAACATACCTAAACACCTTGCGCCATTCGCCGGTAAGAGGTAAGGGGGAAACTACTTCCCCTTGCTAGTAGCGACGCATAGCTGCGCCTAGTGAATCGAAAAGTGAAGCCGATAAGCGTGCCTACCCCCACCACGAAAATTTAGCTTCGTTGCAAGCCTGTATGTAAGACCGTGATATATACACACACGCACACACATAATTCCAAGCTTTCCGTAACTTCGAATGCGAGGATCGGCTAGTACGGTGAAAAATGCACCTTTTCGGGATTACGCGGGTACCACAACTGTGCACAACACACGGCATTAGCACACGAGTATAAGTAATTTCGGTAATTTCATCAATTCCGCACCGCGGCCTAAACTCCAAACGTCAAAATAGTCGCACTCGGCGTAGGGGTGGTTAAGAGTATGCAGAAGGTCAACATAACCTCACAAATTTTCGAACCCAATTTTCTCGTGGATGGGTAATTTTTTTAGCAGAAACAAAGCATTAGGCTCTGGAGAATTCCCTGACACAGAGCTTGATGAATTAGGGCCTTTTGCCCTAAATATTATTCATCTCTGAAGAATCTCAGTTCGAAAATTTCAGCTATCTCTCTCGCACTCATATGTCACGTGGTACATCTTCTACTTCGCCTTGAGTACGCCGTGCGGGCCTCGCGCCTGCGCAATAAGAATATTGGCAGTTACCTCTAGCGCCACGGGGAGTGGTAGAACTAAATAAAGTGATCAAAAAGCGTAGCATTTTTATATACGGTAAGGGATAGGAGGTGCCAGCCCCCTGCCTAAACTCAATACTCTTAGTAGGCCATTTCCCCTCAATTCTCCCCGGAGGTAACACAACAAGCGGAGAAGCGTTACCCCCACTTTCCTTTATTTATGGAACGGCGCGAGGGGTGCAATCATAACCTCAATTTCAGTATTGAACTTTCCACTTCGTAATTCCAAAAGTCATAAAGAACACGAACGAAAAAAGAAAAGCGAAAAGTGTACCGCTTTCAATTAAAAAGGTTGCATTGGAAAATATCGAGATATCAGTTTCTGACATCGGCAAATGTGTGGGTGTAGCGGAATCAACGGTTCGACACTGGAAAAAACTAAAAGTAGCTCTAAATGAATGGACAAAAACATGCGACGATGTTTGCGATACAAGAGAAAAAATGGATACATTGAGTTATAAGAGAAGTATTTTTGTTGGACTGTTATCTCTTTAAAAGAGTTATTATGAAAAACATAAATTTTTTAAATGAAACATAATTTTCTTTTATTATGATTTTGTCAAAAAATCATTCACCCTTAAACAATAATAAAATATTCTAATATGAAATAACCGAGTAAAAATACCATGTGGCATTTGAACATTTATTCTAACCTAACTTTATCCCGCCAAACTACGTCACACAGTAGCTCGCGATGGGGGACGTTCTCTAGCAGGTCACCACGGAAATTTACTCCCGAGAGCGTTGAGTTAGGGAGAGTTCACTGTACTATTCGCGATCCCTAAGTCTTGGCGCCTCTCGAAGCCTAAGGCAGAAGCTCTACTTGTTAGTAAATTATGTCAAAATACATTGATAACAATGGCCAAAATTTAAAAGACCAAAAAAACTCCAGATTCTGTTGTGTTCCAGGGTGTAAGACGGATAATAATAGTGAATTATTCTTCCATAAGCTACTTGAAGATAGTCTTTTTTTAAAAGTGGTTATTGGCTCTGAAAATGACTCTAGGCCATCAAGATGTATTTGTAGTTACACCACAAGATTTTTTTTTCCAAGTTTGTATCTTTATAAATTGCAAACCGAGCAATATTAAAAGTTATTTCTGTTATATACAATGTATAAATATAATTTCAGACGTCCCTTGTAACAAGTATGCTTTGAAAAATCTAATAACTTCTCGAAACCTGCGAGTGACTCATAACCTTAAAAAAATTAATCCAGAGCTGACAAAGCTAAAAAAGAGCGAGAAATAGCATAAGGTCTCAATTATTGGCACCTCAAAGGCCGAATTATTTGGCACTTTAAGGGAATAATTATTGGCACTTTAAGGGTCCAATCATCATCACCTTAAGGGCCCAATTTTTGGCACTTTGAGGACCACTGTGTAGATAGGAGAGTAGTGTCAGTAATTGGTCAGGTGCTAAAAAAGGGTCGCTTCCCTGGTGGAACTTTCTGATCACTTTTTGTAAGAATTGAACATATTTGTTTAGATTTTTTCCAAGATTTGAACGGAAATTGATAAATTTTGTGAAAAATGTGTAAGATATTAAAAAAGATTGTCCATTTATGTAGTTAGATGATCAGGAATTGGAACCAAAAGTCATATTTCCTCAGTAATTGTCAAATAAATCATCATTTTTTAGAATTTTATTTCAAATACTGAAGTTTATGTTCGTCAGTTTTTGATATATTAGGAAATTTTTTGTTAGTTTTCGGTAAGTATAGGTGTAATATAATGGCATCATAGGATATTTTATTACATTTTCTGTTTTTTATTTCGTAAAATATACCTGATTTCATATATTTGGTCCTAAAAAATTATTTCTTAATTTATTCCATTTTGGTATTTAAAAATAAATGAATGCAGTTTTACTGGACAATAATTCCTTTATTATTTTTTCTTTACTCAAGTTACGTTCTTTCTAAAATATCTATAGAGTAATTATTTTGCGATTACATTTTTATCAACTACTCATTAGTGACGTTTGAATTAATTAATACTAATTTTGTACTTGATGTAATATTCTCCTTATAACACTGGCGTTAATTAGGTTATCTGTTTTTTTAATATAGATTGAGCTTTCATTGAAACTAAATTTTCACCAACCCGCTTATTAATAAACTTTTACACTTATTAATACAACTTTATAGGGCTAATTCCAAAAGGCTGCAATGATGATTAGTTCTAAGTTATATATATGTTCTTTTGTATCATTGATTCATAATGAATATATGAAAAAGATACTCAAAATGAAATGTGTTTTATTTGTAATTTTGCAAGCACCTTCTAAATGTTGAAACATTCCAATAAAAAGTGGAATTAGTTAATAACAATAAAATAATAGTGGTGTACTGGCGTTAGAACACAAAATGCATGATCACTTAGAAAATATATATGTGATAATGCATAATCTTAAATTACTTACCAGAATATCGCATTTATTGTCAATTCATGTAATTACTGATTATTACAATAAATGTCAGTATCATAAAAAATTATAAATATATCTATCAAATTATCACACATTCTTATACTATTTATTCGATTTTATCAATAATAAGGCGTTTTATGAAAGATAGCTGTTCCCAAAATATATAGTAAAATGTAATGATATGTTCGATTATATTGAAGGTTATATTGCATTTCTTGGTGTTATCTGCGAGATTATATTATATTATGTAATTTTGTTTTGCACAGAATTGATCCAAATATGACAATTTTTCATTAAAATGTTTGAAATTTTTCAATAATTATTAACACTTTTCATATTAATTCTGATAAAATACTACAGTATCTGTTCACTTATATCATCTATTTCTTGACCTATGGTAATAATTTTTGTTATAAATTGTAAATATTTTTTATCAAAAGATGCAATAATCTCTACGAATTTGTCATATTTGATATATTCTGCCAATTTTTATCAATAAAAAAAAAAGTTCCACCAGGGTTTACCCTAAATTATGCACTGCAAGAAATCATGAACGGAGTAATTGTTTACGTTTGAGGTTACACTTTGACCGGCCATATTGGAATATCGCTGCGCTACCTTTAGGACGCGAAAATCGCGAATTTCATTATGCAAATGCCCCACAGCCGGCCGGTGTTTGCTCCGTAACTCTAGTCGAATCGTATCTTGGACGTCGCAGCAACCCCTTCGACATCGCGACCATCCGTATCCACGTGGATGTCCGTATATGACAGTATTCGTGCCATCAGTGCAAGTCAGAACAATATTCAATGTCGATACCGAACTTGGAAGTATTTAACAAAAGAGCGGATGCCGCGGTAAATGATACTCTCGATCACCTTAGAGATACATTAACGCTGTAGAACAACGAATTGATTCAAATTCGAGCTGCTAAATACTACTCCCACGCCCGAGTATGGTTAGGAAATTCGTACGTTTTGCAGGAGGAGGAGATCGAGTTTTTGAGGAGGGAAATCTGCAATTTGAAAAAAACGTTCGGTGAATCCGCCCAGTCGTCCGGCGATGATTGCGCCAAGCTGCGGCAGGAAAACACGAAACTGAAACACAGAGTTGCGATTCTGAAGCGGGTAGGCTTCTTGTTTTTCTCACTCGTTTGAATACGTTCGCATTTTTCGCCCGATGTTCTAATATTGTCGGTCGGACGTGCAGTACGTAGATACCTTGAGAGAGCAAGAGTCGGCTACTTTGGGAACCGACGGAAACACCATGATCAGCATATGCGAATCGTTGAACAAAGTCTTCGCCGATGCGATAGCCGAAGCTTATCCGGATATTCCGGATCCACCGTTGGTCGTAACAACATCCGGCAATGCTAAGTTCGGAGATTATCAGTACAACAGCGCCATGGCGCTGAGCAAACTGATCAGTGCCCAAGGTGAGGGCAATCCGCATAGCACGAAAAATTTAATTTTTGCGCAGGGAAAATTTTCCTCAACTTGTCTCTGGACGACTTTTTTTTCCACCTTAACATTGCTTTGTTTCCAGCCTACAAGCCAAATTTGGGATCTGTTGACATTATTTTTACCCTAGAGATGAGAAAAAGCACAATGAAATAATTGTACAGAATCTTATCGATTCGTCGTGCGTGTTATTTATGCACGAATGAAACTTTTTGGATAATTTTACAGCCATTCTGTATATAATGGTAGTCTAATCAATTGTCATGTACTGAAAGTCTGCTTATTTAATGTTCCGCTTTCTTATACACAGTTTTAAACTGTGTGGACACACTAAACGGTTGAGTGGCCAGAAATTGCAACAGATGGGAGGAGTGGCATATCTATATTCAAGAACTTTGCCCTTGTGAAGTTCAATATTAAGAACACAGGTGGAACTATCATGTAGGAACAACTCGTTCAACTGAAAATTTCATCTCTACATATTTTGCTGGTGGTGTACCTTCCACACATCCTTAAGGGGCTACATCTATCTAGAGGCCCAAAGCAGTGGCCAAATTCCGAATTTTTTTTTCTGGGAAATGGTTGGTGAACAAGAAACATTTTTTTAACCCAAAGGTTCATATATTGAGAGCCTTTGAAAAAAAATCACCCAAGAATACAGAAAAACAACAAATCATGGCCGCCGGCGGATGGCGAAATTTTTTAGCGACGGTTGGCGGTGGACACTCCAGTTTGAACATGAAATCTGAAACCTAAGAACCAAACGGGTTTTCGAGTTAACAATAATTACGAGTCGAGAACCATAGTCGATTTTATAAGGGGCTATACCATTGTGAACGTTGAAAATTTGGGTGATTTTCGGGACTTTTTTGGAAGTAAAGTACTCAGTTAAATGTTTCGGAAAATTTAGAATATATTTGGCTATATTTGATCTACATTACATAATTTTTTCATAGAAAAATATTGAGATCCAAGCGTCTTATGCGCTGCCTTCGGAGGCGCCAAAAAAAAAAGTTCCTCCACTGCTGACATGATTCCGGCCGATTGAGTAGCTGAAATCGAAAAAAGAAAAAATGTTAAACTGGAAGGTATTTCCTGTACAATGCCGTAGGATTTTCGAAAAATATCAAAATCTAACAAAATGGCATAGTTGTGAAAAAAAAGTCTGTTTTTTTGCCTATAAAATGGTGGTTTTTTTCAATGCCAAATCGTCAATTTTCATCCAATCAAAAATATCCTACGTCATTGTAGAGTAAATATATTCAAGAGTACTCAGTTCAAATTTCAAGTCAATCGGATAATTGCTCTTTGAGTTGCAATGTCAGCAAATTTGAAAAATCGTTTTTCGAGAAAAACGCGTTTAAAGATTTAACTATCGATCGAACATTCGGGGAGTATTAGAGATACGGCCTTGAAATTATTACAGGATATTCTTGTAAGTATAAATTGTCGAAAAAGGCAAAAAAAAATCGATTTTTTTAAAGTGTAACTCTGGTATAGTGACCTTAAATCATATTTTTCAACAAAGTGGCGGGGAAATGGAACGGGCATACAAAGTCTATGAAAGAATGTAATTTTTACGTAACTATTGAAAAATGAAGTTCGGCTTTAAAAAAATGAGATCGTCAACGACCTTTGAATGTTTGTTATCGCATTTCCTAAAAATTTGGAAACAATCCGTAAAGTGGTTCTCAAGATACGTCCACCTACTTTGAAAACAGTATCATCTGCCGGTCGCGATCTTTTTGTTGTTTTTCTGTTTTCTAATGATTTTTTTAAAGGATTTCAATATATGTATCTGTGTGTTGAAAAAAATGCGTTTCTTTTTCACAGAACGTTTCCCAGAAAAAAAACATCGCAATTTGGCCATTTTTTCCGGACTGTAGGTAGATGTAGTCCCCTAAGGCCTTATGTACACTTGTAGCGGGCGACGGGACGTGATTTTCTTGATTTTTTTTCGATGGGACAATAAATGTTTATTGAAAAATTGTGAACAACATCGATTAGTGCATATTTTCATGTACTTGTACAATTTTTTTATTCAAAAATATTTCAAAATCGCGGAACTCTAGTTGTTTTTCAGGAGCGTCTTCTTTTGAGCATCAGTTGCGGTGGACATGATAACTCGAGAACAGTTCATCTGAAATCAGAATTTGAAAAAGATTTCATTAGTATATTGCATTGGCTTGGGCCTGGACGAAAGATTTGTGAAAATGTCGATGAAAAAAAATGATAATTTTAACAAAAAAATCATTTTTTGAAGTGCTAAATTTTCGGATTTTTTGTTACAAATTTTTTTTTTCAATCAAAATTCAAAATCCTTCGTCCAGGGCCTAGTCATTATCATAATAAATGAGGGGTATAAATTTGGTATTGATCGGATTAATAGTTTTTTAGTCATCGTGTTCACAGCAAAGGTGTTTCTCAAAAAAGACGATTCTGAGTGAGATAATCGCGTTTAAGGGGCCAGTCCACTTTGGAGCCACGAAAAAGGCTATTGTCGCGATTTTTTTTGAGGATTTTATAAAAGATATGAATATAAAAGTTGTTGGGCTTGATAAATAGTCTTGAATTACATTTTAAAAAAATTTATTCATTTTTACTCATTTTTAAGTACAAAAACTATAGTTTAACGTAACGCCTCAAAAATAGGTGGGCTAGGTAGCTCCATCACAACTCGGCAACGGCTTGTCTGAAACGAAAAAATCAAAGTCCATTACATTCAGTATGACACCAGCTGCAAAATGATCCTCGGATATAAAGTTTTATCAAAAAATAAAAAAATGGCAGATGAAAAACGAAAAAAAGTATTAAAAACGCGTTTTTTCGCAGTTTTTCGCAAAAAAAGAGTGAAAATCAAAATTTTAAAACCATCGAGGGTCATCTTGTTGCGAATCATGTTTACAATATGTGGTTCAAATTTCAAGAGAATCGGTTTATTAGTTTTAGAGATACGATGGAGCTAGATTTTGAAAACGTTGTTTCGAGAAAAACGCGTTTGAAGTTTATACTATGAAAAACTCTTATCTAAACTCAATCGGCAATTCTTGCACCGTACAAAATCCCTTCTGATTGCTCATTATCGTCGATTTCTTCAAGTCTTGCTTGCTTACGATCTTTTGAAATTTCCAAAGTGGGCTGGCCCCTTAAGATTCAAGTTTGTTTCTGTTACATGTAAGATTAATTTATTCATACTGACATGGAGTCGTCGATTCCAGGGCCATACAGTAATCCTTCTGCATCCTCTGCAGCCTCTAAAACATTGATTTGATACTGCCCACGACCCATTCTTCATTCTCTTGTGGCTTGCGCTTGCTGCTCGGCAAGTAACACGCGACTTGCGCGGTCTTGCGGTTGAAATACCTATAACTGCGAATCTAATGCTCCGATCTTTATGAAATTTGGTGAGAATATTCTTGAGATATTGTACTTAAAGTATATGCAATCAAAACATTTTCCATTTTTCTGACCATCACAAGTGTATATAAGGCCTTAAGAACTGAAGCCACTCCAGCTCTTCGAAAACAAGGCTAGTTTTAAGAATGTTCTGAATGAGTACAATGGAAGCAGTAAAAATTGAATTGGAAAACTTTATTATACATAGTTTTGAATGTACAAAAAACATGATTTTGTAATCTTTCTATTGAAAATGCCGGCGCCAGACTTCAAGATCGCAAAGTACCTCTTACGCAAATGATTCGGCGGCTGGAAAGATTTCTCCTGCAGTTTTCAACTTAGAAGAAAAACAAGAAATGTAGACAAAAAGCTATGGAAAAGGGTACGGAAATAAGAACATACCTTTTTAAAAAAAGTAGTGCAGATTTGAACGCAAACTTTCATTTTGCACAAAAAATCAGACGAATAATTGTTGGTAAAACAAAAGTTGATAACCAATAGCAAATTCCGTACGCAGTTCCATAGAAAATGCATCTGAGAAAATACGTTCAAAATTTCGAGTGAATCGGTGCATATTTCGCTGAGTTACGTTTCCGGTCAGTGTGATAAACGTGTTTCCAAAAAAAACGCGATTAAAGTTTGACCTAACATTTAGCAAAAGAAATATTCGCTTCACCTTCAATCTGCAATGCCAACCCCATACATTTGGTCTTCCATATTAAGGCGTTACCCCCACTTGTAGCGCAAAAAAGGCCTTTTTCATGAATTTTTTTAAAGAAAACTACAAAACTTTTTTAATCGATCAATATACCATCTTAAAGAACACATCTTGAAGAACTTTCAGTAATTTTTTTATTGAAAAATATTACATTGTTTAGTGGCAAATGGCCGTCAATGAAATAATGTTTTTATATACACGGTTTGCGGTGACCAACATAGCGGCGAAGTGGATCATCTGAAAAAAAAATGCGGATGGATTTAGTCAAATATAAGTATAAACTAGTCTTTAATCGAAGGATTTTAAAAAATATTCATTTTTCACAAAATGGCGGACAGTCAAAGTTAATGGTTCGATTTTAACGAAAAAAAACGGCCGTTTTTTGGCTATAAAACGGCCATTTTTTTTCGAAAAAAAAAAACCGAACGATTAAAGGCTACATATTTATGTATTAAATAAGCCTGCAAAAGTTCAAGAAGACCGGTTCATTAGTGTTCGAGTAATCTTGGTCACCGACTTCAGAAATGCCATTTTGAGAAAAACGCGTTTAAAGTTTCAATTTCAGTTTACACGAAGAAAACATTTTTTTTTGTAAACTTACATAGAGTCATCTATTCCGGGCATCAAAAAAAAACTGCACTTCAAATTGCACTTCAAAAAAATGCAATAAAAAAAATCGATTTTTTCAAAATCGCAAGTGGGGGTAACCCCTTAACATCGTCCTCTTCCATTTAAATCCTTTTTGCGAAAAGCGAAAATCCTGGCTTTCCCCGTCAATGAACAAATAAACCAATAAGACGGCAATGTTGCAGGCACGAAGGTTGCACCGAGAGACGTCGCAACGAAGATTCTGGAGAAGGTGAAAGATTCGCCGCTGATCGAGAAGCTCGAGATTGCCGGTGCGGGTTACATCAATGTATTTCTGAAGCGTGATTTTGGACAACGAGAGTTGAAGGCGATACTCAAAACGGGCAAAGTTCCAGCACCGGAAGTGACCAAGCTTCGAGTAGTCGTTGACTTCTCGAGTCCCAATGTCGCCAAACAGATGCACGTCGGTCACTTGAGATCGACGATCATAGGCGAAAGTATCTGTCGTCTCTTGGAGTATCTCGGTCACGATGTACTACGGTTGAATCACGTTGGCGACTGGGGAACGCAGTTTGGAATGTTGATCGCTCATCTTCAAGATGAATTTCCCGATCATCTTACGGTCTCGCCGCCGATAGCCGATCTACAGAGCTTTTACAAACAGTCCAAAGCCCGTTTCGACAGCGATGAGGAATTCAAGAAACGGGCTTACAACTGTGTCGTTAAATTGCAAGCGTTCGAGCCCGACATTACCAAGGCTTGGCAATTGATTTGCGACGTCTCAAGGAAAGGTAATCGATCGTTTTTTTCTCAAATCTCTACGCTCTTCTATTTCTTGGCCACTCTCAACACTCGCATGGCTGTTACGCATATGGAAAACAGAGAAAACTAAGGAAATTTTGAAAAACCTGGTATTTTTCCAGAATTTACTTTTTGCAAGAATTACGAAAAATCAAATCGACTTGAACAAAAACTGAACAGTATAAAAACAAATATTTTTCTATATTTTTTATATGTATACTATTCTTCATTATATACAAAAAAGTTATGTCAGTGCCAACATTGGCGCCGTATCCGAACTCAATGATGGTCTTTTTTCTCAGTTAAGGGGTTAGGCTGCAGTAACGGGTGGAAAATCATGTGCGAATTTAACAATTTTTTTGCCGTACGAAAACGTGATTCACTCATAAAATTAATTACGCATCTATTTAGTATGAATATCAAGCTGTTAGGAAACGATGTACAACATTTTTTTTTTCGTTGTACAAAATGGTCGACCTCTGATATTTTCTTTTTTTTTATCTTTTTTTTTAGTCGCTCCACGGCGTGACATTTAGCATCCACAATTTTTTACCCAGAACAAAAAACAAAAAATCTCGTCAATCTATATTAGAATACCTAGAGAAGTACGTACGGAATTTAAAAAATATTGTTTTATTCAAAAGTTGTAGGTATTTGAATAAATTTTCAGTGAAAAATTTCGTATAAAACTGCTCATAAAATGAAAAGTTTTCGATTAATCAGAAATTCCGTACGGACTTCTCTGCGAAATGCAATTAGGAACATAAGTTTTAAATTTGAAGTAAATCGAGTGATAATTGTTGAAGTTATGTGTCACGCCAATTGGAAAAAGTTGTTTCGAGAAAAACGCGCTTAAAGCTTTAGGTACTCTATGGCCGTGCCAAAGGTGGGCGTTACGTTATATGTCAAAGTCGGTGAGAAAAAAAGTCTTGCTATGAATCGAATAGAAACTTAAAGCACCGTTTTAGCGAAAAAAAATGATTTTTTGAAAATTCTACTGTGGCTTTACCCCTTAAGATATAGCCCTAAGGTATCCACCCGTTTTCTCTAATAAAGCTGTTTCCTAACACTTCGAGATGTTTTCAAAATACAATATTGCCTATATGTAACTTCGTACATCTGATCTTACATACATTGTATGTATATACGAGGCACCGCCCTGAAATGGTTCGAAACCCAACCAGAAAATGGTCCCGCACAGCTGCTGTTCTTGAAACGAATTCGGGACTTCGCGTCCGAGAAACGCGCAACTACTATGCGATAGCCAAAAATTGATCATTATTTTGAGCCGCAATTGTGATTTAACTGGATTAGTAGTGGTGGTAAAAAGCTTGAAACTTTCTTCATTGTTAATTGCTATCGAATAAAGAATTTAGGGTCGTTGGATTAATAAAGAGAATTTTTTATACTATTTATATTATATAAGTTGATTTTCCCGGAAATCCGACATATATTTTCAATTATTTGATTATCCGAACGATGACCGGTCCCAATTAGTTCGGATAATCGAGGTTCTACTGTAGTAGTAGTAGTAAGAAGTTTTATTTGCATTGCCTTTCTGGCTTTTTACAAAGCTGTTATACCGTTTAACATCGCTCTCTTACAATCTAACTTATGTCTTGTCCCTTTTATTATTTTTTATTTTCGTCACACTCTGCATTCTTTCTCTCCATTACCACCGTTTCTCTTTTCTTACAGTCTCTTTATATTTCCCTAAAAAAATGACACATATTTCCATTTATCTCCCCTCTCAGCAACCCTATCAATTTATATTCTACTCCCCTCTTTTATCCATTCTCCCCTTTACCCACTCTTCATACGTTTTCGCATTCTTATACCCCTCTTCCTTTTTCACACGTAATCAGGTGCTCCATTGTTTCTCCTTCTCATTTACACATACTTTTCCGTCCCTCCCTATATTTCCACACCTTATCCTCGCTCATGTTTCGTTATCCTTTCCCTTAATAGCCTTACATTTTCACATATTTGATCTTAAGGCCTTAGCCCACAGTAACGGGTATAAAATCATGTGCGGAGTTAACAATTTTTTTTCGTATGGAATAGTGATTCACTCATAAAATTAATTACCCATCTATTTAGTATGAATATCAAGCTGTTAGAAAATATATACATTTTTTTTCGATGTACAAAATGGCCGACTACTCGAAACTTCTCGAAACAGCTTTTTTCCAATTGGCGTGACAAATAACTTCAACAATTTTCACTCGATTTACTTCAAATTTAAAAGTTATGTTCTTAATTGCATTTCGCAGAGAAGTACGTACGGAATTTCTGATTAATCGAAAACTTTTCATTTTATGACCAGTTTATGAGCAGTTATAACGAAATTTTTCACTGAAAATTCATTTCTTAAGTTCAAATACCTACAACTTTTGAATAAAACAATATTTTTTAAATTCCGTACGTACTTCTCTAGGTATTCTAATGTAGATTGACGAGAATTTTTGTTTTTTGTTCTAGGTAAAAAATTGTGGATGCTAAATGTCATGCCGCGGAGCGCCTAAAAAAAAAGATAAAAGAAAATATTAGTAGTCGGCCATTTCGTACATCGAAAAAAATATATATATTTTCTAATAGCTTGATATTCATACTAAATAGATGTGTAATAAATTTTATGAGTGAATCACTATTTCATACAAAAAAATGGTTAAATTCGCACATGATTTTATACCCGTTACTGTGGCCTCAGGCCTTAAAAGAAATTTTAAGAATCATTTGACTCAAATTTTTGTGGAAAATTGAAAAAGTCTGGAAATTTCTGAGTCAACAATGCGTAACAACCATGACTGGGTGCCAAATGGTTCAGGCCAAGCTTTTTCAAAGACACGTTTCTCGATAAGAATTACAGAAGATTTACGACCGTTTGGACATCAAGCTGATCGAGCGGGGCGAATCCTTTTACCAGAAGCACATGGAGCGGCTCGTGAAGGAGCTCGAAGCTGGTGGTTTCTTGGAAGAGGACGAGGGCCGTAAAATAATGTGGGGCGAGGAATCGGGAGTTGGTCTGCCGCTTACGATTATAAAGTCTGACGGCGGCTTTACGTACGATACGTCAGACATGGCGTGCATCAAGCATCGTATCCAGGACGAAAAAGGCGATTGGGTACGTTGCGATCGTTCCACTGAAGTTGGTCATTATTTACAAAGTGGTTAATCTTGCCCTTGATATCCATTGTAGGACGTATCTTTCTGAGTACTTCTGACGCCCAATTATCTAGAGGTGGCGATCCGTTCGAAAGATAAAGAAATCAAGGCCTTCATTCTCTTGTCATCCTAATAGAATATAGTATTTAAAACGGATTTTCTATCATTTTATCAAAAAAATGCATTATTTTCATTATTTCAATTTTCAAATTAGATAAATTTGAACGTTTGGTCACGCGAACGATACCGCTCCTGGATTGGTTGGATCTCTAGTGACGTCACATGCCAGTAAACAGATTGTCATTACGAGTTCTGTGACGAGTAACGAGAGACTTTCTAGTTTATTTCAGTGTATTTCCGCGCTTTTTCAGTTCATTCGTAGTTATTTTTAGTGATAGTTACCATATTATCAACTTTTAAATATGAATATGTGACGTCACAGGCGTCACGTGACTGCATATCTGACAACGGGAGCGTTTTGGCGGTCTGGTTGAATATTCAAATTTTATTGCCGATTTATATCGAAAATACTGACATTCACGAAGATAAAAAAGAATTGTGAGCATAATATAAAATAATTAACCATTTAAGATGATTTCCGTACAACAGTCAAATGCCCTATTGAAGGCCAGGATACTCAGACTGATGGTCCCCACTTTATGTCAGAGTTAAGGCTATCAGCGAGGTGACTTACTTCGAAAGTCCAGGGTTGTTACGCATATGGAAAACAGGGAAAACCGGGAAAACTCAGGGAATTTCTTTCCTCCAGGAATAATCGGGGAAAAGTCGGGAAATTTTGGAAATTCTCTGGAATTATCTCAGAATTTACTTTTAGCAAGAATTACAAAAAATGAAACCGACATAAAAAAAAACTGAACAGTGAAAATAAATATTTTTGTATATTTTTAATATTTATATTATTTTTCATTATATACAAAAAAAGTTATGTCAGTGCCAAACATTGAAAATTAAAAAACTGAAAACTAGATTACTGTAAAGCTCTATACATTTGCATTCGATCTGTCGATAGACAACCACACCATTATTATCATAGATCAGTGTTGATATTTATTTTTAATTTATTGTCACCGGCATAAAATTTTTTGTTTATAATAAAGAACAGGCTCTGTATTCGCTTTTAACGTATTTTTTTTACTTTACAATGTTTGCATTATTTTCCGAATTTCAGTGTTTTAAATTTTTTATTTCAATTTTTAACATTGCTAGGGTGTCCCTCTTATCTCTGCCACCCGAATCACCTCGGTAATTATCGACGTCACAAAAAAATGTTTCAGACGAAAGTTGTACGGTTTGACGGAGGCCATCAAATGCGACCAATTTTTTTTATTCCGGTGGGGGCGCTCACGCACAGTGAAAGTCACCTCCACTCTTTTAAATGAAATGGTACATTTTTTTCAACCATCTTGTGGAGCACCTCAAGTCGCATAAAAAACATTAGGGGGTCAAAGTCGTTCAAGGTCATTCAAGGTCAGTCAAAGGCGTTGAAGGTCAGTATCGATTATACAAATCTAAATATCTCGGATCACTACCAAATATTTGATATCAAGGTCAGTCAAAGTTAAAGTCGTTCAATGTCATTCAAGGTCAGTATCGATGATACAAACCTAAATATCTCGGATCACTACCAAATATTTGTTAGTGATCGGAGATATTTAGATTTGTATAATCGATACTGACCTTGAATGACATTGAACGACTGACTGACCTTGATACCAAATATTTGGTAGTGATCCGAGTCATTCAAGGTCAGTATCGATGATACGAATCTAAATATCTCGGATCACTACCAAATATTTGGTTGAATGACATTGAACGACTTTGACCTTGAATAACCTTGAACTACCAAATATTTGGTAGTGATCCGAAATATTTAGATTTGTATCATCGATACTGACCTTGAATGACCTTGAACGACTTTGACCTCCTGATGTTTCTTATGCGACTTGAGGTGCCCTACAAGATGGTTTAAAAAAAAGTACCATTCCATTATAAAAAGTGGAGATGACCTTCACTGTGCGTCAGCGCCTCCACCGAAATAAAAAAAAATTGGTCGCATTTGATGGCCCCCTTTGCACCGTACAACTCTTGACTGGAACATTTTTTTGTGACGTCAATAATTACCAAGTCATTTCGGGTGGCAGAGATGAGAGGGACACCCTGTATATGATCTTTAAAAAATTACGTTATCCAGTTCAACATAATTTTTCAACAGAAGAATCGAATTGAGAATTTCCTTTGTTTTTTACACAAAAATGATTCATTGATATTTCTACGTATATAATTTTTCCCGTATACTTTGTAACGTTTACAAATACTAGTATGGTTGAAACGAGACTTAGTTTGTGGTATTTACCTTAAAAAGATATACATTTGGCGAAAAGTGTTCTTTATTTGACCTTAATCTGGGTAATTTGCAAAACCTGTATGGAAAACTTGATAAAGTCAGGGAATTTCTGAGTCAATAATGCGTAACAACCTTGACGTCAGTATTCGGAAGCTTTTCCACCAACGCTAATATCCACGTGAATCCCGTTGCAGCTGATATACGTGGTCGATGCCGGACAAGCGGTGCACTTCCAAACGATCAAAAGTTGCGCGAAGAGAATCGGCGTATTCACGGACAAGCATCGAATGGATCACGTTTCGTTCGGCGTCGTGTTGGGCGAGGATAAGAAGAAATTCAAGACTCGTTCGGGCGACACGGTGAAGCTCAGCGAACTCCTGGACGAGGGTTTAAAACGATCGCTCGACAAGCTCATCGAGAAAGGGCGCGACAAGGTTCTCACCGCGGACGAGCTGAAAGAGGCTCAAGAATCGATCGCCTACGGTTGCATAAAGTATTCAGACTTGTCGCACAATCGAAATCACGAATACGTGTTCTCGTTCGACAAGATGCTCGAGGACAAAGGCAACACCGCCGTTTACTTACTGTACGCCCTCACGCGAATTCGCTCGATCGCCCGCACGGCCAATATCACGCAGGAACGTCTCAGGACAGCCGCCGATGACACACCGATCTCGCTTGATCACGAGAAGGAATGGAAATTGGCGAAAATACTTTTGAAATTTCCCGACGTTTTATTGAAAATCACGCGGGATCTCTATCTCCACTCGCTTTGCGAATACTGTTACGAGATATCTTGCGGCTTTACGGAATTCTACGACAATTGCTATTGCGTCGAGAAGAATCAGTCCGGCGAAATTGTCAAAGTCAACGTCGGAAGAATCTTGCTCACCGAAGCTACGGCGATTGTGCTCGAACAGTGCTTCCATATACTTGGCCTCAAACCTGTCGCTCGAATGTGAATCGAGCTTCAAATACCTCCCATTCGATGGGTCTAAACATTTTTTCTATCGACATTTCGAATAAAACTCATTCGGATCTTGAATTTCGATGTTTGCGAAACTAAATCGTTTTTTTTTTCTCATGGAACCAGTGTTGTCCCTTGAATGAATGGAGAAACCAAAAAATATATGAAAATGTTGGGTGTGGCCGAACACAATTGTCGAAATTACGGCAATGTAGAAAACGTAAAAAAAAGTTTAGGTTTGGCAACAGATGCAAGAGTTCCGAAATGTTTTAGGACATGGCCGATTATCCCAAGTACCAAGTTTTATACCTGATATCTCTGTTTCACTTTGACAGTTCTGGGGTTTTTTTATTGCGAAGGTACGTCATCAGCCTTTGGGACGCACGTTTTAGTTCGTATTTATCTGTCGAATTGCTTTTTGCGGATTCAATTTTGTGAAGGGTAAGTAAATATTCGCGTTAGGTTCGAATATGAGTTCCGTTGTGAAATTAATGCAGCGGAGACAACTCGAAGTGTGAGCTGAAAGCTGCAGTGGAAGCGGATACGTCTCAGACTACGCGTGAATTAGTAGCAAGGTTTAACGTTAGTATTCCAAAAATATTTCAAACTATTTTAAACAAATCGGTAAGGTTAAGAAACTGGATATCGGTAATTTCATACTTACAAGGAACATCCCTCAGGTGACACCCTTCGATATTGTTGAAATTTGGATATGTTATAAAGCACCGAAAAGTAAGCGATACGTATTTTTTTATCGGCGGAAAAACGGTTTTAAGGGCTGAAACGCAACCTTAAAAATGGGGATGTTTTCCGTTTTTCGTCGATAACGTTTTAACGGTACGAGATATTAAAAAATGTCAAATTGCAACAATGTTTATTTTTTTGTGCACTATACATTGGAGATGAGAACGATAACGTTATCGACGAAAAACGAAAAACACCCCTATTTTCGAGGATTCGTTTCACCCCTTAAAACCGTTTTTCCGCCGATAAAAAAAATACGTATCGCTTACTTTTCGGTGCTTTATAACATATCCAAATTTCACCATAATCGAAGGGTGTCACCTGAGGGATGTTCCTTGTGAATGACAACCTATCGTTGACACACTTATATTTGCTCACGATTTTGACACACTTCTATTGAAAAAAGTCAGGGTGACACTTTAAGGCGGGACATACATTTAGACAGGAAAAAAATAAGCAATATTGAGTGATTTTTTAAACTAAGAAATAATTATTCTACAATTATCAAACTTTAGGTATACTTTGATAGGATATTTAAGTATACAAAACAATTTTTTAAAATTAATTCATTATCAAAATGACGGAGCTGTGGCAGAGTGTTACAGCAAGGTCGCCGCGGGAGTTGCGAATCGGCGTGCAGTCTAGCTTCCCGTAGAATTTGATTCGCAAAAAAGTTCAAACATTTTTTTAGTTAGAACATGTATAGTTTCTATGTGACAGTAGTTAAAATGAAGGATATGCAAATTAAAAAAAATGGCACTCATTTACAAAAAAAATCAACATTTCACGCAATATTTCTGTAAAATGTGGATTAAAAAAGTAGTTTTTTTTTCCAATTTTTCAAAAACAATTCTCGTCAAGTAGAAGGTACCAATGTTATCAACATTTCTACCAAGTTTCAACTCAATCGGCTTAATAGTTTTTGAGTAATCCTGCACGCCAATTTCGATAATGCAGTTTTGAGAAAAACGCGTTTGAAGTTCACGCCCGCTCCGATTCAGAGCGGTGAGGCACAGCGTTGACGGGCTGTAACATTTGAAGTTTTTCCAATTTTGCTTTGAAACTTTTTTAGGAAAATATTCTACATATATAGTTCTATCGTTTAATTAAAAAAAAAGAAATCGATTTTTTTATCGTTGTAAATATATATCCCGCCTTAAACATTTCTTAATATGTCTGCATAATTATAATTCGGAAAATGTTAAATTTTGGAAAAGTGAGCATTTTACTAAAAATTAGAATTCTTAATATGTTCGCATAATTAACATTCGGAAAATGATCAAAGTAAATCGTTAAACAAAATTATTGAAAATGTTCAATTTTGGAAAAGTGAGCATTGGACTGAAAATTCGGGTCAAAATGACCCAGTGTGTTAACGTAGGGTTAAGGGAGGACTGTGGCGGGCCGAAAAATGTCGTTTTTTGCTAATTACTTTTGTCTACTAGATTCTTTATTCGGGACTTGGAAAAAAGGTATGCTATTAAGCATACATTGAACATATTTCGTGTAAATTTTCATTTCAAAAATAAAAAATTAACAACGTTATTGATAAAATAACGACTTTGATAAAATAACAACGAAATAAAAATTAACAACGTAGAGCATCTGTATAAAAAAGTGGTCCAATGGACGATTCGATAACTTGACAATGGTTGGTATGAAAAATAAAAACTAAACTTTTATATTACATATAAATGTAGTTCTCGATGTACGTAACCGTTTTTCGAAGAAAAATGTTTTCACAAAATGGCGAGTGTTCGAAAAAAGTGTAATTTTGGCGACATGTTTACCTATCGGGGCTCAAAAATACTAAATAAAAAAATGGCTACGTACGATAACTACTGAATGATGAAAATGTATTTTTTTTTACATTGAAAATCGGACAATTATAACTACAGTTATAATTCCGGCCAAGTCGAGAGGAGAAGCTTTTCGAGAAAAAAACCCGCTTGAAAGTTTTAGTATACATAAATCGTTGCTTTAGCTGCCCTCATTAAGGGGAGATATACACCTAGGAGCCGGAAAAAAGGTCATTTTTGTGAATTTTTTCAAGGAAAACTATTTGAAATTTCGGATTAGGGTTTTAATTATCTAAAAGTATATGAGGCATTCCATAGATTTTCAGCAAGGTCAAAACCCTCACTATTTTTCAGAGTCCTGCAATTTTTTTACTATCAAAAGGTACCTGCTAGGAGTGTCTGTGATTTTTTTCAGATTTTTTTTATGAGTCCTGCTGCAGATATCGCAATTTTTGAAAAATGAGAATCAGTTTTCAACTAGATGTACCTTAAAAACTATGGCCCCGGCAAAAACAATTATCGGACAAAATATTTTTGATTTTGGATGAACTTTTGACTTTAACAATTACATTTTTTTTTATCGTCAAACATTCTATAATAAATGAAAAAAATCGATTTTCAAAAAGTATGTCACGTTTGATTTTGCTCTAAATTTTTCTGAATTTTCTGTTCTTAGTGTGGACATACAGAAAAAATTGGCATCATGGGCCGCGAACTGGTTTAGAAGATATTGCATTTTTTTGTTGTTGTTATTCATCTTATCTTTATTTGTATCAGTCTGATTTGAATTAGTAGTGGACATAACTGAAAAATAACACTATAAAATGAAACTTCAAGCAGCTTAGGATGGTGTAATTGACGATTTCAAAATTTAATGCATTTCTAACTTTACATACTAGGTGAGAAAAAAACACAATATTTATGACTAGTCAATGTTTTTTATTGCCCAGTATTAGCAAATCTTGTGAATTATTATATGTTTGTCATCCGTCGAATATAGTTTCGAAGTAATCGTGCCGTCTGTTCGCGGAATGAAAGCATGTTGCTTCTGGGATTTCTTGAGGGAGATTTTTTCTTTGGTCAATAGATATTTGAATCGCCGATCAATTTAATCCGTCACTGATGGTTGGAATATTTATCGCGATTTTCGATGAACTTGCACTAGCATAACATACTTGCACCGTCAGAAGCCGAAAAGTGAAAATGAAGGTTATGAAATTTCACATACAATCATAACATCGAAACCGGTCAAGGAAATCGAGAACGTTTACTTCCGACCTTGCCGCCGGTGTCGCGTCGGTCGGGCGGGAAATTTGAAAATTTGAAAAAATCAATCTTATAACATACAAAACACTTTGATATATGTTTTTATGTGAAATTCAAAGTTTCTCCCAATTAATGATCCAATTCATATCAATATAAAAGATTTTTAAAAAATGCAAATCAGCCTGTATCTTCTATACCAGTTCGCGGCTCATCTTGTCAATTTTTTCTGTATGTCTACACTAACAACAGAAAATTTAGAAAAATTTAGAGCAAAATCAAACATGACATACTTTTTGAAAATCGATTTTTTTCATTTATTATAGAATATTTGTACGAAAAAAAAAAGTTTATTGTTAAAGTCAAAAGTTCGTTCAAATTCAAAAATATTTTGTCCCACAATTTTTTTTGCCTGGGCCATAGTTTTTAAGGTACATATAGTTAAAAACTGATTCTCATTTTTCAAAAATTGAGATATCTGGAGCAGGACTCTTAAAAAAAATCTGAAAAAAATCACAGACACTACTAGTAGGTGCCTTTTGATAACAAAAAAATTGCAGGACCCTGAAAAATAGTGAGGGTTTTGACCTTGCTGGAAACCTGTGGAATGCCTCATATACATTCAAAAATATGTTTAATTTTCTTCATTTAAAAATATCAAAAATATACAAGGATATTGTATAATCCTTGGAGCGTCGTAAAAAAATCTGTGTATACGGTACTATTATTATTAAATTAGATACTTTAAATTTTTAAATTAGATACGGTATTATTAAATTAGATACTATAATCTAGTACTTGTCATAGCCGATTTTGAAAATATCGATTCATGACAAAATGGCGGACGCTTGAACATAAATAATGATTTTTGGGCCAAAAATTAGTTATTATTTTGCCTATAAAACAAAAACTAAGTAACGGAAAAAAATCCTATGACAAGTACTTGATAATGGTGTATAGAATAACCACAAAAAACCTCAAGGCAATCGGTTCATTGGTTTTCGAGAAATTTTGGGTACCGATTTTAAAAACGTGGTTTTGAGAAAAACGCGTTTGTAAATTTGGGAATGAATAAATCATGAAATTTGTCAACTTACATGGAATCATCGATACCAGGCCCATAGTGTAGATCTTCTACGGTCGACGGAATGTTCATAACTTCTAAATCCTCGACTTCGACCATCTAGGTGTATATCTCTCCTTAATGAGAGAAAAATCTTCATTGCTTTTTTTCGGAATGGTCCTGCGGACGCTACGTATCACGCCGTCTGACAACATCCGCCGCAACATGTTCAGAAGACCGTGCCATACCCCGCCATTTTTAAAGATAAAAAATACCATCTAACAGCCTAAAGTAGTAGTCAAACATACCTCAAATCTGAAAAATGGTCGAAAAATCTGTCCTTTAAAAAAAATCATGAAAAACAGCAATATTCTCCTCGCCTAAAGGTACCTTCCCCCTTAACAGTACTTTCGAACTCGTCTAGCCGCGTCCATAAAAGCGATAAAGTTAGCTTTGCCATTGGAAGATTGCAAGAAAAAACAAACGATGGAATTCGTCATTCAACTATTGCACTTTATTTTCGAAACGTACATTTATTTAAATAAAAACCTATACAGTGATCATACTTTGAGAATTGTCTAACGCGAGCCGCATACGGAGGCCCGCATCTCAATTAAGTTGTACATTGAAAACGATACGATAATATAAAATAGTAAAAATCAGTATGGAATATTAGAAACCTTATTCGAAAGTTGTTTTTTTTTCATTTATTTATCAATTCAACAGCTGCATCGGACTCGGATCGATGGAGCGCATTGAGGATCCGTGCCACAGGCACGATTCATCGTATTCAACAAATTTTATCGAACTAAATAGGACTCGATGAGTTTCGACTCGAATGTGATACGTTAAGTTCTGCCATAGCCAGGCACTGCATAAGAGATGGGGAGGTTTTAGAGAGACGGGCAGTGAAATCGTTCTCTGGCCGGACAGCTGCGATATGTGGCGTCACCGGAGACACCCAAGCTCTAATTTAATTTACTAAGATTTTTGTTTTGTTGTTTCACACACGTAGGCATACAAATTATCTGCCGCGAATTATTTCATCAAGCAAATTCAATTCAATCGATTCAAAATTATTACCTATAGATTACGCGTTAAATTCGGAATATCCGTCAGTTTTCACTCTCTCTCTCTCTTTTCTTTCTTCCTTCGCGATAGCCGCGAGAAGAAAAAAAATCGTCTCGCATCGCGATCTCGTTTACGACAGTCATCGGTACAGAATAATTGTACACACTTCTCAGGGTAGGCATTATAAATTTGCCGTAATATCATTTCAAACGCACGCAACAGTGTCATGCTTTCCTTTTAATTTCTCAACGTTTTCTCGCTCTTTGTTCTCTTGAACGTTTTTTTTTGCTTTTTTCGTCAATTGAGCTGAAAACTTGAGGAAGTCAGTCTCGCGATTCCTCCTTGATTCTGGGCAGTAATTTCTGCTCGTTCCCGGACTCGACGTAATCGTCAATATTAACATTATACTTGGCTTTAAAGTCAGTCTTAAAGTTTGCTTGTTGGGCGGTAGCGTCATCCTGAAACATCTCGTCGACAAATCTTATGCTACTACCGTTTGCAGTCTTTCCGTTTGTGCTTGAATTACAAGTCGCGCCCGTACTCGTGTGCACGTCGTTGAAGTGCTTGTACATCATCGAGCTGCTGTTAAATTCCATGTCGCAATTTGGAATTTTGCATCTGTAAGTACCAGAATTTCATTGGCATTTTTTATTTATTTACGGGTAGGACTTTATTTTCGAGCCGCATTCATCCATGCATCCAATATTTGTATGATGTTGAAGTTTGCATCGTTGGAATGCGACAGACAGAACAAAAATAAGCAATGTTGAGGGATTTTTTGAACTTAGAAATAATTATTCTACAATTAGGAAACTTTAGGTATACTTTAATAGTATATTTAAGTATCTATAATTAATTCATCATCAAAATGGCGGAGCTGTGGCAGAGTGTTACAGCAAGGTCGCCGCGGGAGTTGCGAATCGGCGTGCAGTCTAGCTTTCCGTAGAATTTGATTTGCAAAAAAGTTCAAAGATTTTTTCAGTTAGAACATGTATAGTTTCTATGTGACGGTAATTAAAATGAAGAAAATGCAAATTTGAGAAAATGACGGGCATTTACAACAAAAAAATCAACATTTCACGCAAGATTTCTGTAAAATGTGGATTGAAAAAGTCGTTTTTTTTTTTTTCAATTTTTCAAAAACAATTTTCGTCAAGTAGAAGATACCAATATTATCAATATTTCTACCAAGTTTTAACTCAATCGGCTTAATAGTTTTCGAGTAATCCTGCACGCCAATTTCGATAATGCAGTTTTGAGAAAAACGCGTTTGAAGTTCACGCCCGCTCCGAATCCGAGCGGTGAGGCACAGCGTTGACGGGCTGTAACGTTTGAAGTTTTTCGAATTTCGCTTTGAAACTTTTGGAAAATATTCTACATATATAGTTATATCGCTTAGAGAAAAGAAAAAAAAATCGATTTTTTGATTGTTGGAAATGTATATCCCGCTTTAAGGGGCTATACCAGTGTGACGCTTTAAAAAATCGATTGTTTTGCCTTTTTCGACAGTTTATACTTTCAAGAATATGAGATGAAATTTTTATATTTTCAAGATTTATATGTTCAAGATTTTTATACTTTCAAGAATATGAAATTTTTCAAATATGCTGTCATTGTAACTCAAAGAGCAATTATCCGATTGACTTGAAATTTGATATTTTTGATTGGATGGAAATGGACGATTTGGCATTGAAAAAATAGTATATTACGACCCTAGGCCCGAAAGTTGGATTTCCTGGCCTCGGCTTCGCCTCAGCCTTCATATCGCACATGCCAGGGTATCCAACATTTGGGCCGTGGGTTGTATACTATTTTTCTTGATCCCGTAGCCGAAAGTACGGGCCTTATTAATGTATGTAAATCCGTGCAATTAATGCTGTCATTGGTGCTGTCAGCTGTCATCTGTCGGCTGTCAGCCGGCCATCTCGTGAAATGCAATGAAGCTGTCGTTCTCGCAGGGAGGCGAGCGAAAGGGGGGGATGTCTGCCCGACTTTTGCAAGACCGAGGCGAAGCCGAGGTTTTGCTGGTCGGGGCGGGCATTGAAAACATCAAGATGAAATAAAACCAACATCACTAACATAAACATCAAATTTATCACTTGAACAAAATTCACTTGAACAAAAGACACTTGAACGAAATTCTTCGTGAGACCACGACACGACTTTGACAGGAGCGAGTACAAGATAAAAGAATAACGTGCATATGTAAATATCGCCGACCGCGAAAATCATGTCAGAGCGAGCGGTCGTCAGCCGGCCACGAAAAATGCTCTTCCCGGCCTGAAATGCGGCCGGAAAGTGCGTACTTTCGGCTAGGGGAGCAAGAAAACGATCATTTTATAGGCAAGAAAACAGACTTTTTTCATAACTACGCCATTTTGTTAGATTTTGATATTTTTCGCAAATTCTACGTCATTGTACAGGAAATACCTTCCAGTTTAACGATATTTTTTCCTTTTTCGGTTTCAGCTACTCAATCGGCCGGAATCATGTCAGCAGTGGAGAAACTTTTTTTGGCGCCTCCGAAGGCAGCGCATAAGTGGCTTGGATCTCTTTTCTTCCAAAAAATTCCCGAAAATCACCCAAATTTTCAGCGTTCACACTGGTATAGCCCCTTAATAGAGACTTACAACCTAAATCTATGAAAAATGATTTTGGATAACAATAAAAATGGAGAAAAACGAAAATAAAAGAGAATTTTCGTTGCATTACAACGATGCAAACTTCAACGTCAGATATTTGTCGCGATAGTGGCATTTCTGCGAGCACCCTTAATGTTTGGATTCTCACCGGAATATCTCGGTTCCCTTGGCCATTTGCACAAGCGGCGGCTTCGTGTTTGCGTGATTATCGTGATAATGTTTCCAGAGACTTGTCACGTTGTTCACTTGGGCACCGCATCCAGGCATCTTACATCTGCAAAGTATACATCCGATTGTTTGAGGCTTTGACTTAAGGGGTTTGGCTACTGTGGAAATGATGTACACTCGTTCGTCGCTTGAGGCAACTCAAATTGAAGAGGAAGGTCCAACATATGGTGCAGGAATCGCAGATTGAGGGTACATTTATAATTACAATTGGCGGCTGTGCAGCGTTTATCTCAAAACTACATTTTTTAAGCTGGCCGGAAACATAACTCAGACAATTTTCAACCGATTCACTTGAAATGTTGAATATATCTTGAAAAATACATTGTCTATGGAAGTACGTAGGATTTTTTTTATATTGCATAGTTCATTTGTTATTAACAATTATCTGACTGTGTATTATCTGATTTTTGGGCAAATTTTTCACTTTACACTTTAGAAGTGCGCCATTTGGCCAAAAATCAATATATCGAAAAAATCCTACGTACTTCTATAGCAGTTATTATATATAATCGAAAAAATCAATTGGCTCATTAGTTTTGTCATTAATATTTTCTTCAAACATCCGGTGACTTCCCGTTTTTATCGTTGTGACGGAATCTTTAGATTTGTTTACACGCGTGAGCACTTCATATGACGCATCTCCAGTTATTTGGTGTTTAAATTATTAGATAGTAATGTGGCCAGCGTGTCATCTGCATAAAGCGCCGTATAAATGAGACGATTTTCAGAGTCGTAATTTTTCGTTAAAAGTTCGGTAACTCGGTTTCACATTTTACCAATATTGGGATCTGTAAAATGGCAATATGACATCTAGTGGCGGAAAATCAAAGTAAATTCGGAGCAAAGCTTTTCAACAGCAATTATACGTAGCCGTGCGAGAAAAGTATTTAATTTCAATCAAAACATTAATTGAGTACTTTTCTTCCAATAAATTCCCGAAAATCATCCATATTTTCAGCGTTCACACTGCTATAGCCCCTTGAGGCGGGATATACATTTAGACAGGAGAAAAATAAGCGATATTGAGGGATTATTTAAACTGAAAAATAATTATTCTACAATTATCAAACTTTAGGTATACTTTAATAGCATATTTAAGTGTGCAAAGCAATTTTTTAAATGAATTTATCATCAAAATGATGGAGCTGTGGCAGAGTGTTACAGCAAGGTCGTCGCGGGAGTTCCGAATCGGCGTGCAGCCTAGCTTCGTAGACTTTGATTTGCAAAAAAGTTCAAACATTTTTTCAGTTCAAACATGTATAGTTTCTATGTGACGGTAATTAAAATGAACAAGATGCAAATTCAAGAAAATGGCAGGCATTTACAAAAAAATCAACATTTCACGCAAAATTTCTGTAAAATGTGGATTAAAAAAGTAGTTTTTTTTTCTCAATTTTTCAAAAACAATTCTCGTCAAGTAGAAGGTACCAATATTATCAATGTTTCTACCAAGTTTCAACTCAATCGGCTCAATAGTTTTTGAGTAATCCTGCACGCCAATTTCGATAATGCAGTTTTGAGAAAAACGCGTTTGAAGTTCACGCCCGCTCCGAATCCGAGCTATGACGGGCTGTAAAGTTTGAAGTTTTTCGAATTGCGCTTTGAAACTTTAGGAAATCATTCGACATACATAGTTCTACCGTTTAAAGGGAAAAAAAAGAAATCGATTTTTCGATCGTTGTAAATGTATAACCCGCCTTAAATATTCGTGTTGATGAAAGGAATACCCTAATCAAAAGTGATCTACTCACAGGAAAAAACTGACGGTCGTTGCTTTTCCCTGTTTCGGCCTGGTGAGAGCTTTCGCGAGTTTCGTCGTGAGGGTGTTATTGCCAGCGAGTTTGTGACTATCCTGATGATGTCGATAATGCGATATGTATCTGTACATTTTGCCGCAACCGTTGACCTCGCACTTGTACGGTTCTTGCTTGTACCTTGACATTCTTTGCTTTTTGGGTGTGTACTCCTCGTCTTCGAGGCAATCGTTTCTCTCTACATCATTATTGGCCTCGACACCAGCTGATTCTTGCTCGAAGCCGCTTCGAAAAACTTTCTCGAGATTGCCGAGGTCTATTCTGTGCTCTTGACCTTGCTGATTGGTCACTTCGATCTTGAGACTTTTCGTAATCGTAACGTCGCCGTTTGTGTAAAAAACGTTGCCCTTGTCGTCGCTATCGTCTGACTGTGGTGTCTCGCTGCACTGGGAGGAGCGAGAATCGTACTTGATGAAGAAGTCCTCTTGGGATATCGAGACGGATGTGTCGTTGTTTTTCGGTGACTTCGTCGCGGCGTTTCTCGCTTGGCCCTCGTTCTCCTTCGGATGGTCGTTGTACTTTGAGGTGGCGGTGATGGTTTTACGCTCTTCGACGATAGGCTCGAGTTGGAAAGAATTGTCACCCTCGTCGCGACTCGATATCCCGTCGTCGATCGCGTATTCGTCAATCTTCGTCGCGTAATCGTTGCTAGTCGACTGCGCGTAACCGTTGGTACGCGTCGTTGATATCTCGCTCGACGTGTGTTGAACGTTCGCCTCGGCCTCGTAATAACAGTCCTCCTCGTTTTGGGTGGCCTCGTCGTCGATGGAATTGTCTGTACCCTCGAAGCATATAACCTCGGGCTCGGTGGGCAACGTAGGCAACTGCCTGTGACAACTCTCTATGTGGTCCTCCAAATTGTCAGCCGTGTCGTGCAACGAGCCGCAATTCGTGTAGGGACACACGAAATCGTTCGTCTCGTTGTTGTGACGCTCCTGATAATGACGCCACATGCTCCCAGGATCTGACAGTTCTTCGCCGCATCCTGGCTCCCGACATCTGACGAAGAACATTTTTCATTTTCCCAACCTCGTTAGGCTCAAAACTGATACAACGGCTTTGTGGTTAATTTTTTTTTAATTAAGGCCATAGGCCACGGTAACGGGTATAAAATCATGTGCGAATTTAACAATTTTTTTTCGTATGAAAAAGTGATTCACTCATAAAATTAATTACACATTTATTTAGTATGAATATCAAGCTGTTGGAAAATATATATTTTTTTTCGATGTACAAAATGGCCGACTACTTGAAACTTCTCGAAACAGCTTTTTTCCAATTGGCGTGACAAATAACTTCAACAATTTTCACTCGATTCACTTCAAATTTAAAAGTTATGTTCCTAATTGCACTTCGCAGAGAAGTACGTACGGAATTTCTGATAAATAGAAAACTTTTCATTTTATGAGCAGTTTATGAGCAGTCATGACGAAATTTTTCACTGAAAATTCATTTCTTAAGTTCAAATACTTACAACTTTTGTATAAAACAATATTTTTTAATTCCGTACGTACTTCTCTAGGTATTCTAATGTAGATTGACGAGAATTTGTGTTTTTTGTTCTAGGTGAAAAATTGTGGATGCTAAAAGTCACGCCGCGGAGCGCCTAAAAAAAAATAACACAAGAAAATATTAGAAGTCGGCCATTTCGTACATCGAAAAGAAAATTCTAACAGCTTGATATTCATACTAAATAGATGTGTAATTAATTTTATGAGTGAATCACTTATTCATACGAAAAAAAATTGTTAAATTCGCACATGATTTTATACCCGTTACTGTGGCCTAAGGCCTTAAGGAGCGATATACACCTAGATGGTCGAGGTCGAGGATTTAGAAGCTATGAACATTCCGCCGACCGTAGAAGACCTACACTATGGGCCTGGTATCGGTGATTCCATGTAAGTTGACAAATATCATGATTTATTCATTCCCAAATTTTCAAACGCGTTTTTCTCAAAACCACGTTTTTCAAATCGGTACCCAAAATGTCTCGAAAACCAATGAACCGATTGTCTTGAGGTTTTTTGTGGTTATTCTATACACCATTATCTAGTACTTGTCATAGGATTTTTTTCCGTTGCTTAGTTTTTGTTTTATAGGCAAAATAATAACTAATTTTTGGCCCAAAAATCACTATTTATGTTCAAACGTCCGCCATTTTGTCATAAATCGATATTTTCAAAATCGGCTATGACAAGTACTAGATTATAGTATCTAATTTAATAATCTTTTTGGTTTTTTTTTCAGATGATTTTTGAAGAAAGTCCACCGTATACGCAGATTTTTTTACGACGCTCCAAGGATCATACAATATCCTTGTATATTTTTGATATTTTTAAACAAAGAAACTTAATCATATTTTTGAATGTATATACTTTTAGATAATTAAAACCCCAATCCGAAATTTCAAATAGTTTTCCTTGAAAAAATTCACAATAATTATCTTTTTCCGGCTCCTAGGTGTATATCTCCCCTTAATCGAATTTATCGAAACTCTGATTGGTTCCTCGAAATATTCGCGAGAGTACAAAATGATTCTTGAAGAAAAGTTAACCCTTCGCGGACGCGTGGCGGCGAACAGCCGCCCAAGTCTGTTTGCAGCTGCGGACACGTATTATTGTTCAGCTAAACCTGCCTTGCATGTAGGCGACTGCTTCGGGAGACACCACACTATGCAAGAATATAAGTCATACATAAACATAGCAAAACTAAACATGTTTTCTTGGATTTCGACGAGAAGTTTTGTTTTATTGGGATGCTGAATAAGTTCTCTCGGTTTTTTTTCGTGAAAATTAAGGCTTTGTTTTTAAAAATCATTCGTGATTCTTTCAAACGTTTCGAAGCTGTTGTGTGATCAACTCCTAATGATTCTGCAAATTCAACTAGTGTTTGACACGAGTCTTCATAAAGTAAATGCCTCCAATTCAATACAGTAGAACCTCGATTATCCGAATTTTCGGTTATTCGAACGTTTCTGTGCCGTATCCGAACTCAATTATGGTCTTTTTTTCTCAGTTAAGGCATCGACCTTTTTTTTCCTAATAAAGCTGTTTCCTAAAACTTCGAGATGTTTTCAACATACATTATTGCCTGTATGTAACTTCATACGTCAGATCGTATATGAGGTATTCCACGTGAATCCGGTGGAGTTTTTCCCTGACCCTCGCCAATTCGATATATTTATTTTCATCTGATTCCATTGACTCTAAAAAACACCCTGAATTTTTTTTTACTTTTTTCGCAACCCTTAGACAAAAAAAAATTCTCCGAAAAAACCCCCTGATTGAAAAATCTGAAAAAAATCCCAAAAATGCGTGATTATATGTAAAAATTTTCAAGCTACCACCCGCAGTGGCAGTATGATTTTTTCTGTGCTTTCTGAGCGATTAACGTAAAAAAAAAATCTGAAAAATTGACTGCTAACTGTTCAAGACTTTTTTAAACGTTAATCGCTCAGAAAGCATAGAAAAAATCATACTTCCACTGCGGGTGATAGCTTGAAAATTTTTACATATAATCGCGCATTTTTGTCTTTGTGTCATTTAGGATAAAGGAATCAGATTTTAAAAAATTAATCGAATTGGCGGGGATCAGGGAAAAAGTCCACTGCATTCAAATGGAATACCTCATATACATTATATGTATATACGAGGAACCACGATGGAATGGTTTGAAACCCAACTAGAAAATAGTCCCACACAGATGCTGTTCTTGGAACGAATTCGAGACTTAGCGGCCAAGAAACGCGCAACTACTATGCAACAGCCAAAAATTGATTATTATTTTAAGCCGCAATTGTGATTTAACGGTAGTGGTGGTATAAAAATTGAAACTTTCTTCATTGTTAATTGCTATGAAATATTGAATTTAGGGTTGTTGGATTAATGAAGAGAATTTTTGATACTATTTATATTAGATAAGTTGATTTTCCCGGAAATCCGAGATATATTTTCGTTTATCCGAATGATGTCCTATCCCAATTAGTTCGAATAATCGAGGTTCTACCGTACATCAAAATCATTATTTTTGAAGCGCCTAAACCAATCTCTGCATGTTGTTTGCAACGGAGCATCGTCGCCGTAACTCTCAACAAGAATCTGCTTCAGTTGCAGATTTTTTTTTAATGAAGTAGTGCAGTAAAATTACTTGCAAATACTTTTTTTTGGTACGAAATTTGACATTTTTAGCACTATGAAGAAAACATTTGTTTACACTTTGGCAAAATGATAATACACTGAATTTCAAACTTGCTTATCGTACTTCTGTATACACACGTTATCATCTTACATTACACACATGCAGTTCTCGGAACGGCATCTTTCGAAAAACAACAAGAACTTATTTATCGCCCTAATATTCAAATAAAGTTTGTTTTTATAATGCAAAAGTTCACGCACTTATACCTGTCGTCCCCAGCAACGTTCGCTCGCGACTCTATCCGCAAAGGGTTAAAAATAAAAGGTTGGCCAGAATTTTTTCGATATTGACATAACTCACATAAATCTTATCTTTAACGCCTCGAGGGCTTCGTGAGTCTTGTATTCTTCCTGATTCGTGAATATCCTGCCGCATCCTCTCTGCTTGCAGGTGTACACTTCCTGAAAAAGTGGAAGCAAATCAACGAGAGAACAAACGCATATTATTAGAAGCGACGCAGCAGCTTTTTCACATTCTTCTCATTATAAATATTATTAGTGTGTCATTCTGCACATAAATTTGTCCAAAATGTTAAAGTTTGCACCATTGGAATGCAACGAAACATTTTTTTCTTCAGTTCCCAAATTTCCATTGACGGATTTAAGCTACAAAAATCATGCGTTCCTTTTTCAGTTATCTACAACCCAGTCTGCAAAAAATGATTTTCGATAGTAATGAAAAAGAGGAATTAAAGAAATATTGTTGCATTCCAACGTTGCAAAGTCCAAGACTGTTTTAATCGAGCACTTTGAAAACTTATCCTTGCTATTGAGCGATTCTTGTGTATCCGTAAATTTCATTTTGAAAACGTCACTGACGATTTTGATAATATAAGGTGAAACTAGGCTCCAATGCATCCTCAGGAGCATGTGCAAGATCAACATAACCTCACAATCTTTCGAACGGCGTTTTCCCACGGATGGTTGAATGTTTAAGAAAAAGCAAAGCCTCATCCCCTGTAGAATTCACAGACGCAGAGCCTGACGATTTTCTTTTGCCCGAAATGTTATTATTCTCGGAGAAATTCGCGTTCGAAAATCTCAGCTATCTCTCTCGCACTCATGTCACGTGGTACGACTTTGCCTCAATGAGATTGCCACCACATTACGACGAGAGCTTTCCGCTGTAAACGTTCTCTTGTCATTGCACATGTTTGAACAAAAGTCACTTTTGATAATGCAATATGATTTCTACGTATGTATATGTATATTTCTGTATATGTATGTATGTATGTGTATATGTATATTTCTAAATGACGCAACGTAGATTTTTGCCGGTTTCCCATAGGAAGTCGGGCGAGGGTCAGGCGACGCGCGATTTGTTTTGGCTTGGAGGTCATTGAACCCAGTGTCACGGACGTGAGGGAAGCGCTGGAGGCGGCGAGTGAGCCGGAAGAGCGCGAGGGGTGGGGGTTGCGAGACGAAACAACGAGAAACAAGGGTGTTCACGTACCTTTTTCGGGGCAATTTCCTCGATGGTACGATTTCTCGTTACGAATCTAATGACGCTCACTTCGCTCGGTCGATCTCCGCAAGCCTCGGTGCCCTGACCCATCTCTCTGCCACCTGATATATTAACGATAATTTGGTAAGGCCAAGACGAAAAAAAAAACACCCGACTCACATAACCTGCACCCTTGGACCTCCGAGTCCGCGGAGAAAAGTGCATCGGCCCACTCAGCGAGCTTTTTAAAACCGCCTCGTACGCGTCTTTTTTGTTTTCAAATGATTATTACTCACGCACAAAAAGGTCTCACTCCCTTCGTCGAGAGACGCTTTTTCTTCGCGCTATTTCCCTCACATTATCGTTAATGTCAGTATGAAACAATTACGGACTTGTTGTCATATCGGTGCGCGCGATGTACGATATTCGCGGTCGTTCCACGAGCGTCATTTGAGAGACCTTCGAGCAAACTGGAGAGCAGCGATAATGCAAAACAGAAAAAACGACGGCTCTCCCGAACTGAGAACCCCTGCCGCTTCGGCGCTTTGCGAGGACCTCTCCTGCGGTCGAGCGCGCCCGACGCTTCTACGCATTTCCATTCGGCAATGGAATCGCGTAGACACCGTGCTGCCATCTGGCTTACCCGGGCGTCACTGAACGCTCGCTTACTTACCGACGCTCGGTCTTGTCCTATGTCGAATATTAGTGTACCGTAAAGTCAGGGTACTTTGAACAGATTTTGGAAGTTTTTGTTATGGTAACTTTTTAATTATCCTAAATTCCAACTTGTTTTGCTCCAATAGAACAATGTGTCCTTTGCTTTTCACATTGCTATCAAATGTATAAGAAAGTCAAGCCCCACCAGCCCACATTTTTATATGTATTTTTTGTGTCAAAGTAACCTCGAGTGTGGAGTTTCATTTGCGATACATTGAAATGCAACTTAAGTCAAAGATTACGGATTACATAATTTTGATTTAAAAACTTGATATTTTATGAATTATGTACGGAATTAAACGAAAAACAACGATTTGTTACAATCAAATTGTCATCTTTATTAAGGGGTGAGATGCAGTCGAAATGTTAAAAAGATCGATTTTTTAAAACATTTTCTTGAAGTATGATGTTTCGAAAATATTGCCAGAAAATTGCAAGTCAATCCGATGAATAGTTTCCGGGATATCCCACTATTGGTGAAAGGGCGTCGGGTCCCTTTCCCGGAAAACTTCCAGAAATTTTCAAAAATGTATTATTCAAAAACTATGAACTTTAGCAACATTTTATAAAGAATACTTTCGTTGTAAAATTGCCCAAAATATTTTTTAAAAATAATTAATCCCGAAAAACTTAAATTTTTTGAAAAATTGTTTTAACAATTGGCTATATAGAATTGAATGCTCGACTTTTCGGCAAAAAATTGTGATATATGGATTCAACGGATCAAAATGCATGAAAAAAAGTTTAGCTTCATCCATCGAGCTCAAAATTTTACGAACACATAATACCGTATCCACATCGAAAAACTTTAAACGTGTTTTACTCGAAATTATGTTTTTCAAGTCGGTGACCACTATAATTCAAAAACCACTCGATGGACTTTGATGAAATTTGGTGTGCTTATTAATAGCATTAAAAACTAGTCCTTAATCGAAGGATTTTCATTTTTCTTGAAAATTTCTATTTGTTTAAACAATAAACGAGCGATTTTTTGGTCGAAAATCGAAAGTTATCTGTCAGAAGCCGCCATTTTGTTAATTAAAAAAAACCTTCGATTAAGGACTAGATTTATTATTAATCTAATGATTTTTTTTGGTTTTTTTTTTATTTCAGATGATCCAGTAAAATTTTATGATGTTCACCGCAAAGCACTACATGCCGAAGGGGGTCCGACAAAGATGGCGATATTTTTATAAGTACTCAATATTTTTCTTTGAAAATTTGTACAAGTCAAGTTGAAATATAACTCAAAAAGTCTGTGTAATCACTTTTGTAAAACAAAGTTAATTACTGTAAAAAAAATTATTGAAAATGCTCGTTTTTCACGCCTCTGACTGCATCTCACCTCTTAATTGTGTTGAAGAGTATTAATACTAATTTTCAAGTGAATCTAACCAGATTTTTTTAATTTTCCATACCAATTTTGTCACCCCTCTTCTCCCCTTAGAGGTTGAATTTCTAAAAACGCTGAAATACGTCACCTCTTAAGGGACCACACCACTGTGACGGCTCCAAAAAATCGATTTTTTGAAAACCATCTAGAAAAATCTAAAATACATTTAAGATTAAGATGCCGTTGGACCCAGGTCGAAAAAATAATTATTTTCGGAGATATTGAATATTTTGTGGAGCGGTGCAGCGCTCCGTGACGCTCGGGGTCCCGCGCAGCTGCGCGCCTCAGGGTCGGCAGGTATACCGGGCCTTTCCCAGGTCCTGCGGGTCTTTCCCAGGTATTCTTTTGTCTCCCTTCACAAAAACCGGCTATTGTTATAAATATAGTTTCGAAAAAAAGCCATAGGTGGCGATAATTGAAAAATTTTCAAGGCAGGTATAGGGATAGCGTCATAGCGTCAGTTTGCGAATAGAAGCGACGCTACTCGTGTCTAAACGCTCCGAATCGTTTCGTTTATAAATATCGAACGCTCAGAATTATTCTTTGCACATCGAAATGGATAATCTGAAAGTGTACGCGGGGAAAAAGGGAACAAAACGGAGCTATGTGACGAGGAGTCGAACGAAAATTTCGAATCGAAAACCTCCGAACCGTTATAGCTCCGAAAATAGTTCTGCAGAGTATGTGAGCACGTCGGCGAAAAAGTTAAAATCGTCGGACGATTTAGAGGTCGGTGTTACTAACGATTTCGGTTATCGTATAGTACACCTCGCCAATGCATTGAACATTATATCGACGTTACTGAAGTGCAAAGTGTGTGATCGCGATATAAAGTTTACTGAAAAAAGTTTGCGCGGACTCGGATTCAAAATCGAGGTCGATTGCGGCCATTGTGAAAAAGTGCAAATCAATTTGTGTCCTATGATTGACAATGCATACGAAATAAATCGTCGGATCGTATTCAGTATGCGTCTTCTTGGCGTCGGTTTGAATGGCCTGATGAAGTTTTGTGCATTTATGGACCTACCGCGCCCCATATTTCAGTCTTTCTACGATCGAATCTTAAATTCGATTTCGATTGCTACTAAAGCTGTGAGCACAGTGAGCAAACAAAAGGCTGCACTTGACAAGGAGGAGACAATTTCGTTGGAAAATGGGGTGGAGGACGGAATTATCGTTTCAGGCGACGGATCGTGGCGTAAGCGCGGTTTCAGCTCGCTTTTCGGCATAACATCGCTAATCGGCTGGTACACTAAAAAAGTGATCGACGTTATGGTGAAATCGAAATATTGCAAAGCTTGCGAGCATTGGGAAAAAAAAGAAAGAACCGCGGAGTACTAGGAATGGAAAAGTACCCACGACGATGAGTGCCAGGCGAACCATAGCGGCTCCTCCGGAAAAATGGAAGTCGACTCAGCTGTCGAAATGTTTCAACGGTTTGAAGAGCTCTATGGCATAAAATATAAATATTATATTGGTGACGGCGATTCTAAAACGTTTCTGGGCATATCGAATAGCGATCCATACGACGGTTTCGAGATAAAAAAAAAAGAGTGCATCGATCATGTCCAAAAACGTATGGGGACGCGCCTCCGCGAAATCGTGAAAAAACAAAAAGGATTGTCTGGCAGAGGAAAGCTCACCGGAATATCGATTGACGAGTTGAGCACATATTACGGCTTGGCTGTTCGGAGGAACAGCGATGATGTTGAAAAAATGAGGAAGGCAATTTGGGCAACTATCAAACATAAAATATCCACAGATAGTGAGCCACAATATGACGATTGCCCAGAGGGAGCCGAGTCGTGATGTTCGTGGCAGCGAGCGGTAATATTTCTGAATATCGCCATAAGCCGCCTCTTCCTGAGAAAGTATTGGAGGCAATTACGCCAATCTTCGAAAATTTGAGCAGAGACGATTTGCTGCAACGTTGTTTGGGCGGCTTCACCCAAAACAACAACGAAAGCTACAACAAATCAGTTTGGGCAATAGCCCCCAAGTGTCAGTCCGGGAGCAAAAAAATCGTCGATATTGCAGCTGATATCTCGGTATTATTATTCAATGATGGCCTGAGAAGCCTCATGAAAGTTTTGGAGACGTTGGGGATAACTATCGGCCCAAATTGTTTCAACTTTTGCGTTGAAACCGACGCAGCGCGGATCGAGCTGCCGGAGCGCTCGCTCACAGACGCTGGAAAAGAGGCAAGAAGAGCCTCTACAAGTTCGAGAAAAGATGCTAGGGACAATGATTTTCTTCTTGAAGGCCAGCTATATGGTGCCGGCATCGCTGATTAAAGGTAACAATTTTTTTTTCCAATTTATCGCATAAATTAACAAACCTAAAACTTTGAACGCGTTTTTCTCAAAACCACTTTTTTGAGTGCGGCACGCAGCAGAACTCGAGCAATTTTTATCCGATCGACTTCAAATTTGGACTGCATCAATAAAACTAGATTATCTAAAGAAGTACATAGGATTTTTTCGATATCTCAATAATAAAAAAAGTTATAGCCTATTGTCGACGAGAAATTTTGCTCGAAAATCGTCCTTTAATTTCAAAAGCGTGCCTATTTTTTAAAAATCAATATTTTTTCAAATCCCTGTGTACTTCTCTTCAAAATATCATATTATTAACGAAAACACTCGGTATTTTTTTTCAGATCGACTTTTAAGAGAGTTCTGCTGCGTGCTGCGAACCACTGCAGAGGCAACAGTACCTGACGCGGGAGCTTCCCCAGCGTCACCATGGGGCGTGAAAAATTTGAAATTTTTTTTATGTATCTTCAATAAACAACGAACAAAACAAAAAAATTCGAATATCTCTTTTTTTCCCACAAAAAAAAATTCTTGAAAAATGGCAAAAAACAGGGAGTCACAGTGGTGTTCTGCCTTAAGGAAATATTTTATCAAAGTTCTAGGTACCAAAAATATCAAGTACCTAGGGTACTATTATAGGCACTTAATCAGTCTTATAATTATCATTGAGATCAAAATCAACTTTAGCAACATTATAATAAACTTGAACAACAAATATGAGCAACAGTAGAAAAAAGTTAAAAATATTATAATTAGTTAAAGTAGCTCTGTAAATTTAGTCCCAAACACTGTCAAAGTTACCCTTGATGTCAATTTAACCCCGTTTTACGGTAACACGACCTCGGTTGGTAAAATTCTTGCGGAGAATCTCACTTTCAGACGCGTTAATTATGAGCAAACGACCGAATCGAGTTATTAGCGGAGCGAGAAAAAGATCGATTGCAGATATTTCGGATAAACTTCCGTATAGCTGTTACCTCCGATTTAACTGACAATTTGCACAGACCTTCATTTTGAGAATATAAGTCTTTGCTTAAGGCCTTAGGCCACAGTAACGAGTGTACAATCATGTGCGAATTTAACAATTTTTGTTTTGTATGAAAAAGTGATTCAGTCATAAAATTAATTACACATCTGTTTAGTATGAATATCAAGCTGTTGGAAAAAAATTTTTTTTTTCAATATACAAAATGGCCGACTACTCGAAACTTTTTGAAACAGCTTTTTTTCAATTGGCGTGACAAATTACTTCAACGATTTTCACTCGATTTACTCCAAATTTAAAAGTTATGTTCCTAATTGCATTTTGCAGAGACGTACGTACGGAATTTCTGATTAAGGCAGGATTCTACTTTGAAACTTTGAAAAAAAATTTTTTTTTTTACATTTTTCGAAAGTAAATATGTTCAAGAATGTTCGGTCAAAATTTTATAAAGTTCCAAGCAGTCTAACTATCCTTTTTCGCCTTTCGAACGCACCTACCTGAGCACCTACCTATCACTCACCAAAACTTTAAACGCGTTTTTCTCGAAACGACATTTTCAAGTACCGTGGTCGTGATAACTCAAAAAGTACTGAACCGATCCTTATGAAATTTGGAACACATATTCTATATGTGTGTACCAACCGACCTAACTACAATCAACTTAAAATTTTGATTAGAACTATTTTTTTATTGCAAAAAAAGACCCAAAAAAACGCATTTTTTCGTATTTTAGCCGCCATTTTGTTAATTTTGCACGTATATAAAATATTCTAGTTAGGTCGGTTCCTGAAGACATACTGAACATGAAACTATTTGATTTTTTTGTTTCAGACCATCCGTCGGGAAGATTTCACGACCACGGCAACGGTACCTGCTTTTCGAGGCGTTGGCTTTAAACATATTTTACGTGTACAAAAAATGAATAAAATACATTAAAAATTTTTTTTTTATGTACTTAAAGAGTGTATTTATTGAACAGTTTAAACCCCATATCGATATCTTTAATAGTATTCTCAGAAAAAATTCACGAAAATATCGTTTTTTTCATGGTTTCAAAATAGAATCCTGCCTTAATCGAAAATTTTTCATTTTATAAGCAGTTATAACGAAATCTTTCACTGAAAATTCTTGTCTTAAGTTCAAATACCTACAACTTTTGAATAAAACAATATTTTCAAAATTCCGTACGTACTTACCTAAGTATTCTAACGTAGATTGACGAGAATTTTTGTTTTTTGTTCTGGGTAAAAAATTGTGGATGCTACATGTCACGCCGCGGAGCGCCTAAAAAACGATTACAAAAGAAAATATTGGTAGTCTGCCATTTTGTAGATCGAAAAAAAATATACATATTTTCCAACAGCTTGATATTCATACTAAATAGATGTGTAATTAATTTTATGAGTGAATCACTTTTTCATACGAAAAAAATTGTTACATTCGCACATGATTTGATGCCCGTTTTGTGGCCTAAGGCCTTAAAAGGATTTTTGGCGCACTGAGATAGTTTTCGAAAGAACGAATTTTGAAAATTGATAAATTAACGCGCGTGTTTATCTATATCTATCTTAGAGCGCTGCTGTCATCCCTACTTTATCGACATGATCGGATACCAAACAAACCCAACAGATACTACAGTAACCCCATCGTTTCCAAACAAGACCCTCAAGACAGTGGCGTAGCAAGGGTGTGGCAGCTGGGGGCGCCTGGGGCACTAAATTAAAAAAAAATCACAGCATTATCGCATATAATGGTAAACTAAACATTTTTGCTCACAAATCATTATGAATAGCTGTTAATTCTAATAAAAAGGCCAGGCAGCTTAATTTTCATAACTGACTCTATGGTGCCATCTTCAAAGAGCCATAGAGTAATGGTCGAAGTTAAAAAACCGCGCGGAAAGGCCATTGGTGGCGTCATCGTCACACATTACCGCAACGTTCCATTTAAAATGAAAAAGTTTGTTCGCGTTTGTCTGAGTTCAAGTAATCTTTTGGACCTCAGAATCAGCATCGATTTAAGCATGCTGAATTCTGATGAAATCGACAAGAATGAGTTTTTGCTGGAACGCACAAGGTTGATTAAGGGAGACTTTGTCCTTGAAATTTACAAAAAATCAATTTGACCTCAACATGAGCAGTTAGAAGAAGAGGAGGGATGCCTCTATGGACCAGGCATTGCCGATTAGCGGTAATTATAAACACTTTTGTGTAAACACATTACAAAACTTTAAACGCGTTTTTCTCGAAAACACGTTTTAAAAAATGGCTGACATTCTCCTGACCGCTGTAATTAACATATCGACCTGAAATTTGGAGAGCATACTCAGAAAATATGTCTTCACGGAATGACGGATCGTTTTTTCGATAGATACATTTTTGCATTTATTATTTATCTTTTTAATGCGAAAAAAACGCGAAAATTCGATTTTTTTAAATTGCCGCCATTTTCCGAAATTTGTACTAAACGAAAAACCCATCCGTCATTCCATGACCAAAGGGTCACAGATTGATAATATGCTTTGAATTTGTGTTTCAGATCAACAAAGAGGGGGCAGTGATGTCAGCCGTTTACCTCCCGCGATTTGAGGACCTGTTTTCGCGGAGCTGCAAGTGCCGCCATTTTGGTTTTGTTTCAAAAAAAAATTTTTTTTAACGTTCTGTATATCATGAATAAAAGCAAGAAAAAAACCGCACTCAAAAAGCTTTACTCGTTTCCTTAAAAAAAAATAAAATGTAAACACCTGAAATATGGCACTCCAAGGACAAAGTCTCTGTTAAATTCATTGAAGCTTCTCCAAAATCTGAACATCTTGAATCACTGAAGACGGAAGGGCCCTTACAGCTTCTGCACTTTATTAAAGAGATCAGCTTAGCTGATTTAGTCCCGAACATCGTTATTATGCTACAAATCTTTCTCATTGTGGCCATCAGCGTCGTGACTTGCAAGAAAAGTTTCTCCAAGTTGAAACTCATAAAGAATTGTCTACGGTCAACGATGAGTGATCCTAGATTGAACAATCTGGCGATTTTGTCCATTGAACGAGATCTGATCTTGCTAATCAGAAACTACGTAAAACAGTTTTGTAAACATTCTTAACTTCATTATTTTAGCATAGCCTATGTCAAAATGCAGATTTTAGTTAATAACAAATTTTCACGCCAGTTCCTGTGTTAAAATTTTTTATGGCCAGGTAAAAATTGGGGCACCATTTTCACGGTCCGCCTTAGGCCCCAAAAGCCCTTGCTACGCCACTGCCACAAGGTCCAAGCAAACCAGCCGATATTTCTAGTCAGATATCACATCACCTTAAGGACATGGCGCACACGTCCGGTCGGTAAAAATCCTACGGCCAAGGTTTTGATTTTTTGTGAAAAAAATCAACAGTTTGTTTGGGTTTGCTGATTTTTTGGGGAAAAATCAACCGTTTGGGAGAACACCGGGTATCTGAAACTCAGCTATCGTTCTCGCGTTTATAGCTGCTCGGTCGGTGTTGCACATGACCTTAAGGGGTTAGTAAATGCCTACTTGTAAAAGTCGAAAAACAACACTTTTTTCAAAACCAACATATTGACAGTATATCATCTTATAAATGTTCGCTGAAAACATCAAGGTGTTATGTTGACGCCCGTTGGAACACTCAAAACGTCGTTCGAAACTTTAAACGCTTTTTTCTTAAAAGTACGTTTTCGAAGTCGGTGAGCGAAATATTTCAAAACTTATTGTATCGATGTTTCTAAAATTTTTAGTTTTTTCTAGATGTAAAAATATGGAATTATATCAAATGATTTTTTCTCGATGTATACTATCGATCTGATGAACGAAAAATGCCCATTTTTTCCAAAAAAAATTAAGACTTTGAACACGCGCCATTTGTTTTGAATTTGATATTACGGAAATTCCATCTATTAATCATAGGATAAACTAATATACCAACGAAATTTGTTTGATATGTTGATATAAGACAATCTGGTTCAGAACGGCATTGCTCACCGCAAAAGAACTTTTCGAAAGATACTTCCGGGGCTGTAAATCCATTATAATAAAATATTTCTACACAAAAACACTGTTCTTCAAATGAAACTTTTACAAATATCTAATTTGTGTAGAAATTTATCATCACGATTCGCTATTTAAGGGGAGGGTAGGGGTTTCAGCGTGAAAAAAAAAACACTTTTGTGCGATTTTTTTTCATCTATATGGATAGAGTAAATTTATAGAAACCTTTTGTAAATTGTTAAGTGTCATTTCTAGAACATTTCGTGAAATTTGTACGCGAAAATATCCACAAACAAGCCGGTGACAAAGCTTTTCCAAGAACGCCTTTGAAAAAACACGATTTGCGGTGTTCACTGCATCTCAGCTAGAAATGATCTGAAATCAAGTCCCATTAAAATTTAGTCAAAGTATCATCAAATCCTCCCCCCAACGGTCTTTGATAATTTTTTTTTTTTCATTTCTAAATTTTGGATGGTCATGTAACGTGAAAAGTGCTATTTTTCACGGAAAATTCCGCCATCTTGGGGGTGGAAAACCCCTCAATGTAAAAAAAATCTCAAACTAACCGTTGGGGGGAGGAATTTTATACGTGGAAAGTGTGTACCAAGTTTGAAATAAATCGGTCATGTAGTTTTCAAATGGCAGTGAACACGGACTTTGAAAAAGTGGTTTCGAGAAAAACGCGGCACCGGCTTGTTTGTGGATATTTTCCCGTAAAAATTTCACGGAATGTTCTTGAAATGACCCTTAACAATGTACAAAAGGTTTCAATAAATTTACTCTATCCATATAGATGAAAAAATTCGCAGTTTTTTTTCACGCTGAAACCCCTACCCTCCCCTTAAAAAATCCCAATAATGAGCGTTTCTCGACTGTTAGAACTACGCATAACTCGTCAACGACTTCATGCCCATCATTCGACTATCCGGCGTACCAAAGTCTCAATTTTCCGCCCGCAACTAACATCAGCCAAGTTTCACCAAAGTTGGAAAAAAAGTTATTCCGTTCCCATTTCGATTGGATAAATAACAATTTGTTCTTGCGGTATTTACCGGTCACATCTGTTTCGGTCAAATGACCCACCTATCCCGAGAATGTGCGCGTCGAATGGCAGGTCTCGCGAGAAGCGAAAAAAAAAATGTAGCGTAGTGGCGGCATGCCGCTAGAATCGACTAGAGTCTGTCCCGTGTACTGTCTCATTTTTGTTCCAACGATTCGAAAATGTCGTACTTTCGCGCTGACACGATTGTCCAAATATCCGTATAGTGTCCATTAATCGACGATTCGACGTGTACATTGAAACGAAAAAACAAGCGAAGAATACCTACGCGCGCACGCTGATTGCAAAGAAATCCAGCGAACGAATGAGGGTTTCTGTCAAAATAGAAACGAAAGAGGAGTATGTCAGTTGTTGCATGAGGAAGGCTTTCGTCCGTTCGCGTTTTGGCATTAGTCGCGACATGGCGGGTTTTCGGGACGAGGACAAGTCCCTCTTTCCCGTACAGAGCATATCCTCAATAGTTCAGATATTTCAGAATCAATTGGAAAACAGCAACGAGCCCGACCTCGCGCTTCTATCGATACTCGTCGGTGCCGTTGAAAATTCCTTAACCTGCAATCGTACGTTCGCGTCGCAGGAGAGTACTGTTTACGACGAGCCGAAACTACCAGCGGTCGAGTATCACATCGCCGAGGCGCTTTACGACAAATTTCACGCGGTCGTCAAGGGTGCCGTCGATCTCACCGTATACGACAGCAAATACGCGACGAGGGACCTCGTGAAGAAAGTCTCGGACGTAATATGGAATTCCCTGACGAGAAGTTATTACAAGGACAGGGCGCACTTGCAGAGTCTCTACAGTTATTTGACGGGGAACAAGCTCGATTGCTTCGGCGTTGCCTTTGCCGTTGTAGCCGGCTGTCAGGTCTTGGGCTTCAAGGACGTTCACCTCGCCATGTCGGAGGATCACGCTTGGGTCGTGTACGGCGAGGACGGCACCGAAACCGTCGAAGTCACATGGCACGGTAAGTTCCGATGAAATTTTATCAAACGTCATATATCGCTGGCGGTTAGACTTGACGACTGAATTTGACGTGTTAGACGATCGGTCCACAGCGGAAATTTCTCTACCCTAATTTACCCGAGAAAACTTCGAGCCAAGTCCCATCGTAACGCCTTTCGCTAATGGCATGTTTTGTCATTTTTACATGACGGCATGAGTTTGAAGTCGGCATCGAAAAACAATGAACTTTTCATTTTCTCATTTTCATTATTATCCAAAATCATACTTTGCCAATTTAGGTTGTAGATCGCTGAATAAGAATTCTAGAAAATGTCTGCGTGATTTTCATAGCCCAAATCTTGGCGAAGAAAATTTGAGATGTTAGAAAAAAATAATTTTCGCCGCATCGCGTCTATGCAAACTTCAACTTGGCATAACAGCCTTTCTCGCTTTTTCGTACACGTAAGGTGTAAGTTGGCGAATACGGAGCGGACGATGAGGCGTCGTCGAGCGTGAATAACGAAAATGATTACTACCAGGAAAGGGCAACGAGGACAAGAGGGGACAGCCGGTTGAGACGGGAGTAGCGTCGCGTTCCTGGCTCTACGTTAACGGCCAAGCTGTGGTTTGTTCGAGAGCGATGGAGGTGGCGACGATAGTATCGGCTATAAATCCTAGTCTAAGCGCGACGGCGGACGCCGCCGAAGTGGCTCTTCTGCAGCAAGAACTTTTGTGGCTGCTGTACGATCTTGGGCATTTGGCGAAGTATCCCATGGCACTGGGGAACCTCGGGGATTTGGAGGAGGCCGCTCCTACCCCTGGAAGACCACCCGCCATCGATCTATTTCAGGTATCGTTTTGTTTAGTCTATCGAAATGTGGAAAAAATCAGTACGGTGCTGGCGAAGCGCTCGATAAGCTACAACAAGCCTTTTCAATTTGGGCATTCAGGAAGCCATACGTTCGGCGCGAAAGTATTATGGGAATGCCCACGTTTACCCGTACACTTATCAGGGCGGCTACCTCTACAGACACGGCTTACACGCGAACGCTCTGTCTTCTTGGGCCGACGCAGCTGACGTGTTGAGAAAGTAGGTGTTCCCCGTGTGTAATCTCTTGGCTCGATTTGCTTCAATCGCTCATGAATCTACTACCGTTTTCTCGCAGATACGATTATTCCCGTGACGACGGTGAAATATACAAGGAATTGCTGGAGATCGCCAACGAGCTGATACCTCACACCGTTAGAGCGGACGAAAGATTGCTGCGGCAGCCTCGTTGTTTCGCGTATCTGTTGCGCTTTTACGACGGTATATGCCAATGGGAGGAGGGAGCGAATACACCGGTCCTCCACATAGGCTGGGCGAGGCCTCTCGTCAATACGATATCGAAATTCGACGCGAGTATTCGCGCCCAAGTGGTCATCGAGTGTTACGACGTCGACGGGAAACCCGAAGACGACAAGGGCCACAAAAGGGACACCTATCCCGACGAAACATTGAACAACAACAATAACTATTGCGAGACGAAGGAGCGCGGCAGTACGGCCCGAGATTTGATCAAAAGTCTCGAGTCGAAAGTAACGGGAAATCCGGCACCGATGCATCCCGGCATTCAGGCGTTGACGGCAGCTTGCAGCGAAAAAATCCTCAACAGGGATTATCTTCTGCAAGGCGATGGCGAACCGTTCGTCGCGCCACCCGAAAATTCCTTACCTCTCGTCCCGTCGACCTCGCAGGAAAACAATCTCGATCAGGAGGTCGAGATTGACACGGAAAACGAGAAACCAAAAATCATTCTCTACAGTCAAAAGATGAAGGGCCTCAAGGATCTACTGTTGGCGGAGAAGCTCAACACCCACGCAATTTCGCTCCAACTAACCGCACAGAGTCAGGTACAAATTGGTAAAAAGCCCCGGGGTAGCGAAGACGTCGGGGTAAGTCAACGTCCCAAGAGGACACGTCGCGAATAGTATAAGGTCTTCGACCACCGCTTTGGGGTCGTCAGGTATTAAAAAAAAATTGTATGTTTTTTATTTTTTTTTCAATTTCGTCGCTACTGTGCGTCCTGTCGAGATTCGCGTTTTTCGCTTCACAGTATATGAAAAATCGCGGCAGTGATTTTTCGCTGAAACAAAAATGTATATTTACTCTGGTGGAATCTCTGGCGTTTTATGCCCAATCGGATTTGTCTAAAATCTTGCACTTAGTTTTTTTTTTCAAACGTTTCTCTTCCCACCCTGAGCCCTACCGAAGAGAGATTTTTCCGTGTCCTCCCGTTACTGCGTAATTGGGGTGGATTATCCGATGTCCGGATTTTAAGATAGTAGTGTTACGTTGACCGCATTATATAAATTTATCCCTACGTGGTATTTTATTCTCATGGTGCTAGTCGTTTAGCATGGAAAAGAGATAAATGTAGTTGTGCTATCCGACCCGTACAATTATATCGAAATAATTGAATCCGAAAACTTACGCAGCCAGTATGGAACGTGAAAGAAAGAAGAAAGAAAAAAAACACACATACAGAGCATGTTTTATGATATAAGTTACGATAAATTGTCGTTACGTGTAAGTAGGGTAGAGTGTAGGCATATAAAAAAAATGTGCGTAGAAAAGTACAAAAAACGTTTTATCTTTATATAAGTTAAAAGAAAACATTTGGAACCGTCGGTAACTCGTGTCTCGTTTCGCATACCGCGAAATCCTCATCAAAGCCATTCGTGGCAGCCATGATCTTGACATTAGGCATTCTTTTTTTTTCTTTCATTTTTTTCCCTCGATTCTCATCCTGGTAATACGAATGATCCGAGCGTTGTGTAACTTTAAAGTTTATACGAGACCGTTGGGCATCGTAGTTATTTATTATAACTATATAAAGGGAAGAAAAAAGAAAAATTGAAAAAAAAAAGAAGCGCGATCTTCATCTACAAATATCAGTCGACTATAGATGTTAAAAGTCCTGTATGTCTAAGCTCTTGTTGCACCGTTTGCTTATTTATTGATTCAAAGTTGTTTGAAATAATCTATTGCACTGTAAATTACGACTGATAATGGTAGCGGTCGTTACTGTTTTTTACACAGTAGTTGAACTTTTATTTTCCGATATATATATAAATATATATAATTTTCCGTTAGAACGATGAGCTTCATTCGGCCTAATAAACGTGGCAAACCACGACATTCCACTTTGTAGGTGGGGCGAATTAATTTTTATTCGTTTTACCAGAGGGTATATAATCGGCATGTAATGCTTGCTTATTTTTATAACTATTTATTTTCAATTTTAACGTTTAAGCGTAATTTTTATCAGCACTCTCGTCTATCGTTCCCCCACGCGTGGAAAATTAATGAAAGGAGGACACCGCTGTGGCGGGCCGTGAAAAAAGTCGTTTTTTCGAATTTTTTGTCCACCAGATTATTTATTTGGGACATTGAAAAAAAAGTGTGTTCTTAAGCATACGTTGAGGCTATTTCGTGTAAATTTTTATTTAAAAATATAAAAAATTAACGATATTGAGGTATAATAGGGCCTCTGGATAAAAGATGTGGTCCAACTGCCGGATGGCTTGACAATGGTTGGTCTGAGAAATAAAAAAGTTCTATAATGAATATAAATGTAGTTCCCGTAGTAGGTAGCCGTTCCTTCGAGAAAAAATCATAAAATGGCGGGTGTTGAAAAAAGTGTAATTTTTACTTATATTCAGAGGCTTGACAAATACTGAATATAAAAAACGGCTACGTACAACGATACCTACTGCAATTATGAAAATTTTCGATTTTTTAAATTGAAAATCGAATTGCGCTACCTGCTCTCACCAAATCGTCTGTAATTTGGTCAATTTTCAATATTTTAACTTGAACATTTTTTTACATTCTTGAATATGTATACTTTAAGGAAAATACAAGAAAAAATCGTTTTTTTACTCGTCACAGTGGTGTCTCGCCTTGAACAATGCGACCTTGTACGCAAATCTCATTTGTCCGAAATTCTCGTTCTTGTGTCACCAACGAAATCTCTGCAAGCTGACAATTTGGTCATCGTGTTTTTTTTTGTTCCATTGATAACTGCACATTTTTGTGTCACTCATTTACAACGATTTTGCATTTTGTACACGATTTATAATTTCGCATCCCGAATTATTACGCTTTGTCATGAACACTGTACGTGATTGTCCCTCACAGGGTTTTTTTTTCTTTAAAATATTTAATCGCGAGAATCCACAGTGTTTGAAACGGGTTGTTGTAGGAATAGATTGTTGAACCGGTATGAATATAAGAGAACGAACATGATCCGAGGAAGATCAACGATCACGTAATAATGAAGGGCGCTATCTTACTGTGATGACGAATTATATACTGTACGATATATAATACTATTAAAAGAAGGATGAAGAAAAGAAAAAAAGAATCGATTGTGAACACGAGCGAGCGAAACGTAGCGAGGGGCAAACTCGTCCATTTGTTCCTCACCGCGGTTTCCCAATTGATCGATCAGTGACTCTATATTGTAATGTCGATAAAAACGGAGCTAGAAAAGGCGATTACTTTGAACCTGTACACCGCGAGGGTGGAGGAGTATGGTCGTCAGTAAGCAATTTTGCTCTTCTCCTTGTTTATCGATGATCGGAAGAGTAACGTATTGTTTTAAAAGAAAAGGTTTCAAACATTATCGGCGTGAACTCTCCGACGAATGATTAATCCTTTGGGTTTATGATGGTTTTTCATCCGACTCCCAATGTTTCCATTGAGAGACTCATCTCCTAATGTAAGAAGAAAGCAAACATCTTCCATGCCAATAAAGTTAACCGATTATGTCGAGAATTCAACGTTTTTCCATAACTAAAGAAAAGTACGGTCACGTGTACCTTTATTTACGTGCACCGGAGCTGTAATAAAAGTGCTCGATCCCGAATCGAATATCGATGCAATGAACGTTGAATAAACGAACGATCAATCATTCGCTAAGCGTAACAGAATTCGAAGGAAAAAAATGCAAAAATCGCCATTTCCAGTGTTTTAAGCAGAGACGGGCCTATTTGATTATTTTCACAAATTATTGTTTGATCATATTTTCACTGTTTTGATTGGTCACTTTCTTCCTACTTTTATAGTTTTTATACATGTGTATGAAAGGTACCCACCGATCGATACGGCAGAAAGAGAACCGTTTTTTTTTTCGAAATCTGGGATATCATAATTTGAAAAATTGGCCTCGATTCCCAAGAGAAATGTTAAAATATTCGAGTACGGTCATAGCGGGTACTACAATCAAATCCATAAACTAATTCGGTAAATTCTTCCACGATGTTGTATATAAAATTTCGAAAAAGGCTTCTTTTGCCACGTATATTCGCTTGTAAAAAAAAACTGGTGACTTTACATTGATAATTGTAGTACACGCGATAGTGACTACGATTAGGGAAAGAATGGAGAAAAGAATTTATTCAATCTGTTAATAATTGCAGCAGCTGTCTCGTCAACTGTTGAAAAGAAAAGTAATTTGCCAAAAACGCGTTTCGTCTTTTTGATAATACGGGTCCAGCTGTCTGCGAACTCTAGACTATTCGGAATACCGATTTGAAGTTCGGACGAAACATTAACGATTTTTTGTACTATAAGAATATGGAGAAAAGAATCGATTTCCCGAATTATTTTGATGCCAGGGTACCTTCAAGAAAAGAAGCTAAACAATCTGCTTCGGTAAAGATAAAAATGATTGCTCGCATACAGAGTTAGAACGACGAATAATAAAGATTCGTAGACTCGTTAATCCTCGTTTCTCTGTTCTCACGAGTGAGCTATAAGTTCGAAGAAATATTTGGAGAATATTCAAACGATGGTTTTGAAAAGTAACCTAATGCGCCCGGCTCTAATTTTCATAATTAAAGATGCATTATTCGATACGACGACGGATCGTTATAGGGACTTCAACGATATGCATAATGATACCTCGTAGTATGAAGAATATATAATAAACAGAACAGTATTTTTATATTAGCGAAGGAAAAAGGGAACGAATAAAAAGAAAGAGAGGAAATAAATGAAATCATGTAGTCGCGCACTCTCCGGCAGATTGGCGATCGGATTTAGGTCGGCGGTGCACGTTGCATTTTAAAAGAGAAACGGAGGGACGAAAATAGTCCTCAATGGACATTTCTCACGAGCGAGGAACAATTGTACACGTTGCAACTAAAATACTCGGAATATTACGAATGGCACGACGGTATTTCACCGAGTACAATTGTCACCTTACATTTTCTCGATGTCCCTTTGGCGCATAAACGCGATGGGAGTTTAGAAACGACTTGTGTAAATAAGAAATGAAGCCGGCATGTTAAGATAACAAAAAGAAACGGAAGAACAGAGATTTGATATTCAATGAGAATTTTTAGTTGGTTGCTTTCTCCTATCTCCCTCTCTCTCTTCACTTCTTTTATTTTTACGAGCCTTATAATTTTAGGAAAAAGTTCCAGAACCATTTGTACACACAAGCATGTATAAGCGTCGGAAATATTTAAACGATGCCAGACGAAAACTAATCTTGCCCCCAATTTCTTGGACATCGATGTAAAAACTATAGTAACGAGTCCAACAAGTTTACCGTCTGCGCTACATAAGATTGTCAGAAAACCCATTGACAAATAAGCAAGAATAACATAAATTTTCGAATTATCGTTCCCTGGAGACAGACTCGGACGATGTTGAAGCTCGCACCGTTGAAACGCATCGAAAATGCGTTTTTATTTTTTCATTACCTCATTTTCATCACCCAAAAATTTTCTGTACAAATTTTGGCCGAAGATCACTAGGATCCTGAAAAAAAGTTTGTTATTTTGGAGGCTTGAATTTGCCAAAACAAAAATTGGGTTGGTTTCGTTGCGTTCCAACGATGCGAACTTCTGTATCATCAGACTCGGTGCACGTTGTATCCCTCAAATTGACTCACGCAGGCTTATTCCCCCCCTGTCTTCACATTCTCATCTATGTTGCCTGAAACGAAACATATCGTTGTGCCATAACCAAGTTTTTTCTTCCTTCATTGAAATGATGTGTTTTTTTACGTCGTTAGGTAACCAGGTTTCTTTTCTAATTTTAATGCACATTCGCTGCATCGGTCGTGCGACACCACAAGGTACGGGTCGACTTAGGTACCTGCTTCCCTCTAATTAACAATACGAGAAATATCGTTCTTAGCGCACAATATTACCTGCTTGTGTAGCAGGTAGTAGGTCCATCGTGGACCACTGTACACGGATCACGCGATCAATTGAACGAAGAAAAGAAACAAAGTTGATACGAGTGAAAAAAAAAGAACGAAACCGACTCTGAATAACGATGAAACTCAAAGACTGGGATAGACGGTGGAAGCAGTAAAAAAAAGAGTACGAAAAATATGATTGTCGATAGCGATACGTATGAATATAAATATTTATATTATATAACGAAATATGCGTCAGAGTCGTTGGATCTCAACGATTTCAGCGATATCCCAGTCGTTAAACTCTCATTCGAGCAAACCATAACACGTTAATCGAAAGAAGAAAAAAAATGAATAAATATATAAAATGCATTATTAAAATAAAACTTTACAACCACGCGGGGCATACAACTAAACGCATAAGAAGCCGATATATAAAACGTAAGGCATGATTCCCCCGATACCCCTATCCGTTGAGAATACTTCATGTACTTAAATTGATATAATAATAATAACGATAATAACAATAGTAATGAAAAAGAAGCTTGTTTAAGAGCGCAGCATCCGTGATATGTTATATCGATAGATACGTTAACATATATGACAATTAACTACAATCTATTCGTAACTGTAAGGGGAGTATTGGAAATGTCCTTCCTGCGCGTGTAATCACTCGAATTGTCAGAGCATCAATGAGAGCATCATAGAAAGAAAAGAAAAGAAGATAAAATGCATATTTAAAAAAAGCAGATAAATATTGTCGTCGACGTTTTGGAATGTATTTAGCGTCTATATAGATCTCGGACGAATACCCTATTCGATAAATGCGCCAATTGTCCTACTTTCGACATTCGTGTGTGGTGTAAACAGTTTTCGAGTAGAATGTAATATTGCAGTTATTGTTAACCGGACAGTACAGTGAGTTGTAAAAGGCATAAATAAAAATGTCTTGTTTTTTCTGTGGATTACAATAAACTATTTTATTCTAATGATATACTGTTTCATTTGTCGCACGATCTCCTAGCTACGACCATAATTGTACAAAAAAAAATATATATATGGCTTTAACGACGAGCCACATTGCGATTCTTCCTTCGCGATTCCTCTTTATTTTTCGTCGACCGATTTACATCGATCTTGACCACTTCTGCTCTAACTTTACTAGAAAATAAAGTACTCGATTTTCCCGTCGCTGAGCGCGCGTACTCCGATATACTCTCGGAGAAGAAAGACGAAAGAGAACAAAAAATGGAGAAAAAAATTATCGGCTAACAATGTTGAAAGTATGGAACTGAGGTATCGAACAGTTCATATCTTTTTTTTACATTTTAGGGCTATATAAAATGTATAATAAATTATAGATAATGCGTAACATCTTAGAACGATAGAAACATTTGGTTATTTGGTCGTTTTTGAAGTGTGAAGCGCGGCGATCTTGGGATTTTGGTTGAGTCGTACGGTGGATATTTTGCGCGAGTCGCAAAACGCGCAACTGGTTTACGTTGTTTAACGTTATCGAAAGATTTCTTGCGTTTCGATGAATTTTTTTGAACGGCCATCGCGATACAGCGGTACGTTTATCGCTGAGGTCTGCGCATTGTGAATGATTTTTTTAATACTGCATTTACAATGAAAAGCTCGAGCTCGAGCTTTGGAAAAGAAAAAGGGGAGGGGGTTGTTCGGACTCGTCGACGATATTATCGACGGTCCCGTCAGTCATTGCGATTCATTGATGATCAATCGTCTGAAAGAACCATTCGGTGAAACGGCGAAGTTGTTGGGCAGCCGCGTGATTCTCGTCTTGCAATCGTCGATTTTCCTCACGGAGCCGACGTACCTCGTCCTCGAGGGACAATCGGCGACGAGTTTCCCTCGCTACTCTCAGCTCCAGAGTTGACAGGTGCGTTTTTAGGTCCGCCGCGGAATTTCTGTCGTGGAACGAGAAAGTTTATTGGCAATTGATTAACAATGTTGGCGTGATGCTCGGTGAAGGGGGACTCAAGCTATTCCTTTCAGGAACCCGGATATTTAAGGCTCGAGCCCGAATTAGAAGGTTCAAAAAAACGTTTTTTTTATTGCTTAAGGAGGTTGGGGCCACAGTCCAAGGTTAAATTTAATAAAAAATGCATGATATTGTTTAGACTATAGTGAGCCTTTACGAATTTTTTCAACTTTTTTCATCACCAAACACCATAGGCAACAAATAGTTTAATGTATGTAATTTAAAGTGCGGTTAGATGGGCAAGACTTTCACACTAAAGGTTATGTATTTTTTTTTGTTATTTAGCACCAAGCTAAACCATTTCCAACAACGGATTAACGCAAACTGAACCTTTGTAAAATTTTAGAAAAAAAATCCTCATCTTGCCCATCGTAAATCATGGGTTAATAATCTCGTGACGTAAATATTAATAGGCATAATTATAAATTACTCATAATTTCATTGTGAATTGTATAAAACATTCGTTGTCGTAGTTTTTTTCATAATAATCATCGATAATGTTATACTTTTTCAAGTTCGTAGTAACACAATAGTTTTTCTACTTTACGTAATAAACATATTAAAATGCATCATTTTGACCTTTAATTATATATTTTTAAAAATTAGCGTATGCAGAATAAATCTGTACCTCGTATGCATTTTTTTGAGGTTCATTGAAAAAAAAAATTAATGAACCGTCATTTGACTCAACTGAATCGTACCAGCCTCCTTAATCGACAGATAAACTATCCAAGAATATATTTACAAAGTTACAGAGGCCAATTGTAAATATTTTCGGAGATACAAGGCCAAAAGCAGAGAAGCGATTCATATTTGATATTTTCTCCTATAGAAAATTTCGAAGCGCGTTTTCTTCAATTTTCATTTTCACGATTTTTCCAAATTGGCGGGCGTGGTAGCAAAAAAACTAAACGACCTATCGAATCAAACCAAAGTTTACTTTCTTCAGTATGAAAATCTCTTCTAAGTGAATTTCAAAAGTTGAAAAAGTCTTAAAATAATTTTTTAAGTAAAATAATTTAAAGTGTTTTTTTAAACACATTTTTTTCAAACCTGAGAAAAGCTATAGTTTCACGATATTTTCAGCTTTTTCTTAATTCACCCAGAAGAAAAATATATGACAATTGAAAATTTTATTGGTTTTTTTGTTTCGGTCCGGAATTACGAGCTGCATCTTTTCCGCCGATTGGGGACTGCAGTGGCAAGACGCACATGGAATAGGCTGATAAATCGGCAGTCATTTATTGTTTCATTTTGCATTTTTTTTTATACATTCCAAATATACATGAAAAGATACCTCAATGTTTACTGGGCTCACTTGTTTTTTTTCCCTTTTACGAAAATTCCCGAAAAAAACGATTTTTTTTCCTATTAATTCAGGCGCTCGCCTTAAGGGATCATCGCAGTGTAAAATTTTCAAAAAATCGTTTTTTTTATGAATTATCCGACAGTATAGACGGTTATAAACATGCTGTTCAATTTTTGGGGCAAAATTCGAATAATTTCGGTCGCTACAGCCTTTCTTAAAGAAAGTGATTCGAGAAGCGATGTGCGCGCTCGAAACTTTAAACGCGTTGTTCTCTAAACGTCGTTTTTCAAAACGGTATACACTCTCAAAGGAATAGTTTTCCAGCTATCCGGCTCAGATTTTGACACAACATTTTTCGCGCCATTCTTTATCTTGGTATGCAAGCTTTTTTTTTGAAATCTTCAATTTTATTAACGAAAAACTGTCCAAAAAATAGGCTAAATTCGATATTATTTTCAAACCGCTGCCATTTTGTCAATTTTTATGGAAAAAAACCTCTATAGGTTTAAGATTAATAATCTTTTTACAAATTTTGTTTTAGATGATATTTAAGGCCACAACCGTGTACACCGTAAGAACTCCTTTTTTCGAAGACATTTTCAACCGTTAAAAAAATGTAAAAAATAAAATAAAAATAATCGTTTAAAAATGTATTTTCCCTTCTTCATAAAGGCTTTGATTCGACATGAAAAAATCAGACTGAGGAGCGTATTTTAACCGTCGAAAAAAAAATCGCGAAAATCATATATTTTTCGATCCGTCACATTGTGATGATCCCACAACGATTAACTGATTTTCGTCTACAATGAAGTAAAAATACATCCCAGTATATCGGTGAAATTTCAAGCCAAGTTATCGAAATGTTAACAAAAAATTACGACTCTAAGAATCTTCTAATTTATACGAAATTTTACGGAGATGACATGCTTGCCACAATTGGATCTAATAATGTATACACTAAATAACTCTAGACGTTTGGTATAAACTGCTCGACGCGTTTTCCGAGATTCCGAGATTCCGAGACTCGAGATTCCGAAACGATAATGACAAAAGGGGGTCACTGAATGTTTAAAAAAAATATGAATGATAAAACTTGGATAAATGTGTCTAGCAGAAGAATCTTCGTAGCCGCGAGTTTTCAGTAAAAATGTAAAAATGTCTAAATCTACTTAATTTTTTATTCTATTTTATCGTTGGATATAATAATTGATTGCAACTTTTTTTTTTATCAAGCGCCACTGTAATTTATCGACGATTCAGAAGGGCTCTTCTTATGCCCCCACAAAATACGGCAATAGGAAAACCTTAAGGGGGTCGTCTAGTGTGTCGGATCAAAAGGAGAGAAAACGGCCTTGCATGACTTCGTTGAAGAAGAGGATGGTCTACTCTATGGTCCAGGCATAGCAGATTGATGGTGAGACAATTTTTTTATTATGAATTATATACAACAACTTTCAAACGCGTTTTTCTCAAAACACGATTTTTTCAAACTGCTGCCATGATATCTAAAAAACTATTTGATTGATTCTGCTCAAATTTATACACCATCTTTAGTACATATATAACTAGAAATTGAACTAAAATATTTAAGATTGCTTCGTTAGTTTTCTTTTTATCAGCTATATAGACCCTAAAAAACGAAAAATTGAATTTTTTTTCTAAAGCGTAAAAAAAATTATTTTTTTGGAATTCTAACTTTATTTTAGTTCCAAGTAGAGCCTCAAGTCTCACGATTAAAATTGCGTTTGGTTTTTTTTTACTTCGGGCGGTGTATCTCCGACTATATTCTATATAATGACTTCAAAAAATTCACAAAGTTTGTTTAAATGTTAATAAAAATTATATACAATTTATAAATTATTTTATTTTAATGGTTTGTCAAAAAAAATTCCCTAAAAAAGCATCAAAAAACGGCCTTCACACTAGATAACCCCGTTAAGGGGAATACCTAAATATATATTGTCATGGTATTTTTGAAGATTGCTTTACCGAGGGGAAATCTCCGAGAATAATAATGCAAGACGAATCAGAGACTAATTTATGTTGTCGTTGTTGATGATTAATTCGTAGGAATCAATTGGATTATCAACACGGTGGTGTGTACCCCTCGAAAGTGTAGAATTCTCATCAGATCCACCATAACTTGCGGAATATTTATCGGCAAAGTAATTATTTGAATTTATTGGCATACGTAATAGTGTTGACACCCGTTGAATGTCTCTCATCGTTCCAATCCGAAGTGTGCTGTTTCGGTGATCTACTTTGCGGCTCGCAGTGATGGCTCGTCCAGCATTCAATGTCCTTTTCTAACTGGAGTTCCACCGTTGTCGAATTGTTTGACGGTTTCGTCACGGCGTGCGGTAATTTTGTGACGCGTGGTGAGAGTCTGCGGAAAAATCGCAACGCAAATCCTAATAAAGATATTATAAATTACGATTAAATAATCATGTCTTGTTCTTCTATGAAGGGGAGGGTAGGGGTTTGCACTTTTGAAAAATCAATTTTTGTTGTCTTTTCTTATAGTTAAACATTTCAAGAATATAATCCCAAAATTTCAAGTCAATCAGAGCAAAACTCCCGAAGTTATTGACTATTTAGTCCCGCTCCTCTAACACTGTAGCTCCGACTTCTCTAAACTTCAAACGCGTTTTTCTCGAAACCACTTTTTCAAAGTCCGTGTTCACTGCCATTTGAAAACTACATGACCGATTTATTTCAAACTTGGTACACACTTTATACATATAAAACCTCCCCTAACGGTTAGTTTGAGATTTTTTTACATTCAGGGAGTTTTCCATCCCCAAAATGGCGGAATTTTTCGTGAAAAATAGCACTTTTCACTTTACATGACCATCAATAATTTAGAAATGAAAAAAAAATTATCAAAGACCGTTCGGGGGAGGATTTGATGATACTTTGACGAAATTTTAATGGTACTTGATTTCGGATAATTTCTAGCTGAGATACAGTGAACACCGCAAACCGTGTTTTTCCAAAGGCGTTCTTGAAAAAGCTTTGTCACCGGCTTGTTTGTGGATATTTTCGCGTACAAATTTCACGGAATGTTTTTGAAATGACACTTAACAATGTACAAAAGGTTTCAATAAATTTACTGTATCCATATAGATGAAAAAATTCGCAAAAAAGTGTTTTTTTTCACGCTAAAACCCCTCCCGTTAACAATTGCAATTTTTGTAAACAAATTGAGGACGTTTTTTCAGTCGAAAATACGGCGTTTTTTTGTCCAAATGAAGCCGAATTTGCAAAAATTAATATTTTTTAATAATCGTGTATACCTCGCTAGCAAAACTCATGAAGATGAAGAAAAAAATGGGGTAAGGTTCCGAAAACAACCCCCCCCCCCCCCCTAATCGAGCTGAAATTTTGTACGAACTTTCCTTTTAATATTTTAAAAGATTGTAAGGGGGGACGAGGTCTAGGGGTCCGCTGTTCAAAAATGTTGGGAAGGCTGACCTGAAGGCATTTTTGGCGACACGCAAGTTTTTGAGATATTGGATTTTTAAGTTTTTTTTTAACGCGCGCCGACTACATCTATATCTGCTACGTCTCCGTTCATACCTATATATCTTGTCGCGCTCTCCGGTTTGTCCAAACAAATAAACCCAAACAAACTCAAAACAAAAAACGCGCGTTACCAAAAATCCCTTTAGGGCTTGTCTTAAAATACTAAAAGGAAGGTTTGTGCAAAATTTCACCTCGATCGAAGGGAGGGTTTCGGAACCCTACCCAAAAAATGTTCGTTCCAGGTGCTCATGTGCGTCTCCAACGAGTTTGCCCATGGAGGGCCTAAAAAAGGCCCTCTATGGCTCCAAAAAGCGTTCTCTGTCTACCGGCCACTGGGCCGCCATATTGTATTGTTTTTGGTAACCAAAAAATTGATATGAGTACCTACAGTAAAATAAACTCTCCAAACATCATTCAGATTGCTTTGTTGGTATTTAAAAAAAAATCCCCAAAAAACCTTGTTTTCCGACCATCCAAAGGTATATAATAAGGCCTTAAGGCCTTGGGCCACAGTAACGGGTATAAAATCATGTGCGAATGTAACAATTTTTTTTCGTATGAAAAACTGATTCACTCATAAAATGAATTACACATCTATTTAGTATGAATATCAAACTCTTAGAAAATACATATATTTTTTTCGATTTACAAAATGGCCGACTACTCGAAACTTCTCGAAACAGCTTTTTTCCAATTGGCGTGACAAATAACTTCAACAATTTTCACTCGATTTACTTCAAATTTAAAAGTTATGTTCCTAATTGCATTTCGCAGAGAAGTACGTACGGAATTTCTGAATAATTGAACGCTTTTCATTTTATAAGCTGTTATAACGAAATTTTTCACTAAAAATTCATTTCTTAAGTTCAAATACCTACAACTTTTGAATAAAACAATATTTTTTTAATTCCGTACGTACTTCTCTAGGTATTCTAATGTAGATTGACGAGAATTTTTGTTTTTTGTTCTAGGTAAAAAATTGTGGATGCTAAATGTCACGCCGCGCCTAAAAAAAAATAACAAAAGAAAATATTAGTAGCCGACCATTTTGTGCATCGAAAAAAAATATATATTTTTTCTTACAGCTTGATATTCATACTAAATGGATGTGTAATTAATTTCATGAGCGAATCACTCTTTCATACGAAAAATAAGTTAACTTCGCACATGATTTTATACCCGTTACTGTGGCCTAAGGCCTTAAGGGCTTATCCTACTGTGATTTTTGAAAGAAAATTTTTTTTTTTCGTTTCTTCCTTTAAAAAATAGTTTGAACGGTTAAGATTAATATGCAAAAAAATGCAGGAATGGCAGATTAACGGTAAGACATGAAAATAAAACAATTTCACTCTAAAAACCCGTACTCGAACAGTAACGCGTTTTTCTCGAAACTATGTTTTTCAAAACGGTGTACACGATATCTCGACCTGTAATCAATGAACCAACTTGAAATTTGGTACACATATTCAAAGGAATAGTACTTTTCGGTGGACGGAAGATTTATTTTTATTTTTTGTTTAATAATTATTGATAAAAATAACACGTTTTTTAGTGCCGAGAATTTCGAAAAAATTCAGGAATTTTTTTTTTCGTCACCAAAGAGGAAAAAAATAAAAAAGTTCCGTCCGCTGATAACCAATACAATGACCATATTTTTTTTGTTTTGTTTCACATCACTGGTACTTGCGATATCACGTACACCGATCGACCGCGGACGAAAATCACCGTAAATTTCTTTCAATAAAAAACTTTTGAACGCACTCTCTCACGTGTACATGACATCGTATAAAAGAATTGTCAACATTGCATTGGTAGTTTTTCCGTAATTAATTATTGAAAATTAGTCTGTTTCGACGCTCGTCACAGTAGGCCAATCCCTTGATAAAATCCATGCCTTCGTCGTAAACTTAACGATAACTTTATTCCGCAGAGCAACTCGATTTCGTTAATCACTCATCAACATTATTACCTTTCTTCCTTCGTCATTTTGTTTTCGCTCGGTGCCGGGCTTGATGCTGTACTAGCACTGGAAATGACCGTAGCTGGTCTGGCCATAGTGAGTATAACTTCCGATCCGGAGTTTCCATTGTCCTGGCCATTGACCGGCAAGACGCTCAGAGTCGTGGCGCTGTTGCCGCAAAGATTTTCCCTGGACCTGCATCTGTTCTGTATCTCGAGCATGTTGTTGTTGATTCGGTTGGCGCTTTGACCGTTCTCGACGGCGTTCGACACGTTGTTGTTGACCGTTTGGCTGTCGTCGCCGATGAAATCCGGGTTGATCAATTTCATGAGATCCTCCTGAAGCGTGCTGGACGTGAGATTGGCGGAATTTCTGTGGCCCGATCGCATACCGGGTTTGGGCCTCGGGCTCTGATTTCTCGAGCTACCATTGGAAGAGCCCAAATTGCCGCTGCGATGTTTGTTCGCGCGTCGAAGTCTCGGCGAGACATTGCCCGAGCCATTGGACAGTTCATCCTCGCTCGGCATCGTCGATACATCCGTACAATTGCCATCGGGAAGTCTCATTTCCGGTGGCAAGCTCGATGAAAAATCCTTCGGTCTATACTCGATGCTAACTTTGTGAGACACCGCGCGTTCTGTTATACTCGTTTTAAGACACGTTACTTTTTCCCCGACTTTGAAATCGTGAGGTACCTCGTATCTGAGTGGCTCGCGATTCGCCTCGTTCATGTCATCGACTTTTTTCTCATTCAACTGCGTATGATCGTAGCAATTATCAATGATCTCGTAAGCGCTCGAGCGCTTGTGCTCGTGCGTTCGATTGTTTTGCTCGTATCGGGTCTGCCCACGGTCGTCGTTTCTCTCCTCATAAATCTCATACTTCGAGGCGCGTTCGGGAAGATTTTTCGAATCGTGCTCGTGTTGCTTCGCGCCTCGATCATTCGATCCTCCATTTTTCGCCTCGTACTCGTACTTGGATGCTCGATCAGCCGAATTTCGCGAGTCGTAATCAATTTTCGCGTTTCTAGCGGTCGCAACGATGCCACCGATCTCGTACTCGTACTTGGCACCGTTGCGATCGTGCGCCGTCTGTTCGTACTCGTATCTCACGAGATTGTTGTTGCTCGTTGATTTGGGAAGGCTGTAGGAAACGTTTTGACTGAGCGGCAGTGAATTCGACGCTGCGAGCTTCTGATGAGAGTGCGACTGCTGAGTGGAAACGTCATTTTTTTGTAACTCCCGCTGCGAAGCGTATAGATTTTCCTGCTGCGCGTCGTACTTTTCTTTCTGCAGTTTGACGTAGTTCGTCGTTGGGTGTTCGGTGGCGTTGCACGCGCCCGTATTGCTCTCGAATCTTGGATAAGGCTCCTGATGTCGCGCGTTCTCGTGAATCGCACGGGGGGATACGTAATTGTTCTCTTTTGCGTAATGATCGTGCTGATTGTTGTAATGCTGTTTGATACTCTCCGCAAGGGCTTTGCCGCTCGAATAGTGCAATTCGCGTTCTTTGGCCTTCCCGGCAGTGTTTTTGGAGGGTGTGAGTCCCTGATGGATTTGTCGTGCTGGTAACGGCGGTGGTGTTCCGTCCGCGAGATGATTCGGATCCTGATCGTGTAGCTCCGAAAGCTCGTACCTATTCGCAAGCGAGGTTCCTCGATTAATGGGCATCCCATTACAATATACTAGACACATTGCTTTGCGTACATTGACGTATTTGTTTTCAAATGTCACTAGAGTGTAATACGTTTTCTCGTAGCTCCGTCCAACGATCTCAACGGTTCACAAGGGTCGCAGAGATTCTATTACTTTTCTTTCAATTCTCTCTACTGCTTTTTCGCTCTTTCTCTCGGTCTTTTTGCTTTCCCTCGACAACTCACCATCTGTCGTCAACGCTACTGTGCCCGCTACTGCTGCTGGTCATGGTACCCTCCAATGGAAACCGCGGATCGTTGAACGACCTCGAGCTCGATCCTGTCCCGTAACCAGAGCTGTTGCTCGATCGGGGCGGACTGAATGATCTTTCGTACCGCTTCTGATGTGCCATAGCCGTTTGTTGAGTCGGCGTGCTGTCCGGATTCGTAACGTTCTCGTAGTCACCCTCGTAATTGCTCGACAAATACTGACAATTCTGAAGTGTGCATCCCCTGAAATAAAACATGTCCCGTTGTACTATGCGCCCAACGTTAACCAGTGGTACAGTCGTGCTGTCGCTGAAAAACCCCGTAATCGGGGGTTTTTTCTAAAAATAGAAGGCTAATTTTTTGACAGGTGATTTTGTAGGTGACGCGGGTGCTAAATCCAAGTTTGCCGAAAAATCGGGGTGTAGGGGTTTTTTAGGGGATGTAAGGGGATGGGGGTGGATTGATGCCAAACTACAACCCCTACGAGGTCGGCGGCGTGAGACGAAGTGTGCAGAAAAATCCAGGCTTTAGTTTTGTCCACAGCGACGAAGTCGTGGAAGTTCATTTTGGGGGGGAATAGGGGTGAAATTTTGAAAAGGCAGTTTTAATTCAATAACTCTTTAGAAAAAAATTCGTACACTTTTTATTCAAGTGGAAACGTTGTTGCCCTTGAAAAGACGCGTCGATCACGTATTTGATCATCACTCTCCGATAATATCTTCACCTCCCTTCCCAAAATGGTTAAAATACCAAACAAAATGGTTTATTGAATAACTCAAAAACAATCGATTTTTCAGGTATGACTCAAATGTACGAAATGTAGAGAATAATTTTCTCTATATTTTCGTTTCTATGGACCACCCTTGAATTTTGATTTGCCCCCTCGGGGGTTGGAAATTAAAAATGAAATTCTGGGAAAACTATTCACCGCACGAATTCGGCGCTGTGAAAGAATGTGTACCTTGAACGCTCAGCTACATTTTTGTCCACAGCGCCAAACTCGTGTCTCTTTATTTTCGGTCAATAGTTGTCCCGGAATTTCATTTTGAATTTTCAATCCCTGAGAGGGGTTCGAAAAAGCAAAATTCAAGGGTGGTCCATAGGAACGAAAATATAGAGAAAATTATTCTCTACATTTCGTACATTTGAACCATCCTCGAAAAATCGATTGTTTTTGAGTTATTCAATAAACAATTTTTTTATACACTTCAACAATTCTTTTGGGGTGAAGATATTTTCGGAGCGGGTTGATCAAATACCCAATCGACGCGTCTTTTCAAGGGCTACAACGTTCCCATTTGAACAAAAATTTTATACATTTTTCCTAAAGAGTTATCGAATACAAACTGATTTTTCAAAATTTCACCCCACTTTTTCACCCCCAAAATGAACTTCCACAACTTCGGCGCTGTGGACAAAAATAAAGCCCGGATTTTTCGGAACATTTTGTTTCCCGGCGCCGATCCCGTGGGGGTTGTAGGTTGGCATTAATCTACTCCCATCCCCTTCCATCCCCTAAAAAAACCCTACACTCCGATTTTTAGGCAAACTTGGATTTAGCACCCGCGGCACCTAAAAAATCACCTGTCAAAAAACTGGCCTTGTAATTTTTTCCGATTCCAATGTACAGCACGACTGTACTACAGGCCGAATGAATGATTTTCTACTTTTACGGGTACATTGAACTATTACCGTCGCGGATGTCCATCATTGGTCGGTGGAATAACGGTCACGGTTACTTGAGCGCTCGTTTTCAGTAGGTCGACCATTTGGTCGTGGCTGAGAGTCGACACGGCGACTTTGCAGATTTCAACGAGCCTCGAGCCCTGTCTCAGACCCGCCTGCCACGAGAGACCCATGCTCTCAACCTGAGTCACCACACCGTCCGGTTGGACGTGGAAGCCAAGCTGACCAAGGGTGTTCCGCTTTAGAGAGAGCTCCGACGCGGGTGATCCCTGCGTGACCGCTCGTAGCCTCGCGACAATTTCCATCAATTCGTCACGTTCGCCGTAATCGCCGCGCACGTGAATCGTAATGCATTCACCCTGGTGATAGTACAAGCGCAGGCTGTTGGTCTGAGCGTGCCAGCCGAGCACACTCACGCACGGTGTTACCAGAACGACTTGACGAGAATGCTCCTCTATGAGGATTATCGTGTCGACGCTTATGCCGAGGTAACAGTCCGTATTTTGATTGCTATCCTCCAGGATCACTTGCCAACATATGGCGCCTCGTTGCGACGCGTCGCAGGACAAACGAGGACGCACACTCGTTTTTTTCTTACTACTGAACGACAACATGGCTGTTGGACATGCAACAAAATTGTTAAACAAAACGTTCATTTCGATACGATCATGGGCTATTAAAGGATCAGTGTAAAATTATCGAAAAATCGAGTTTTTTGCATTGTCCGACAGTATAGACGGTTATAAACATGCTGTTCTTTTGTTGGGGCGAATTTCGAATTTCTTAGAGAAAGTGATTCGAGCAGCGGCGGGCGCGATCGAAACTTTAAACACGCTTTTCGCGAAATGTCGTTTTTCAAAAGGGTGTACACTCTCAAAGGAAGAGTTTTCGAGTTATCCGTCTCAAATTTTGGAAACAACATTCTTCACGCCATTCTTTATCTTGCTGTGGAAGCTTTTATTTTTAAATCTTCATATTTTTTTAAACGAACAACTGTTGACAAAATCGGCTAAATTCGATACTTCTTTTTTTACAAAATGCCGCCATTTTGTTAGTTTTTTTTTAAACCTGCTTAGCAAGATAGCGGCTTTCATACTGATCAATAATCTTTTTCCAAATGTTGTTTCAGATTATATTTACGGCCACAACCGTGTACCCCGTGAGGACTCCTTTTTTCGAAGACATTTTCAACCGTTAGAATAATGTAAAGAAAATAAAAATATACGTCTAAACATTTATTTTCTATTCTTCGTGAGTGCTTTTATTTGACATGAAAAAATCGCGGAAATCAGCTATTTTTCGACCCATTACACTGTGATGATCCCTTAATGTTGAATTTTCGGAAGCACAAAAGCATATTTTGATATCTACACTTAAGGGGAGGTACTCGAGTAAACGGCGAGAAAAACAGGTAAACTTCGGGCATTTTTATCTCAAAAACTAATGTTTCGATTGGATACGGGTTTTTTAAATTGGAAAATATGTACATTGAGGTATGTTTAGGAATTTTTTAAAATAAATTCGTTCACTGGAAGCGATTCAAACGCGATTGTCTCGAAACATAGTTTTCAAAGTCGGTGCCAGATGTATCTCGAAAACGGCTTGTCCGATTTTGTCCAAATTTGGGTACAATATTCTTCGATAGTTTTTCTCGTTCGCCACGTAGGGGTTTTTCATTTGATCGAACCATTGCTTTTTTATGCAATGTGTATGCAATCCAAAATCGTCGGAAATTGCGAACGAAAAACGAATGTAAAATGAAAACGTTCGCAATTCCGTCAAAAATGAAAATTTAAAAAAAATCTTACGTGGCAAACGAGAAAAACTATCGAAGAATGTTGTATCCAAATTTGGACAAAATCGGACAAGCCGTTTTCGAGATACATCTGGCACCGACTTTGAAAACTATGTTTCGAGACAATCGCGTTTGAATCGCTTCCAGTCAACGAATTTATTTTAAAAAATTCCTAAACATACCTCAATGTACATATTTTCCAATTTAAAAAACCCGGATCCAATCGAAACATTAGTTTTTGAGATAAAAATTCCCGAAGTCTACCTGTTTTTCTCGCCGTTTGCTCAGGTACCTCCCCTTGAGAGATCGGATAAAATAGAACGATTCTACCGTCTTCAGGTGCGACAAAGTGATTTAGGCCTGTAGGTGTTTGTCTCCTCTATGCTGTACTTACAGAATTTCTGGCCGGTGTCGACAAGCGTCGTGGATGAATAATTCGTCGTTAAATCCTTGAGATACTCTTGTCTCGTTCTCGTTGCCATTGTGGCGAATTTCTCGGATCTGTGGGCGGCGTTCTCGGCGTTGATAACCTTGGCGAGTATAAAGTCCGTGAATGTCTTGCCCTTCGCGTAAGTAGCCCCGGGTATGACCGGTGGACCGAATATCGGTACTTCTTTGCTTCTCGATACGGCTACGCTGTACTGCGTATTTTCCGTGCAAGGATTTATCGCTCGAACTATTATAAAAACGTGCTGAAACTGCGAGCGTATTCTACGCGGACTAAATGGCAGAGCGCCCGGTTCCTGTTGAAAGCAAACGTTTTTTTTTGTATTTGCAGAGCCTTAAATTGATGGGAAGGAGGATCATTGAGGTTGGTGGGCCGGAACTTACCTGAAAAACTATTGTCACTATGTCGTTACCGATGTGACGTTTTCTCAACAACTGTTGCCGATTATTCGGCGTGAAGGGTAACATTGTCGCGACGTGTAGAGTCACCTCGGCACATCGATGATTAGCCGTGACAGCGTGAGTTCCCGTCGAATCGGTTCTTGTATCGAGACCCGCCTTGTAGCCCTCGAAGCCTCGCAGTCTTATTCTCTGGCCTGCAATTGTCGAAAGACGTTTCAATGTCAACGAGGGAGAGAAACTCCTTTCACGACATTGAAGCTCCTGTCATCGTTGGATGGCAAGGACTCTTTTTTCTCATTTTTCATTTCTTTATTTTTATCGTTATTCAAAGCCTGTTTTTTGCGAATTGAGGTCATAAGTCTTTAATAAAAATACGTAGAAACGTTAAAAAAAATTGGGCAACAATTTATTTGCGCGAAATTCGAACGATGCAATCTTCAGCATCTTCTCTTTTCTTGACGTGACGTGTAGTAAACAGTTTGCCAGTTTTTTTTCAGCAAAAGTGAAATTTGCGTTATGAAAATTATTTTTTTCATGCATGATCATTTTTCTACGGAATAATTATTACGCGTGCAAATCTACATTTTCCCTCAAGCATAAAAAAAACGATGACTCGAAATATACGACAATCATATAATACAACGTATTTTTTTCTACTATACATTTATCTTGCGGAAAAAATTGTCGACCCCTTTCCCTGTCTCCATTTTACTGCATACTTAGAAATTTTTCGAAGCAACGCAATAATATTTTCTTTGTAATTCGCGAACCCCGATGTTGGCGCCTCTCGCGGCCTAAGGCAGAAGCTCTACTAGTGTAGTAAACTTCGTCCAAATAGATTGATAACCATAGACAACATTTAAAGAACGAAAAATTACTCGAGATTCTGATGTATTCCAGGGTGCAAGTCGAATAATAAAAGTGAATTGTCGTTCCATAAGCCACCTGATGATAAAGTCGTTTAGAAAAAGTGGTTGTTGGCTCTGAAAATGGCCATCAAGGCGAGTTTGTAGTCACTCCGCAAGATTTTTTCTTACCAAATTTGTGTCTTCATAAATAATAAATCGAGCAATATTGAAAGTTATTTCTGTTCTACAAAGGGTGTCTCAAAGTCACCTGACATTTTAATTGACTTATAAAACATATTTATTTGAAAAGTACGAATATTTTTATTTTAATATAAGATACAAACATGGAGACTATGTATGGAACACAATATATGATAAATGGCCGCCTCGTCCCTGTTTGCAAACGTTCGGTCTTTTGACGAAATTTTCAATAACATTTTGGCACAATTGTGGACTACTTTCATTAATAGTGCGTCCAATTGCTTCCTTTGACCTCCGGAATGGTCTGTGGATCATTGACATACACTTTTCCTTTCAGAAAACCCCAAAAAAAGATTGGTGGCCAATTCACATCGCCGGGGCGCGAGATAACACGATCATGAAACTTCGTCTGCAATAACCTGCATTGTTTCGCCCGCAGTGTGGAAGGTTGCGCCATTTTGTTGTAAGAATATGTCTTCCAAGTCCATGCCGTTTATGTCATTTATCGGATATTGTGTTCCACACATAACCTCCATGCAGTGTTGGGCATTAATCAATTAAATTTTCAATCCGTTCATTAATTGACTAAAAAAGTAATTGCGTTTAATTCAATCGCAATTAACATAAATTGCAATTACTCTATTAATTGCATGTTGCAATCAATTCATTTCGATTAATCTATGTTGATTGTAACCCGCAATTAAAACAATTGCAATTAACTTTTTTAATTGTTCTAAGAAACAATAAAAACTAACAATTAACCTCATATACGTATTTCAATAACTGACACATTTGTTCTGAGGCCACTCCGCGCCCTATACAATAATCCGTTTTAACTGATAGTTTTTAATCAAATACATTAAAAAGGTTGAAAATTAATAAGTTTCTAATTGTGAAACGTCACGATTAACAATTGGTTAATTGTTAATTGCGACAATTAAATTTTGCCCAATACTGCTTCCATGTTTGTACCTTATATTAATATTTTAATATTCGTGCTTTTCAAATGGACCATACGTTTTATTAATAAATTAAAATGTCAGGTCATTTTGAGGCATCCATCACAAAGTATGAATATAATTTCAGACGTCCCTTGTGAAAAGTATGCTCTGAAAAATAGAATCCCTTCTTCTCGCAACCTGCAAGTGGCTCTCATATCCTCAGAAAATCTCAATCCAGAGCTGACATCGTTAAAAAAAAACTAAAAATAAATTATTCACTGCAGTAGCATCTTTACAATTCAGCATGGAGGTAAATCCAATAGCCAACTCGCAGGAAATAAAAAACGAAGTGATTGTTTACGTTTGAGGCTATACTTTGACCGGCCATATTGAAATATCGCTGCGCCACCTCTAGGCCGTGAAAATCCCGAATAGAACATTTTGTTTACTTTAAAACCGCGTTCGATTTTTTTAACGCTAATTATAAAGGGATTTTTTTACAAAACGTTTTTTTTTCGTATGTGTTGACTGGGGGAATGAAAAAAAATGTCACGGAAGATAAAACTGACCTATAGTGTCTAGAAATTCGAGTAACGCCGGGCCCGAATGCTGATTGTTGTACATTTCTTCCTCGGTGCGTTGTCCCGATCGGCAGTAGAGTACACCGACTTTGTAACGATTCGTGAGGCCTTGCTCGTCCAGTCTCGCGACCGCTTCCTCCGCCGTGGGTATACCGAGCCTGAGGCAGCCGAGCTGTACTTCGGGAGCGACGAGCTCGAGAAGTTCTCTCGTTGGTGATCTACCCTGTGGTCTCGTACCGAGAGCCTCCTCGGGCACGCTCCCGCGAAGTGTCAACAATTCCGATGTACGAACTATTATGCGATACTGATTTCCGTCCTTTCGTATACTGATCGCCACAGGTCCCAATTGCTCGTCCATGCCGAACCAATTCTGGTGTTCGCGGCCTGCCGAAAAATAAACTGTCAATTCGAGCCATTATGCAGGAATGATTGTTCTTTTTTTCCGTACAGAATGAAAAAATGGACATACATAAACATATATAATTATTTATACTCATATATGTGCCTTAACATGACATCATGAATGATCATATATGAGGCATTCTTCATGAACTGGGCCACTTTTTTGTCAACCTCTCCAATTTTTTTTTTAATCTGTCAGTTTGAAATATTAGTCAAAGGAACGTCTGTGATTTTTATTAAATTTTTTTAGGCGTCCGTTCAGGATTCTCAATTTTTCATTACGAACACTGTATGCGAAAAAATATTCATCAGACAAAAAAAAACATAAGAATAAAAACTTTTCATTTTTGCCGCTTTATCGAAAAAAAATCAAAATCATAATTTTTCTGCATTGAGAAAATTGAAATTTGGCAAAAAAATGAGAATAACATTTTTTAAACCTAATAACACATTTTCGATTTCGGTACAAATTTTACAGGATGTCTGTCATTGGGTAAAGAGTCTGCGAAAAAAAATTCAGAATGGGACCTGCAATGTTGGGGATGAAAAAAAATAAAAACCCTGCGAAATCGCATAAATGATCATACGTGATTATTTATATTTATACATGTCCATTTTTTCCCGGTTTGCCGAGCTCGAAATTTGATATAGAGTCTCGAATAATCGATATGAGAAAAGTTCACCGAGAAAATATCGCCTGTAGTAATGTGCACCCTCGTCGACACTCTCAATGGGCAGCGGTCGTTTTTGCAACGGACAAGTTTGCTTCCAGAGTGTTTCGCCGGGTGGTGGTTCGAGTACCGCAACTCCATAGGCGAGGGATGGCCTGTGGACTCCGTTGGGCTTTGGACATCGCGTCAGTCCGACCTCGCGCTCGCCCTCGCCGCCAATTTCGTTGCGGAAGAAGGGGCAGGACTCCAGGAGGTCGTTACCTGATTGCAAAAATAATTATATTTTCAGGTTACACCGATTAATAAAATGGAAACGCGGGGCGAATGAAGCGTACACGTGTACAACTAGTTTTTCACAGTCGTCAGGATATATTCTATTTTATTCCCAGGCGATTTATACTTATTTTCATACTTGTGAATTTTATTTTCTAACCGAATCTGGGATTTTCGTTGACGGGAGGTTACCGACGAGAGGCATGAAAAATGCACGACCTTCGGGAATTGATTTTTTTTATATAAAATAAATACTTTTGAAAATGGGCTTCAACGTGTTTTATTCTTTTATCAATGGAGAGTAAATTCCAATTTTGTTTATAAAAAAAACCAAAATGCCGGCTCCAGCGAGTTTGTTTTTGACCATCCAAACAAGCAAATCCACGAGTTCTAAAAACTTTAAGGGGTTAGGCCATAATAACGGGTATACAATCATGTGCGAATTTAACAATTTTTCTTCGTATGAAAAAGTGATTCACTCATAAAATTAATTACACATCTATTTAGTATGAATATCAAGCTGTTAGAAAATATATATATATTTTTTTCGATGTACAAAATGGCCGACTAGTAATATTTTCTGTTATCTTTTTTTTTGGGCGTTCAGGGGCGTGACACTTAGCATCCCTAATTTTTTACCTAGAACAAAAATCAAAAATTCTCGTCAATCTACAATAAAATACCTAGAGAAGTACGTACGGAATTTAAAAAAATATTGTTTTATTCAAAAGTTAAAGGTATTTGAACTTAAAAAAATGAATTTTCAGTAAAAAAAATTGTTATATCTGCTCATAAACTACTCATGAAATGAATAGTTTTCGATTAATCAGAAATTCCGTACGCACTTCTCTGCGAAATGCAATTAGGAACATAACTTTTAAGTTTGAAGTAAATCGAGTGAAAATTGTCGAAGTTATTTGTCACGCCAATTGGAAAAAAGCTGTTTTGAGAAGTTTCGAGTAGTGGCCATTTTGCACAGCGAAAAAAAAAATATATATTTTCTAACAGCTTGATATTCATATTAAATAGATGTGTAATTGATTTTATGAGTGAATCACTTTTTCACACAAAAAAATTGTTAAATTCGCACATGATTTTATACCCGTTAGTGTGGCCTAACCCCTTAAAGGATAACACCACTCTAGAATTTCGGAAAAATTGTTTTTTTTTTTGGGCTCAAAAAATACTTTGGGGCCATAAAAAAATATGCAAATGGTCCTGTAACGATTTTTTTTAAGGTTCAATTATCGCTTTTGCCGCAGCGCCTCGGACTTCTTTCAGGCGCCTCGTACAACTTTGAACGCGTTTTTCTTGAAGCCACTTTTTTTTTAACTGGGAGGACGGATTACTCGAATACCTTTGCATGGATCGATTTGAAGTTTTGATAGTAGCTTCACAATTACATTCTCTATGAGTACGTGGCCGTTTTTTTTTAAATTAAATGTAAACTTTTTTATTAAAAATTTACTGCTTTTTTGTTGGGCAAAAAATCGATTTATTTCTATTAAAGGTCTTATACTTTATATTCTAGGTCTTATACTTTACTAGAAAACCGTCCTCCCGTGAATCTATTTGTAAAAAAACACGGTTTTCAAAATGGGCTCTGTCGCCGCCATTTTGGATGAAAATTATAATATTTTTGTGTGGTGTGATCCCTTAAGGATGCAGATTACGTTTAAAAAAAGCCGTATTTTGACGTGTCCACAGCCTTACCAGTTCATTTTAAACAAAAACGGGTTAACAATTATTAAACTGGACTAAATTTGGGGTGCTATATTGTTTTTTGTTTTCTGAAGAAAAAAAACCTGCATAACAAAATGGCAGCCGTTTGAAGAAAAAACCCAATTATTTGACCGTTTTTTTTCTTCAGCGGACGAAAAAAACATTTCCAAATCAATTTTTGACAAAAGACGCTTCCTGATGGCCCCGCAAATTGAATTTCCTTTCAACTTCGCAGGTATTCATGTGAATCGGTTCATACGTTGAAGCTGTAGAGCGCCCCGCGCGCTGAAAAATGCTGTTTCCAGAAAAATGCATTCAAAGTTTAACGTTATAAAAAAATAGTATTTTACGTTTGTTTTTGACAATCCAAACACACAAATCCACGTGTAATTAACCTTTTAAGGATGCAAATTATGTTTTAAAAAAGTCGAATTTTTCATCGTCATGAACGGTAGGCGGTCCTTAAATTCAGTTGGCTCGCGACTTTCGAAACACTCCGAGAGACTTCTCTACCGAATATTCTACTGATAATTAGGGGGAACCGACCAGTGAACAGACGGGGACTAGTGAATGAACGAAAGTTGATTTATAATTAAAATCAGCAAAGAATATAAATTGTCGATAAAAACTCGAATCTCCATAATTTAGTAACAAAAAAAGAACAGGTGCCGTTAAAATCGATTTTTCACTTAAATATCGAATTTTGACGCGGAATTTTTCTAGTTCGTGGTACTTGCACACCGCGCAACTTAGTTACGATACGGTTCTGTACAGTAGGTGTTCCAAACGCGAAAACAATAGTTTTTATAAGTTTTGAGGGTAAGGATTGCTTTCGTTACTTGAGATAGAAACAATCTTCGATTTTTTGTACAATTTTAAAATCAATTCGTAACAATAGGTCAGAATCAGACATGTTTATTTACTGGTGCTGTACTCTAACCACAGTCAATGGAAATATGGGCTGTGGCCTGATAATTCTCAAAGCAGAGCATAAAATTGCTTCAGCGGATGAGCTTTAGCTCATCCTCTAAAAGTTGCAAAATTATTTACTGTTGATGACGATGTACATTTCATCGAATGTTGTCAAAAAATCATTTCAGAGGTTTTTTAAATTTATTTTTGACCAAATTTAATTTTCTATTTCTTTGTCGAAACAAACTTTGGTAGTTGTTTCCCGAGAATGTCACGTTACGATGGAAAGAAGCTTTGTGTATTTTCTGCGAAATCGTAATAACAAATAAAATACTCATATGTACGAAAAAATTATAATTTTTGTGCTACACGGTGATTTGCACACCTAGAATTCAATAGAAATAAATCATTGTATTTTACAGCGTTTATCTACACTACACGTCCATTTACTGGCCGTCGAGTATCCATTTACTGGTAACTTCGTTCATTCACTGGCGTTTTAGTAATTTAGCTATTTAAGGTAATCCTATCGCCAGGCTTCAATCCATAGGATTTTCAACTTTTTTTGAGCTTCACTAAATATATTGATAATCGTCTCAGTAAAATTTCATGGTCGGTTATCGCCCTAATTACAGAGAAAAAATATATAAAAATTGCGTGTTTTTGTGAAGGAATTCCGAGACGACATACAAAGACCGAACATCCGGTCGCTACAAAAGCGTATATAATAGTGGGAATCCGTCAGATTCTTAAAAATAATCAGATTTATATACTTGACACTTATAGTAATCCAATGCTCTCGGAAAAAATTACGCTTAATGACCTAATATTTATGTAATATCAAGTTTAATTTGAACTTCCGGTATTGGATTTATTACCACTTGCTACGATAAAGAGACGTGACTACGAACGACTAACGACAAATAACTATTTTTTCATTTTTCTTCTTTCATTTTCATTCATTAGACAGTTTACACATGGAAAATTTCAGTTATTACAAATTATTTTTTTTGCATATGGTAAAAATATAAATTGTACAAGTCTCAAGTATGACCAGTGGTATGACTAGTGTGAAGCGATAGGATTACCTTAGGCCACAGTAACGGGTATGAAAATTAATTGCACACCTACTTAGTATGAATATCAAGCTGTTAGAAAAAATATGTATTTTTTTTTCGATGTACAAAATGGCCGACTACTCAAAACTTCTCAAAACAGCTTTTTTCCAATTGGCGTGACAAATGACTTCGCCAATTTTCACTCGATTTACCTCAAGTTTAAAAGTTATGTTCCTAATTGCATTTCGCAGGGAAGTACGTGCGGAATTTCTGATGAATCGAAAACTTTTCAATTTATGAGCAGTTTATGAGCAGTTATAACGAAATTTTTCACTGAAAATTCATTTCTTAAGTTCAAATACCTGCAACTTTTGAATAAAACAATATTTTTTAAATTCCGTACGTACTTCTCTAAGTATTCTAATGTAGATTCACGAGAATTTTTGTTTTTTGTTCTAGTTCAAAAATTGTGGATGCTAAATGTCACGCCGCGGAGCGCCTAAAAAAAAAGATAAAAGAAAATATTAGTAATCGTCTATTTTGTGCATCGGAAAGAACGTACATTTTCTAACAGCTTGATATTCATGCTAAATAGATGTGTAATTAAGTTTGCGAGTAGATTTCTTTTTCATGCGAAAAAAAATTGTTAAATTCGCACATGATTTTATACACGTTACTGCACTCAGAAAAAAGATTTATTAAAGACAAAGAATTTTGTCTCCTGGCGAATAAGTTTTCTTATTTGTATGTCGGCCTACTACGATTGTATTAACAGCTAAGAACATTTTTTATTTAACTTTATGTTTAAGATTTACTAAGAATTTTTCTTAACATCTAATAGGATATATAAATTAGAAGAAATAGGTCTTTTATATCCGACAAATAGAGTTTTTCTTAACATCTAATAGGTTTCTTCATAATCCCCCGCTGGTTTTCTTCGAGGAATTGTGTCATTTCGTCCGTCATTATTTTTTCACTTGAACGTTTTTTTCTCACTTTATATTCTTACTTACACTCAAATCATTCCTCACTTTCGAGTTTCTCACTTCCGAAACGCACCACTGACACTTGTGCCAAAAGCATTGGCATAGGAAGAAGCTACATGGTAAGCGTATGCGTGAGCTACATCTGACGAGCGGCCTGCTGTCGGGCCCGTCGCGTTGAAGGGCAAAGTGCGCATGCGCGCATTAGTATCATAGTCGCGAAATAAGAGGTTTTCGTGATTGGAAAGTAGTATTTATTTGATTTGAGGAAATATTTATTCAAATTTTCTATTTTAAATATGGCTTTTAATTGATGTGAAAAATCGGCACGTAAGAAAACATATTCAGTGACGCCGAATAAATTCTGTAGTTACAATCACATAAAAACTGTCTCCATATGAGTAAACGTTTATTAATTTCTAAGAAATTATGTTCTAATGTGCCAATTTATTAAAACATAATAAATCTTTTTTCTGAGTGTGTGGCCTAAGGCCTCAACAATCAATTCCTTCCATATTATTTGTTGCAATTACTTTGAATATTTTTTTTCTACCATCAGTATAACATCCTTCGGTAGCAATAGCGATGGAAAAATTCGTCTTGATAATTTTTTTATTTTACAGTCTAATTGAATCCTACAGTGTCGTTATTCGTCCATTGACTGGTCGGTTTGCCGGAGATAAATTTTCCTCAAATTCGACCAGATGAGTACTACATAAAATTGCGTACTTTTTCCATCGCCGGAATCTTCCTCGGGTGCCTCGTCGGGTGTCGAAGATCTCAGTGCGCTCGCGGCTGAAGCTCCGGTCGCCGTGTTTCTCCGTCTCGCCAATAAGATACCGCGAAGTTTCGCTGCGTAGCCGAGATTCGCGGTGAGGGATTGGCAATCGTAATGTGCGAACGCTCGTCGTCTGTGTCGCTCTTCGACGTCGGCCGAGACCACGGGGCTCGTGCATTCTTCGGCACCGCGTGGAGGTTTGCCGCCCCATAAGCGATTCAATTTCAATCGTAACTTCGGACTCGAGCCCGTTGGACCGCAGACCTCGTCGGTGTCGGGTGACTGGCTGTCCTGTCCTCGGCGAAGATAATCTCCGGACATCGAGCCTCGCTGTTCTCCCGGACGAAAGTCTTGAAGCATCGCGAAGAGATTTTCCCCGGCCGATACCGACTGCGCTACTACGTCGATACTTCCTGTTGGAATAAAACGTATTTTTAAAAATAACATTTTATGCAGTTGGGTCAAAATAACATTAATCATTCAAAAATCAATCAAATCGAGTTTTAAGGGGAGATATACACCTGGATGGTCGAGGTCGAGGATTCAGAAGCTATGAACATTCCGTCAACCGTAGAAGACCTACACTATGGGCCTGGTATCGATGATTCCATGTAAGTTGACAAATTTCATGATTTATTCATTCCCAAATTTTCAAACGCGTTTTTCTCAAAACCACGTTTTTCAAATCGGTACCCAAAATTTCTCGAAAACCAATGAACCGATTGCCTTGAGGTTTTTTGTGGTTATTCTATACACCATTATCTAGTACTTGTCATAGGATCTTTTTTTCCCGTTACTTAGCTTTTGTTTTATAGGCAAAATAATAACTAATTTTTGGCCCAAAAATCACTATTTATGTTCAAACGTCCGCCATTTTGACATAAATCGATATTTTCAAAATCGGATGTACATGAAGTTTGCATCGTTGCTATCCAACGGTTTCATTTTTTTATTTCGATTTTGTAATTTCCTATTTTTTCTTGGTCAGTTCGGCTCTAGTTGCTAAAAAAATATGGTAAAATGAATAAAAAATATTACGGCCACCGGGACCAACCAAACAAAATAAAAAAATAAAAAAATGAAACCGTTGGATAGCAACGATGCAAACTTCATGTACATCAAAATCGGCTATGACAAGTACTAGACTATAGTATCTAATTTAATAATCTTTTTGGTTTTTTTTTTCAGATGATTTTTGAAGAAACGTCAGTGGGTACCGTATACGCAGATTTTTTTACGACCTTCCAAGGATCATACAATATCCTTGTATATTTTTGATATTTTTAAATAAATAAAATTAAACATATTTTTGAATGTATATACTTTTAGATAATTAAAACCCCAATCCGAAATTTCAAATAGTTTTCCTTGAAAAAATTCACAAAAATGACCTTTTTTCCGGCTCCTAGGTGTATATCTCCCCTTAATTGCACAAGTTTCGTAACAATTATTTTACAAAATGCTATTTTTTCTTTTACATCTTCATTTATTTTCTACTCTGCGTACTCTTTCCCTTGTGACTATAGAACAGTTCCCTCTTTTTCTTAGTTCAAGGGCTTACACCACTGTAAACGTCTAAAATTAAGGGGTCTTCTCACTTTAGACGCTAAAAAAAGCCATTTTCATGAATTTTGTTGATAGATTTAAATTATAGATATTGATGTAAAAGTTGTTACACTTGAGGGGCCAGTCCACTTGGAAAGTTTCAAAAAATCGAAAGCAAGCAAGACTTGAAGAAATCGACGATGATGAGCAATCAGAAGGGATTTTTTACGGTGCAGGAATTGCCGATTGAGTTTACGTGAGATTTTTTCATAGTATAAACTTCAAACGCGTTTTTCTCGAAACAACGTTTTAAAAATCTAGCTCCATCGTATCTCTAAAACTAATAAACCGATTCTCTTGAAATTTGAACCACATATTGTAAACATGATTCGCAACAAGATGACCCTCGATGGTTTTTAAATTTTGATTTCTACTCTTTTTTTGCGAAAAACTGCGAAAAAACGCGTTTTTTTTTACTTTTTTCGTTTTTCATCTGCCATTTTTTTATTTTTTGAAAAAACTTTATATCCGAGGGTCATTTTGCAGCTGGTGTCATACTGAATCTAATGGACTTTGATTTTTTTGTTTCAGACAAGCCGTTGCCGAGTTGTGATGGAGCTACCTAGCCCACCTATTTTTGAGGCGTTACGTTAAACTATATTTTTTGTACATAAAATAAATAAAAATTAATTAAGATTTAAAAAAATGTATTTCAAGACTTTATTTATCAAGCCCAACAACTTTTATATTCGTATTTTTTATAAAATCCTAAAAAAAATCACGAAAATAACCTTTTTTCGTGGCTCCAAAGTCGACTGGCTCCTTAATAAATACACTTTCGAAATACATTTTTTTTTAATATGTATTTATGTAACCCAAACAAACTTTAAACGCGTTTTTATAACTATAGCTATAGCCAGCCCCCTGACACTGTTAGTTAAATGCTGTTCGTAAAATGTCCTTGCCGCACTGTGGCGCTAGTAGTCGTGTGACAGGCATGTATATATATGTATGTTGCGCCGGTGTTTCGAATATCTTACACGAATGAAAGTCTATTGATGTATTTGGAATGATTTTCCGTTCTAATGATTTTCCATTTGAACACAATAAATAATGCCGCCATAACGATAACAGGCGAAAGCCACGAAAGTATCGAATCGTTCAGCTCATCGGAGTATTTAGAGCCGAAGGCTGTCACATAACAGCCAACGCTAGGCAGTGGCGATTTCAAGAACTAAAATACCGGGACAAAACGTGTTTTCGTTTATCGTATAGGAATAGTAGGCCAGTGTCAGGGGGCTGGCTATAGCGCATAACAAGGATTTTTTTTAATTTTGATATTTACTTTCTTTTCCAAAAACGGTGAAAAAACACGTTTTTTTTGTCTTTTCGAAAAATGTCCGCCATTTTGTTATTTTTGCATGTATCAAAAATCGTATGATATGCGCTACAGCCATTAACATACTGAATCTAAAACCGTTTGGTTTTTTTTTTCGGATGATCCATCTCCGAGATTTCATCAGCAGCGCAAACCTACAATTTTTTAGGACATTTTTTTAACTACCATTTTCGTCTATAAATAGTGACTTGAATAAATAGTTTTTTAAAATGTATTTTGAAAGTGTATGTATTAAGTGTAACAACTTTTATATGAATATCTATAATAAAACTATCAAAAAAATCATGAAAATAGCCTTTTTAGCGTCTAAAGTGAGAAGACCCCTCAAGTGATTTTTCGCTTTTTTGTGGAGGGACAAGTAAGAGGATAATAATATCTAAGGATGTTATTAGTCATTGCTTCAAGTGAGCAAAAAAAATGATATTAAAAAATTGGAGTAATTCTCGCGAGGCATGTTGAATTTGAGATGCTCTGCGGCACGCAGTGTAACATACGCAAATTTGAATTTGGAAAAAAATGTAAAAATTTCTATTTATTTACATGAGTATAGCTAGAGAAATACGTAGGAGATTTTGAAAATACGAATTTTCGTGTTATTGGCAAGCATTTAAAGTAAAAACTCAATTTTCGAGAGAAAAAAAGGACAATCATTTGATAATAACTAATGTTATAATTAACTCATGGAAAATCCCATACGTAATTCTCTTCGGAATGTTATTTTGTAGATGTGGTCAAAATTTGGAGTGAAAATAATAAAAAATTGTTGCAGTTATGCTGCGTGCCGTTTCGAAAAATTGTTTTCCGAGAAAAACGGTCGACGTCTCGCACGTGGGCGAGCCACTGCCACCGCAGTGTTTGTTGTTTTACAGGTACCAAACTTTGTTCCTCTTATTCTAGATGGTTCGGAGCATCTCTTAAGGCCGGAGCTTGAATTAGAAGGTCCAAAAAATCGTTTTTCTTAATTGCTTAAATCGATAGATAAACTATCCAAGAATATATTTACAAAGTTACAGAGGCCAATTGTAAATATTTTCGAAGATACAAGGCCAAAAGCAGAGAAGCGATTGATATTTTCTCCTATTGAAAAGTTTGAAGCGCGTCTTCTTCAGTTTTCATTTTCACGATTTGTCCAAATTGGCAGACGTGATAGCAAAAAAACTAAACGACCTGAATCAAACCAAAGTTCATTTTATTCAGTATAAAAATCTCTTCTAAGTGAATTTAAAAAGTCGTTGAAAAAGTCTTTTTAAATCATTTTTACAGCACGTTAACGTGTTTTTTTTCAACACATTTTGTTTCAAACCTGAGAAAAGTTATAATTTCACGATTTGTTCCGCTTTTTCTTAATTCACCGAGAAGAAAAATATATGACAATTGAAAATTTTATTGGTTTTTTTGTTTCAGTCAAGAATTCAATCAAGATAAATCTTCTGTCATTTATTATTTCATGTTGACATTTTTTTTATTATTCCTGTCGAATAAACATGAAAAGATACCTCAATGTTTACAGGGCTCACTTGTTTTTTTCCTCTTAAAAAAATTCTCGAATAAACGCTTTTGAAATTTCTAATGCAGGCTCCCGCCTTAAGCCAATTAAAAAAATTAATTATTTGAAAATTTCACCGTGGTGCTACCCCTTAATCCTCCCCTTCATCCCCCCTCTACCCCCTTTCTCCTAGCCCATATTTCTGCACACTTCCTCTATTTCCCTGAAATACTCGCATATCCCTTTTTGTATCTTCCCATAACCAACATATTTATAATTTCTCCATTTATCGGCAAATTATCCGTTCCTTGCCCCCACTCCCCTGCTTGATTTATTGCTTTCTCCGTTACTGGAAATAACATTTGTTATTTTTGTTGCAGACACGTAGACGGATGGATGCAGTCTTCTTACTGAGAGCAGGATATAAAAATATCATACCGTGTGATCCATATTCTCGTCTGAGGGGAGTCTCGGGTATTCTTATGGCTGGATCCGGCCCGTGGGGCAACTCGAGGCTCGAGTTTGATCTGTGCAGAGCAATCCCTCGACCGACTCGACTCGCTGGACCGCTGCTTCCTCCTCCTCCGCCGCCGCCGCCGCCAGCACCGCTTACCGGTAGGCTTGTGATCATCTCGTCATTCTGCGAACGCATAAGAACGATGTTAATTCAAACTAACCAAAAAAATCGCCAAACTAACCGGAAAACTAGACCGGAAAAATCGATTTATCAAATTCTAAAATATCGCACAAATTATAATGTTGAAATTTGCATCGTTGTGCATCGTTAATTTTTCGTCTGTTGCTCACATTTATTTTCAGCGATTCAGGATACGAAAATCGCCCGAACGGTTTTTCTCATCCTCATTAGAGATCCACGGACTATGCCTAGCTGTAGTTGAAAACAGCTCATTATATGGGGTTGAAGTTTGCATCGTTGAAACGCAACGGAAGTTCTTTACGATTTCTTATCTTCATTACTATTCAAAATCATATTTTGCAGATGAAGGTTGTAGATCGCTAAAAGAGAGTCCAAAAAAAACCTGCGTGATTTTCGTAGTCCAAATCTGCTAAAGAAAATGTGGAAAATCGAGAAAAAAAATATTTCGTTGCCTGCAACGATGCAAACTTCAACGTCATCTCATTTTTGGGATCTTTAAAATAGATAATAGTGATGATAAATTTCTACAAAAATTAGGCATTTGGCAAAGTATCATCGGAAGAACACTGTAATTTTTTTATGTGAAAATAGTTGATTATAATAGATTTACAGCTGACGTCCTGGAAGCACCTCTCGAAAACGTCTTTTGCTATAAGCAATGCCATTCTGAACTAGATTATCTAATATAAAAAAATTAAACAGATTTCTTTAGTATATTCATTTATCTAATGATTAATCGAAGGAATTTTCAAAATATCAAAGAAAAAAAGGTACTGCACTAATCAGTAAAAAAAATATGTTCAGTAAAATTTAAAATCAAAACAGTATAACTACAAAAAAGTCCCGTCCTTGGTCACTCATCATACGTGCAAATACTTAAGAGATACATAAACGTAGATGTTTTTTAAATACGAAATATAAATTTTTAAAGCTTGAGGCTTTTTTTCGGAAATTTTAAAGTCGATTTAGTACTTATGACGTTTCACGTCTCAAGCTTTGAAAATTTATATTGCATATTTTTTAAATATCTACGTTCATGTATCTTTTAAGAACTTGCACCTATGATGAGTGACCAAGGAAGGGACTTGTTTGTACTTGTTCTGTTTTGATTTTCAATTTTACTGAACATTATTTTTTACTTTTTATTAAAGTACCTTTTAAATAAAAGCTTGTTTTTAAAACGTTTTTTTTCACGTTTGAAAAAAATACTTTTTAGTATTAGAATTTGTTTATTTATTTGCCATGCCAGACTCCCATGCCATTCAGACATCGGCGTAAGCAAAAACCTTGCCTCATGTTATAAAGGTTTCGCGAGAAACTTTATAATAGTGCAATTATAGATAGTGCTCAAGTCAACAAAGTTAATGAGCCCAAACTCGGTTGGTCCTACCATTTGCCATTAGGAAATTTCAGTTCCCCCCTCCCATCGCCATTATCAGATTCTCGTCTGTGATCAGACTCTCGTCTTTTCATTACACATTATCATGTGCAATGAAAAGTGCTCATGATAACAAAACAAATGAGCACAAACTCGACGGTCCTAGTATATGCTATTAAGGAGTTCCTTTGCCCACCTCCCACCTCCATCATCAGACCAGCTCCATGGTACCATATTATTGCATTGTCATCGAAGTTACATAGGTATTCCAAATTTCAGCTCAACGGGATGCCAGCGAGTGCTCGAAAAACGAATTACAAATTTTGAACCGGCAAGACTGACACACGAACGAAGCAAGTTAAACAAAAGGTTGTAAAAGAAAATTGCGCATGTTCAAAGTAAGTCTTGATTTTTCCGAAAAATGGGCATTTTTCGCTCATCAAGTCGAAAGTATACATCCGACAAAAAAATCCTCCGATCAAATACTATATTTTTACATCTAGAAAAAACCCTAAAAATTTTCAGAAAGATCGATGCAGTAGTTTTTTAGATATTTTGCTCACCAACTTTGAACAGCCTATAAATCTGTCAATTTTGATCGGATCACCTTGAAATTTCCACCAAACATTTATAAACTGATATACTGCCAAAATATATTGGTTTTAAGACAAGTGTTTTGTCCACTCTCACAACTAGGCATAACCCCTTAATCCCTAAAAAATGAAGTAACGATAAGAATAGAAATCAACTTTCGTTGCACTCCAACAATGCCAACTTCAACATCATCACAAATTGTGTTATCACGTTGTCCAACAGATTTCCCGTCAAAAGTCTTGTCCGTTGATTCGACCGGAAAAAATAAGGAAACACTCCAAAAAAATTGCTCCAGATCGTGTCCAATAATGAGAGTGACATTGAACGTTGAGATAAAATGAATACAAAAGTTGCTCGAATATATCTGAGGTGATACAGAAGCAGCATCATGAGCGCGTCCTGTAGAGCATTTATCTCAGGGATCGTTCTCGTTAACGGGACACATTATTTATCGTAATAAACGTTGAGAGGAGCTCTCGAGCCAAATCGATGGAGGAGCGCCGCGCTCGCGGATGATGCCGGTCAAAGCTGGTCGAGCATCATCCCCTGGAGCAATGAGCTCTTTTGCTTCATCGAAGCCGATGCAAATAAAATGTGTGTGTGTGTTTGTTTGTGTGCGCAAGAGAAAGAGAGAAGGAGAGGGGGAGAGAGAGAGAGAGAGATCGTCGTTGACCCAGATAACACTTTGGTTTTACAGGGCGTGAAGACACACAGAGCAAGAGAGACAAAGATAAAGGGTCAAAAGAGAAGTCTCAGGGCGTTCAGCCTGTGCTAAAATTGCATAGACCTGCTTACGCTTCATCTCAACGAGGCAGAAGTGGAGCGGCTAATTAAACTTGTCACTCCCTACTTGGCCATGGAACATGGGAAAATGGGAACGCTGTGTTGAACGTGCTTTACCAGGTCGCAAGAGCAACTATGACGTGGCCTTTTGCCCACTCGCGTACTTATGAACTCCAGCGAGTGTAGTATTTACAAATATAAATAGCTGACCCTGATGTGCACGGCACATGTTCTAACAAGGGATTACTTTGGTGTCTTCCTTCGATTTACTTGAAACTCGTGTATATGGCGGAGCATCAAAAACTATAAGATATGATTTCCGTTTGTTTTGGAAAAACATCGTTAGGGGTGAAACCACCCCTTGGAGTCATGTCAAGGGCTGATTTTGTGATTTCACCCGCAAGCACTCCACCGATTTCAGTCACACGGACACTAAAAGTCTTCTAATGCAAAATGAAATGGCAGCGTTTTTCAACGTGTGGGCCGCGACCTCCAGGGGGGTCGCAAAGTCTTGCTCGCGGGTCGCGGTCGCAAGCCTGGTAGAAGTAAAAAGCAAGGGTTGTTACACTACAATAAAAATACAACAATTTCAATGAGAAGGCTCTGCCGGTTTATTTTTTAATGAGTTGTCGAGTCATGGTTCTATTTTTGAGACGCAAATAACCAAATCATCTTCTAGTTGGAGCCTATTTCTCTTCTTAGTTTATATGGTCACCATTGAAGAGAACGTTATAGTTCAGTAAAAGAGACGAAAACTCTGCACTTTTAGCGTAGAATTAGAATTTTCGTCTAACAAGGAACATCCCTCAGGTGACACCCTTCGATTTTGTTGAAATTTAGATGTGTTATAAAGCACCGAACAGTAAGCGATACTTTTCGGTGCTTTATAACTCGTAAATTTTTTTTATCGGCGGAAAAACGGTTTAGAGGGCGGAAACGCACTCTTAAAAATGGGGATGTTTTTCGTTTTTTGTCGATAACGTTTTAACGGTACGAGATATTAAAAAAATTCAAATTGCAACAATGTTTATTTTTTTGTGCCCTATGCATTGGAGATGAGAACGATAAAGTTATCGACGAAAAACACCCTTATTTTCGAGGGTTCGTTTCACCCCCTAAAACCGTTTTTCCGCTGATAAAAAAAAACATATCGCTTACTTTTCGGTGCTTTATAACATATCCAAATTTCAACAAAATCGAAGCGTGTCATCTGAGGGATGTTCCTTGTAAAGCTAGATGGTTGTATACTGAAAGTAACCCCACTGAAATTTTGCCCCTCGCCCCAATCCTAAGAAATAGGGGTTGAAATCTTAAAAATCGCCGTATCCCGATAATAGCCCGATCAAAAAATGTTTCAAACAAAATTTGTTTGGAATAATAAAATACGTATAAAGTTGTCTGACGTCCAATACCCTATCTTTGAAAATAGCAGCACAAAAACGCGAGAGCACCACTGACCCAGACAAGGACGCAGCGATATGTCTACATGACATTGACGTTTGCATCGTTGGAAAGCAACGAAAATGATTTTTTTTTATTTTCCAAATTTCCATCGGCAGATTTAAGCTACGTAAATCGCGCAAGCATTTTTTAGGATTCTTATTTAGCGATCTACAACAAAATTGCAAAGCATGATTTCGGGTAATAATAAAAATAAAACATCGAAAACAATTTTCGTTGCATTCCAATGATGCGAACTTCAACCCCATTATGTGTGCTCCGCTCGGTCACGCATCAACCCCAAATTTTCTAATCGTTTTTGTGCCGCTATTTTCAAAGATAGGGGGTTTGACGTCAGACAACTTTATACGTATTTTATTATTCCAAACAACTTTTGTTTGAAACATTTTATGGTCGGGCTAGTAATTATCGAGATACGGCGATTTTCAAGTTTTCAACCCCTATTTCTTAGGGTTGAGGCGAGTCGAGGGGCAACATTTTATTGCGGTTACTTTCAGTATGCACCCATTTAGCTTCAGTAAAAATTCTAATTCTACGCTAAAAGTGCTGGGTTTTCGTCTCATTTACTGGACTATTAGTTCACATAGGTAGGAAGTGGCGAATGGCACTAATAATTCTAAAGCTCCCCTTGCCTGTTCTGGGGGGAGGGGGTCGCCAGATTTTCTATACTTGTAAAAGGGTCGCGTATTCAAGAAGGTTGGAAAACACTGCGATATGGTATTGAAGTTTGTATCGTTGGAATGCAACGAAATTTGTTTTTTTTTTGTCTCGTACTGCCGGATTTTTTTGGCCCTCTTAGGCTACATAAATCACTGGAACATTTTTGCAGATCCTTAGTAAAGTTCCATAACCAAAACTTGGAAAAAAAGGGTTTGGATGTTAATCAAAAGCAAAAAATGTTAAAATAAAGAAAGATTTTTCGTTGTATACCGACGATGCAAACTTCGATACCATAAAATGATCGGAAATCATGGTGTTGAAGTTTGCATCGTTGGGACGCAACAAATTTTTGCAAAATCACAGAAACGCGTTTGAAGATGCTTATTAGGGTTCCATAACCTTAAGTTTGGAAAGAAAGGTTTGGATAGTAATAAAAATAAAAAAGCACATAAATGAAGGAGAATTTTCGTTGCATTCCAACGATGAGAACTTCAACAGCATCGGAAATCCACTGTGTGAAAAAGAATAAAAATCAAGGGATGAACTACCCCTTTATTTTTCTTCCTCTCGACCCACATTCGAAAGGGGTGCGTTAAATTGAACGTAACGGGTAGCACTTTGAAGGGGGGATAAAATAAAAGTTTACGTGTTTTTGCATTTTTCCCGGATCGCAAGCTTAAGGGGGCAAACTACATTCCGAAGTTTTCGACTATTTGAAATGACAATTGGGGGTTGTGGGCGGAATTAATGGTAAATTCGTATTCAGGGGTAAAACTACTTCGATATGGACGTAGACAAAAATATAAAAAATTCAATTCGTTTTCGAAATCTCGGCCAAAAATGAGTGGCTTCACTGAATCGTCAATCATTTATTTTCTGCTTTCATTTGGAACTCCATCATGTGCTCATTCTCTTCGTTATCGTTTTCTCTTTGAAATGCCGTCTGCTTTATCGAGCTCCCATCATTTTTAGATTTTGCGCAGAATTTCGCAGACGGACCATCGAATTTTGCGAATTTTTGCCTCCTTTGCCTCTTTTTCTACTTTTAAACTATTTTAAGGGTTTATTTCATGGGAAATTTGCTACTCATTACAAATATGACAGAGTTCTCGCCGAAAACTCAAAATTACGCCAGCTGAACGCGGAAAACATGTTTTCACGCATTTTCGACAATTTTTTAATCAAAATTAAGGGTTTGGGTAAAAGTTAATGGTAAATTCGTGTTCACGGGGTAAAAATACATCGATAGGGACTCATAAAAAAGTTAAAAATCCAAAGTTTTTTTCCTTTTCGGCCAAAAATAAGTAGATTCACCGAACCATTAATAATTTTTTTTCTGTTTTGATTTAGAACTCGATTCTGGGTTCGTTCTCTTCGTTATCGTTTTCTCTTCGAAATGCCGTTTGATTCATCAAGCTTCGATTATTTTTCGATTTTTGGCAGAATTTCAAAGACGGAGCATCGATTTTTGTCAATTTTTCCATGCCCCTTTGCCACTTTTTCGGTCATTTTTCAAATGTACTTTCCGAGAGAACTAATTGACATATCGGGATGAACCCAGCGGCATTCTCCGAGTCTACCAAAATCCTTTTCCAAACCAAAATCACCGAAAAACTGACCAAAAGGGTCGAATTTTTTTTTTTCTACTATTTATCCATTTCAAGTGTCTATCAAATAGGAAATTTCTCGTCGATCACGAATATCACCTGGTTCTCACTGAAAGCACAAAACTACGCCAGCCAACCGCGAAAAACGTGTTTTCGCGCACTTTTGACGATTTTAATGAAAATCAAGAGTTTAAGGGGCTAGACCAGTGTGACACTTTAAAAAACGATTTTTTTTTGCCTTTTTCGACAGTTTATACTTTCAAGAATATCCTGTAAAAATGTCAAGGCCGTATCTCTAATCATTTTATCTTGCAAAAATCGATAGTTAAATCTTTAAACGCGTTTTTCTCGAAAGGAGATTTTTCAAATTTGCTGACATTGTAACTCAAAGAGCAATTATCCGATTGACTTGAAATTTGAACTGAGTACTCTTGAATATATTTACTCTACAATGACGTAGGATATTTTTGATTGGATGAAAATTGACGCTTTGGAATTGAAAAAAACGACCATTTTATAGGCAAGAAAACAGATTTTTTTTCATAACTACGCCATTTTGTTAGATTTTGATATTTTTCGAAAATCCTACGTCATTGTACAGGAAATACCTTCCAGTTTAACGACATTTTTTCTTTCGCGGTTTCAGCTACTCAATCGGCCGGAATCATGTCAGCAGTGGAGAAACTTTTTTTGGCGCCTCCGAAGGCAGCGCATAAGTCGCTTGGATCTCAATATTTTTCCATGAAAAAATTATGTAATATAGGTCAAATATAGCCAAATACATTCTTAATTGTCCGAAACATTTAACTGAGTCCTTTTCTTCCAAAAAATTCCCGAAAATCACCCAAATTTTCAGCGTTCACACTGGTATAGCCCCTTAAAATAATAAATCTTGATTTTTACATTCAGTATCGTAATTTTTGCAAATAACGTGACAATTCTTTGACCTAAGCAAAAGTTTCCGCATTTTCGTCGTAATATTTTCGTGTCCACGTGGACAAAAGTCCACACGCACGTGTATCCCTCCCTATATCGTTCCTTGGTGAAAAAAAAGGTCCCGAGCAAAGTTACGACGCAGAAATCCTCCGAGCGGAGCTTAGAAAAATAGCATCTGGTGTCCCGTACACAAAACCGTAAAAGCGGAACGTTTATATTCTCCGCGTACATAGCGTGTGCGTGTGCGTTGGGTCAGAGAGGAACGAAGTGACGCGCGCTATACGGGCTGTCTTATGCTCGTGCTCTGTAGTCGATCAACAATCTCGCGGCCCAGAGGCACATCTTAGGATGACGCCGTCTGGATTCCTCCGCTGTACAGCGCCACATTAATTAGGCTTCGTTCCGTATCCACCGAGCGATGCTTTTTTTTCCGCGCCACTGTCGCACACCGACAAACGTGTATTTTATACGTCCGAGTCATTTTCACAACTCAAGAGAACGAAGAATAATGCCGCGCGAAAAAAGGCGGCGGGACTTCAACGCGCATAGTTGGCAATTCGTTCGTAAATCCACGATCACTTGGACTACAATGAATGATAATTATCGTTTGGAAGTTCAAGCCATCACGTATCGGCAACTAAATTTTGGAAAATGACAAAAAAAATAAGAATAAAATAAAAAATAGCGTAAAAGAAAATAAAATAAAAAATGATTAATTAAATTGGGATAGAAAAAAATGGAAATAATGCCTAAGGGAAGAAGAGCGAAAATAAATGGTAACCCAAAAAAACGGGGAAAACGAATAAAAGAAGCAATAGAAAGCGTGGGTGAGGGGGCAATCTGGCAAGTCGGATAAAATGAGAATGTAAGGGAGCTGGAAAGAAAAATGGAAAAAGGCATAAAAATTAAAATTGAACAAGAAATTCAATACGATTGGAGGAAAATCGATCCGTCAATATACCGCAAAAAATATAAACACAGGAAAATAGGTATATCGATGGAAAAATATTGAGCGGACAAGATGATTAGATGAGTTTGAAGTTTGCATCGTTCGAATGCAACGAAAATTATTATTTTTCCATTGCACTAATTTCTTTTGACGAATCTTCGTTCGGAAAAATTCTCAATCATTTTTCAAGTCGCTTACTAGAAGTCTAGAATTTAAATCTGCAAAAAAAGTTTTTGTGAAATAATAAAAATGAGGGAATGAAAATATAAAATAGAATTTTCGTTGCATTTCAACAAAGCAAACTTCGAGACCATATGATTAGCGGAGAATTCAAAGAAGCCGAGGGATAGACGTGAAAATGTCTAATGTAAAACAATTGATGTAAATAAGAAGGGAGAGGAATTTACGTAAACACCCTTGAAAAGGGTACACAAGAAATAAAATACTTCTACTACTACTTAAAATAGAAAAAAAAAATGAATTAAATTATAAAAAATAATAAATCAAAACAAAATGAAATAATACATTGAATCAAATGAAAAAAAATGAATGAAAATAAAATAAAGAATAATCACAAACACAAGTAAACGAACTATCCTTGAACCAGCGGGACAAAAAGGAAAATAGCACGAGGTTGGATGGGGCGGGGGGTGACGATATCCGGTGTCGAAATCGGGATCGGACTCCCGGAAGGTATTCGCCCCGAAGGAGCAAGAAACAAGCACAAAACGAGACAGACATAGAGTGCTGATTCATTAATGTGTTTGGGTTTTGCTGTACCCGGTGTCTGAACGTGAAGCTCTCCGGAGCAAGAGCATGGACCGAGGGTACGTCGCCCCGTGGGCCAGAGCGGACATTCCTCGCATTCTCCGCATTACTTCTGGGACCGGTGGAGAGAGAGAAAAAGATCAAGAGCGAGCGAGAAAGCGAAAGAGATCAGAATTGCCGACGATGCTGAGATGTCCGTTGCATATTGGTGTGTGTGTGTGTGTGTGTGTGTTTGTGCGTCAGGCGCGTCGATCCTGCGGGCCTCTCCACGCCTCTATCTCGTCATCTCTCTTCTTTCCCTACCATCATGCCCCGCATCGCTCGTTTAGCCATACATATTTATGTGGTGCGTGTATTTGCGTGCGTCTTTGTTAACTTGTGTATGTGTGTGCGTAGGTGTGTGTGTGTGTGTGTGTGTGTGTGTGTGTGTGTGTGTGTGTGTGTGTGTGTGTGTGTGTGTGTGTGTGTGTGTGTGTGTGTTAGTGTGTGTGTGTGTGTGTGTGTGTGTGTGTGTGTGTTTGTTTGTGTGCGTAGGTGTGTGTGTGTGTGTGTGTGTGTGTGTGTGTGTGTGTGTGTGTGTGTGTGTGTGTGTGTGTGTGTGTGTGTGTGTGTGTGTGTGTGTGTGGGTGGGTGTGGGTGTGTGTGGGTGTAAGAGCAACAAAAGGTCTTCGAGTATACCGGATGGGTGCGTGAGTTTTCGTAGTAACTGGTGGGAGGCTGTCTCGTGTCGCAGGATGAACAGCAAAGTAAAACTTTTGAAGCAAAGTAAATCTTAAGGGGTCAGTCCACTGTGAAAATTTCAAAAAATCGAAAGCAAGCAAGACTTGAAGAAATCGACGATGATGAGCAATCAGAAGGGATTTTGTACGGTGCAGGAATTGCCGATTGAGTTTGGGTAAGAGTTTTTCATAGTATAAACTTCAAACGCGTTTTTCTCGAAACAACGTTTTAAAAATCTAGCTCCATCGTATCTCTAAAACTAATAAACCGATTCTCTTGAAATTTGAACCACATATTGTAAACATGATTCGCAACGTGACCCTCGATGGTTTAAACATTTTGATTTTTACCCTTTTTTTGCGAAAAACTGCGAAAAAACGCGTTTTTTTTACTTTTTTCGTTTTTCATCTGCCATTTTTTTATTTTTTGATGAAACTTTATATTCGAGGGTCATTTTGTAGCTGGTGTCATACTGAATCTAATGGACTTTGATTTTTTTTTGTTTCAGACAAGCCGTTGCCGAGTTGTGATGGAGCTACCTAGCCCACCTATTTTTTAGGCGTTACGTTAAACTATAGTTTTTGTACTTAAAAATGAATAAAAATGAATTGAACATTTAAAAAAAATGTATTTCAAGACCTTATTTATCAAGCTCAACAACTTTTATATTCATATCTTTTGTAAAATCCTCAAAAAAAAAATCGCGAGAATAGCCTTTTTTCGTGGCTCCGAAGTGGACTGCCCCTTAATCACAGAATTTTATGTCGAAGTTTGCACCGTTGGTATGCAACGGAAATTCTTTTTCATTTTATTTTTTTTCCCATTTTTATTTTCATCCTAAATCATGTTTGCCAGATTTAGGTTGTAGGTTTCCAATGAGGATCTTAAAAAAGGTTGAAGCAGCTTCAATTTGGTCAAAAAAATTGGCAATTAGAAAAAAATTATTTTTTTTTCGTTCCAACGATGAAAATTTCGGTATGATAATTTTTTGACAGCCAACGATGCTGTCCGATCGATTTATCGATAATTTTGAGGCCTTCACTGCGCTGATAATAAAACGTAGGGGCCGGGTTGGAATTCCGAACTTTGAATGCCCCGACACTTTAAAATTCCGAATTTTTAATGTGCCGAAATTCAAAACGGGGCAGGGTTGAAATACCGAACTCTGAATGATCAGAACGCTCAAAACTCCGAGAGAGTACTACCACGAAAGATCGAAACTCCGAAAGAATTTTACACGAAAGACCAAAACTCCGAAAATTTGAACACCGTCAAAATAGTTGGGCTATGGAACTTTTGAAAGTATCAAAATTTTCAATAAATCGACGGATTAGTTCATGAACTTTTTTTTATTAAGAAGTGATTTTGCGGCAATGTTGAGAGTTGTCTAGACAATGTTATACGTTCTACATCATTTACAGTCAACTGTGTAAACTTTCGCTGGCATGATCTTGACATGGGGGTCGGGTTGAAATTCCGAACTTTGAATGCGCCGACGGTTTAAAATTCCTAATTTTAATGTTCCGAAATTATGAGGTTCGTCAAGATCATGCCAGCGAAAGTCTAGATAGTTGACTGTAAATGAGGTAGAACGTATAACATTGTCTAGACAAATTTCAAAATTGACGTGAAATCCGTTCTTAAGGGGTCTTCTCACTTTATACGCCAAAAAAAGCTATTTTCATGAATTTTTTTGATAGGTTTATATTATAGATATTGATATAAAAGTTGTTACGCTTATTCAATACACTTTCAAAATACATTGAAAACAATTATTTATTCAAGTCACTATTTATTGACGAAAATGGTAGTTAAAAAAAGTCCTGAGAAAATTGTAGGTCTGCGCTGTTGATGAAATCTCGGAGATGGATCATCCGAAACAAAAAAATCAAACGGTTTTAGATTCAGTATGTTAATGGCTATAGCGCATATCATACGATTGTTGATATGTGCAAAATTAACAAAATGGCGGACATTTTTCGAAAAAACAAAAAAACGTTTTTTTTCACCGTTTTTGCCAAAAATAGTAAATATCAAAATCGAAATAAGAAAATCTTTTATATGCGCTATAGCTATAGGAGTAAAGAATGTGTGGTTAAGGGGCTATACCAGTGTGACACTAAAAAAATCGATTTTTTTTGCCTTTTTCGACAGTTTATACTTTCAAGAATATCCTGTAAAAATTTCAAGGCTGTATCTCTAATCATTTTATCTTGCAATAATCGATAGTAAAATCTTTAAACGCGTTTTTCCCGAAATGAGATTTTTCAAATTTGCTGACATTGTAACTCAAAGAGCAATTGTTCGATTGTCTTGAAATTTGAACTGAGTACTCTTGAATATATTTACTCTACAATGACGTAGGATATTTTTGATTGGATGATAATTGACGATTTGGCATTGAAAAAAACGACCATTTTATAGGCAAGAAAACAGACTTTTTTCATAATTACGCCATTTTGTTAGATTTTGATATTTTTCGAAAATCCTACGTCATTGTACAGGAAATACCTTCCAGTTTAACGACATTTTTTCCTTTTTCGGTTTCAGCTACTCAATCGGCCGGAATCATGTCACCAGTGGAGGAACTTTTTTTTTTGGCGTCTCCGAAGGCAGCGCATAAGTCGCTTGGATCTCAATATTTTTCCATGAAAAAATTATGTAACATAGGTCAAATATAGCCAAATACATTCTTAATTTTCCGAAACATTTAATTAAGTGCTTTTCTTCCGAAAAATTCCCGAAAATCACCCAAATGTTCAGCGTTCACACTGGTATAGCCCGTCAACATTTCATAAGGATCGGTTCAGTAGTATCGAAGATTTCATCAACAAGCCGTCGAAAAACGTTGTTTCGATAAAAACGCGTTTAGAGTTTGTTTGGGTTACAGCTCGCGGGCGCAATGACGAAGTATCGCAAGTTCGATTGCAACAACGTAAAAGATTGTTGAAGGCGTGTGCAGGAGAGACCGTCTCATATACCGTCGCGTAGCTCTATAGAGCGCATCCTTCTTACCGATTCGTTTTGCTCCTGTCTCGGCTATCGCGGCGTATCGGATATCTCTCGAAAGACGCGGGTATAGCAGCCCCGCGGGCTCGGTACGATAAGGACTCGAAGAGATGAGACACGAGAACCGGTATGCAATGCGCGTTGTTCCGACGCCACACCGGACGCGATTTCATACATCTATACATGAGAGCCAATCTCCGAGTTCGGCGTCTCCGGCGGACTGCTCCGAAAATTCACCGCGGAGAGAAAAAACGGATTTGGACGGGTAAAGAGATTTTATCGGAAGAGTTTCGAATGCTCGCTATCAATGATGCCGAGCAGCGCGATCAATTGGAAGCGTCAGCTTGGATATTTTCACTTGGTCGAAAAAAACACCGCTTAAGGGAAGTTTTTGAGATTTTATCGCGAAAGAGACTAATGTTTGATGCTTGAGGAAATTTGTGGAAAATTAACCAGCCAATTTGATTTCGGCGAGCTAATAATGTGTTGGTAATATATATTCATATTAATTAAGGGGTTACCCCCACTTGCGATTTTGAAAAAATCGATTTTTTTTTATTGCATTTTTTTGAAGTATAAGTATCCGGGCCCATACTTCTGTATGGGCCCGGAATAGATGACTCTATGTAAGTTTACAAAAAAAATATTTCCTTGGTGTAAACTGAAATTGAAACTTTAAACGCGTTTTTCTCAAAATGGCATTTCTGAAGTCGGTGACCAAGATTACTCGAACACTAATGAACCGATCTTCTTGAAATTTTGCAGGCTTATTTAATACATAAAAATGTAGTCTTTAATCGTTCGATTTTTTTTCGAAAAAAATGGCCGTTTTATAGCAAAAAAACGGCCGTTTTTTTTTCGTTAAAATCGAACCATTAACTTTGACTGACCGCCATTTTGTGAAAAATGAATATTTTTTAAAATCCTTCGATTAAAGACTAGTTTATACTTATATTTGACTAAATCCATCCGCATTTTTTTTTCAGATGATCCACTTCGCCGCAATGTTGGTCACCGCAAACCGTGTATATAAAAACATTATTTCATTGACGGCCGTTTGCCACTAAACAAGGTAATATTTTTCAATAAAAAAATTACTGAAAGTTCTTCAAGATGTGTTCTTTAAGATGGTATATTGATCGACTAAAAAAGTTTTGTAGTTTTCTTTAAAAAAATTCATGAAAAAGGCCTTTTTTGCGCTACAAGTGGGGGTAACGCCTTAATATACTAATGGAAGCGGGATGCAGGGGAACGGAAGTTGAAGTATGGAAAAGGGCCGCAAGGTATGGTGGGTGGCTGAAAAAAATGCCTAAGGGAAGAAGTGAGAGCAATTTAAAATTATAACCCATAAAAATGAGAAAAGCAAATAAAGGAAGCAATAAAAAGCGTAGGTGAGGGGCCAATGTCGGGAAGGACGGGAAAAAGGGTATGTGGACGCTAAATGTAGAATATGCAAGTAGGCAATTGAGAATTTAAGACGTATTGGCGAATGTACAGAAGTCAAGGGAAAATTAAACCAAGGAATAGTATGTAAACTGGAGCAATGGTTGGAAAAAAGCAGGGTGTTAAAAATTGACCGGAAAATAGAAGCGAAGTTGAAAATGAGACCGGCAAAGCAACAATGCGATTACAGCAGACTTTTTGAGAAATTAGCTATTAAGATAGATATAAGAAAACCAGTGTACAAAAATGTATGTCGATGAGAAGGGAGCATTCATGTTAACGCCTCTAACCCTTTTCGGCATAGTGTAACTGGTGGGACACCTAATTCAATTCAGATTTTGACGATTCAGAAGAGTTTTTAAATTAAATATCGCGGTTGTAAATGCGTTTCAAGGTTCCTAGGACTTCAATAACTACTGGAACATACCTATTAAATGTTTAATTTTCACCCAGCGGGTGTCATCAATAACGAGTGTGCAAAAAACGTGCACGTAAAGAAAAATGTATGCTTCAAAGGGTTAAAAGGGTAGACAAGGAATAAAATACTACTAGCACTATAAATTAATATAAATATCATATAACGCGTGCAGAATTTTGTTTCGGAGTCCCCAGATCCTACCATATTCCTATCAGGATTTCATAGGGACACACGAGGGAATCTTTTTTTCAGATTCTGCCATATCCCTATCAGGATGTCATAGGACATAGGAAAACCTTTTTTTCCAATTGCCAAGTTTTTTTTTTGGCAAATCAAACCTACTGCGAACTTTTCTAAAATCTTTGTGAGAGACTTACACCCGTATTCATAGATGTACCTTGAGAAATCCTTATTCCTTATTCTTTGTTCGGAACAAAGAAAAAGGAGGCCTTATTTCTTAAGGCCTTAGGCCACTCTAAAGACCGAAAAAATAGGCTTTTTGGGGATTTTTTTTCAGAAAAACTACAAAATAAATTGAGATTAGAAAAAGGGTGTTTATCATACATATCAGTGACTGTATACAATAACTTTTTTGAAGCGACTAATTTCAAAATGGCGGCTGCGCAGCGTTTATCTCAAAACTGCATTTTTTAAGTTGGCCGGAAACATAACTCAGACAATTTTCAACCGATACACCTGAAATGTTGAATATATCTTGGAAAATACATTGTCTATGGAAGTACGTAGGATTTTTTTTTATATTGCATAGTTAATTTGTTATTAACAATTATCTGACGATTTTTTAGGCAAATTTTTGGAAGGTGAAAAATTTCGTCGGATAATTGTTAATGACAAATGAACTGGGCAATATAAAAAAAAATCCTACGTACTTCCATAGACAATGTATTTTTCAAGATATATTCAACGTTTCAAGTGAATCGGTTAAAAATTGTCTGAGTTATGTTTCCGGCCAAGTTAAAAAATGCAGTTTTGAGATAAACGCTGTACAGCCGTCATTTTGAAATAAATCGCTTTAAAAAAATTATTGTATACTGTCATGGGTATGTATGATAAACACCCTTTTTTGTAATCTCGATTTATTTTGTAGGTTTTCTGAAAAAAAAAAAATCCCCACAAAGCCTATTTTTCGGCCTCTAGAGTGGCCTAACCCGTTAAGGAACGACTATGAATACGAGTGTGACAACCTAAATCTATCAAAAATGATTTCTAATAACAATAAAAATGGAGAAAAACGAAAATAAAAAAGAATTTTCGTTGTGTTCCAACGATGCAAACTTCAACATCGTTACGTTCCAACGATGCAGACTTCAACATCGTTACATTACAACGATGCAAACATCAACATCGTTACATTCCAACGATGCAAACATCAACATCGTTACATTCCAACGATGCAAACATCAACATCGTTACATTCCAACGATGCAAATTTCAACATCGTCCATTCCAACGATGCAAACATCAACATCGTTACATTCCAACAATGCAAACTTCAACATCGTTACATTCCAACTATGCAAACTTCAACATCGTTACATTCCAACGATGCAAACTTCAACATCTTTATATTCCAACGATGCAAACTTCAACATCGTTACGTTCCAACTATGCAAACTTCAACATCATTGCATTCCAACGATGCAAATTTCAACAAAGTTACATTCCAACGATGCAAACTTCAACATCGTTACATTCAACGTCATGGGACGCCGCATGTAGGAAGTTCACATTGAAATCCGAGTGGGTACCGCGCTATATTCCCATTGGTGTCGTGAGAGAATTTTTTATTTGAAATTTTCAACCGGAATTTGTTGAATCTCCCAAAACATATCCTATCGTAATCCCGTGCGCAAATTTGATGGGAGTCGCAAGATGCACCCACATCTCTATAGGGATTTGTTAGGGACACCGCGCATAGGGAGTCCTCATTGGGATCCAATTGGATTCTGCACTGTTTCCCGATAAACGCCTTTTGAGAATTCTTACCATGTTCTAATGGAAAATATAGGGTAGCTCAAAATGACCAGACATTTTAATTAATTAATAAAACGTATTATTTAATTGAAAAGTACGAATATTTTTATTTTTATATAAGGTACAAACATGGAGGTTATGTTTGGAACAAAATATCCACTAAATGGCCGCCTCGTCCCTGTTTGCAAGCGTTCACTCTTTTGACAAATTCTTCGATAACATTTTGGTATAATTGCGGACTAATTTCATTAATGGTGCGTCCAATTGCTTGCTTGAGCTCCGCAATGGTCTGTGGATCATTGGCATCCACTTTTCCTTTCGGAAAACCCCAAAGAAAGAAGTCCAATGGCGTCAAATCGCACGATCTTGGTGGCCAATTCACCCCTTTATGTGAAGAGTCACGAGACCAAACTCGGCGTGTTGAAACATAACCTGCAGGCTACGTGTGTGCTGATATTATGTCAAAATGCAATATAATAGGTAACAAAAGATAATTACAGTGGATTTTCACTGATGTGATTCACATCGATTATCAACATATACTTTTTGAAATAAGATTTATACTTTTTCGAGGTCCACTCGTTTTGTATACCTACATGTTTTGTTTGGAAAATTCACCGTACAGAATGCGATGGGATCCATCAAGAATCGCATCGGATTTTGTTCGATAATGTGGGAATCCTTTAGGATTCAGATTGGATTTCAATGGGAAATCCCGATTAGAATCCAAGGTACGTGATTTAGTATAGGGATCCAATGCGATGATTCATTGAATTCCTATCAGAAAGGGGGAACAAATATGGGAACCCAATTGGATCCCAAAGACAATTTCTACACGGAAAGTAGTTATGTAAATTCGTCTTACATAATTTATCTTGCTAATTTGTTCTTAATAAAATCTTATTTGGAAATAACATAACAAATTATTTGTTAAATTCACCACCAGCCCCTTTGATCGCGCATCGCTGGAACTTCCAGGCACCTCTATGCAATAGTAGAGTCACAGCACTATCGAAAGATAAATGAGATGAACACAATTTTTTGACCCGTTAATTCCGACATTCAGAAGGACTTTTCCAACCAGGTTGTAACATTTTTAGGCATATGTTAAAATTGCATCGCAGAGAGCGCGGTATATCAAAGTGGACTGGTATAAAGCGAGAATATCGCTCGAGTCGAAAAACGAAATATTCAGAGAGCGGACTTCCGGTATCCACATACACGTGTACGCATGTCTAGAACTCGTCGCTACACATATCCGTTGCTCTTGCTCGAGACCGGAAGTGAGAGGAGGAGTGCTCTCAGCCCGAATTATGGTCCGACGAAACGTGTATACATGTAAAGTTGGAAAAATAATTCAAACGGAACACATTTCGAAATGGCTCGATGATAAAAATCAATGGCGGCTTATCGTAACGCTCCAGACAAAGCGTGACCGTCGACCGTTTAGAACGTGGACTATTGGGGCTTTTTCTATTGCCGGTATCATATCGATATCAGCAAATTGTAATTTCGGAATATCGGTATTTCGATATTTGCCGATATTTATGTGAAACCTGGATTAAAAACGTTAGAATCTTAATAAATATAAATATAAATAAATCCCTTAATAAATAGCTCCCAATTTATTAAGGGATCATCACAGTTAACATTTTTCAAAAAATCGATTTTTTTCCATTATCCTATAGTATAGACGGTTATAAACATGCTGTTCAATTTTTGGGGCGAAATTCGAATAATTTTGGTCGCTACAGCCTTTCTGAGAGAAAGTGATTCGAGAAGCGGCGTGCGCACTCGAAATTTTGAACTCATTTTTCTCGAAATGTCGTTTTTCAAAACGGGGTGAAAACTCTTCTCAAAGGAAGAGTTTTCAAGCTATCCGTCTCAAATTTTGACACAAAATTCTCACGCCATTCTTTAACTTGCTATGGAAGCTTTTTTTTCAATCTTCATTTTTTTTTTAACGAAAAACTGTAGAAAAAAATAGATTAAATTCGATATTTTTTTCAAACCGCCGCCATGTTGTGAATTTTAATTAAAAAAAAACCCCATAGCAAGATAACAAATTTCATACTGATTAATAATCTTTTTACAAATTTTGTTTCAGATAATACTTACGGTACACCGTAGGGCCTCCTTTTTTTCGAAAACATTTTCAACCGTTAAAAAAATGTACAAAAAAAAATTAGACGTTTAAAAAATTATTTTCTGTTCTTCATGAGTGCTTTGATTTGACTTAAAAAATCGGACTGATTAGCGTATTTTATCCATCGAAAAAAACGGAAAATTCAGCTATTTTTTTACCCGTTGCACTGTGATGATCCCTTATAAATCACCGCCTTTTATTGAGATCCTCATTTATTATACATTTCTAAACACACTCTCCTATGTTCTTAAATATATCCAATCCAACATAAAATAAATAGACGAACAAAAAAGGAACCTTTTGGCAAATTGAACAATAAGTAGTAAACAATCGAAAAAAAATTAGGAAGTTTCATGCAAGTCAGCGTAGTAGTAGCTACCAGAATGCTAACAAATGGCATATCTTGTGGCAGCCACGCAACAGCATGGTCACTTTAATTGGTAAACATGGTTACTTAAATGGAAGTACTAACAATTAAAATGATATATCAATTTTTGTCAAGTCTGATATCGAAATATCGGTATTATTGGAGTTCAATATCGGTTTTCCAATATCGGATTTTTTCGGTCCGATATTCCCGTTTTTCGGTATCATCGAAAACCGGTATCTATGCGCTACGACCGCTCCTTCATCAGTCGTAATTGGATCCAGAATCGACCCCAGCTAATTGGCGATCTGACCCTTTAGAAACACCGTCACAACTCGGTCAATTTTTCAAACGAAATTAAAACTTACAAGTAACATCACTTAAGTGTCCGCCTTCGATTTTGTTGAAACTCCTATGTGTGATAAAGCATTAAAAACTATTAGACACGTGTTTTTTTTTCAGCAAAAAACCTTTTTAAGGGGGGAAACGACCCTTCAAGGAAAGGCGTGTCAGTCCTTAATTTAATTTAAAAAAAAAAATCCTATAGTGGTTTTTTCATCGCTTTATATTCGAAGAATTGTGTTTGTTGTTTCATCCAGATCGGTCGACCGCTTGTGGGTAAAACTGCAAAACGACATACCTTTCTTTGAGGGGTGGTTTCCCCTCATAAAACCGTTTTTCCGCAGATATAAAAAAATACCCGTCTAATGTTTTCAATGCGTTAACACACATATGAGTTTCAACAATATAGACCGCGGACGCTTAAGGGGTCTTCTCACGTTAGACGCTAAAAAAGGCTATTTTCATATATTTTTTTTGATAGGTTTAGATTATAGATATTGATATAAAAGATTAAGTCACTATTCAATGACTTAAATCAATAAAGACGAAAATGATAGGTAAAAAAATGTCCTAAAAAAATGGTAGGTCTGCGCTGTTGATGAAATCTCGGAGATGGATCATCCGAAACAAAAAAATCAAACGGTTTTAGATTCGGTATGTTAATGGCTATAGCACATATACGATATTCGATATATGCAAAAATAACAAAATGGCGGACATTTGTCTAAAAACAAAAAAACGTGTTTTTCACCGTTTTTGGTAAAACAAAAAAGTAAATATAAAAATTCAAAAATCCTTTATATGCGCTATAGATACAGTTGTAAAGAATATGTGATTAAAATTTCATAAGGATCGGTTCAGTAGTTTCGAAGACTTTATCAACAAGCCGTCGAAAAATGTTGTTCCGAGATAAAAGCGTTTAAAGTTTGTTAGGGCTACATAAATACGTAAACAAATTTTTTCAATGTATTTCGAAAGTGTAACAACTTCTATATCAATATCTATAATATAAACCTATCAAAAAAATTCATGGAAATAGCCTTTTTTAGCGTCTAAAGTGAAAAAACTCCTTAAGGCGTTACCCCCACTTGTAGCGCAAAAAAGGCCTTTTTCATGATTTTTTTTAAAGAAAACTACAAAACTTTTAATCGATCAATATACCATCTTAAAGAACACATCTTGAAGAACTTTCAGTACTTTTTTTATTGAAAAATATTACATTGTTTAGTGGCAAATGGCCGTCAATGAAATAATGTTTTTATATACACGGTTTGCGGTGACCAACATTGCGGCGAAGTGGATCATCTGAAAAAAAATGCGGATGGATTTAGTCAAATATAAGTATAAACTAGTCTTTAATCGAATGATTTTAAAAAATATTCATTTTTCACAAAATGGCGGACAGTCAAAGTTAATGGTTCGATTTTAACGAAAAAAACGAACGATTAAAGACTACATTTTTATGTATTAAATAAGTCTGCAAAATTTCAAGAAGATCGGTTCATTAGTGTTCGAGTAATTTTGGTCACCGACTTCAGAAATGCCATTTTGAGAAAAACGCGTTTAAAGTTTCAATTTCAGTTTACACGAAGAAAATATTTTTTTTTTGTAAACTTACATAGAGTCATCTATTCCGAGCATAAAAAAAACTGCACTTCAAATTGCACTTTAAAAAAATGCAATGAAAAAAATCGATTTTTTCAAAATCGCAAGTGGGGGTAAGCCCTTAAGTGATGTGAGTTAGTTGCAAATTGAAGGCAAGACCCTAGGCTGTAAAACTATAAAATGGAAAAACGTATTTTCGTAATTTTAAACTTCCGCTGACCTCTCAAATTATACACACCAGATATCGTGTGATCACCGTCGTAATTTGCTCACGTGTGTATAAAACGTGTATCAGGTAACGTTTCGTCATCTCATTCGTCAGCGTGCCTCTTTTATTTTTATTATCGTCGCTCTCGATTGCGAATCGCTTGCATCGTAAATTACATAGTGTCTTTGAGCTTTCGTTACTCTCGTACCTAGAGTAAGGTGAGCGTATATACGAACGATAATTATTGTTTTATACACATCTACGGAGGTTATTGGGTAGCGCGAATATTAAAGGGGACAAGATTCGCTCCCCCCTGAGCGTTCTGATGCGAGTCCACTCTTTTACTATACATAGGGTTATTCGTTATGGGAATGGTCAAGGTGTCTGCAGCTACAGCTGAAACCCAGCACATTCCAGCTATGGAATTTTATACATATATGTATATATTCGAAACTCTTGTACGCACTCTCGAATGGTATCCATATGTATGTATAGTGAGATTATGAAATTGATATAAGGTAGACGTTCGCGATGCGAACAAGATACAAAAGGATGGTAGAGCGCGATTCAAAGGGGCTCCGACAAATATACGAATTTTTTTTTTTACGATAGTGAAAATTCTAGTTTAATTTGATTTAATTCTCTGTTTTATGGATCGGTGGAATTCAGGGAGACGAAATTAAACTAGAATTTAATTAGAAATTGGCAATGCAAATTTGCAATTAAAGAAATTGCAATACGAATTAAACAAGAATCAAATTAAAAGTTGGAATTTAAAGGAAGAAATAAAAAATACAACTAGAATTCAATTTAAAAAATTAGAAACTAAGATATTAAATTTAAAATTTGATTAGAACCAAGAAAATTACCATTCATTGAGAGTATAAATTAAACTAGAGTTAAATAAGAAATTAGGAATTAAATTTAGAAATTGAAAAAATAAAATTGCAAACTAAACTCGACTAAGAAAATTACGATATATTATAATTTTCTGAGGCCAGTTTAATTTGTAATTTAATTTTCTCAATTTCTAATTTCAATTCGTAATTTTTAATTAAATTCTAGTTTAATTTATAATCTCCCCGAATTGTAATTTTCTTAGTCGCAGTTTAATTCTCACTTTAATTTTTTTTATTTCGAATTTCTTCTTTAATTCTATTTTAGTTGTAATGTAACTTTTTAAATTTCTGGTTTCAATTTTTATTTCTTTATTTGAACATATTGTAATTTTCTTGGTCTAGTGTAGTTTGTAATTCTATACAAATAAAATTTTATATTATAATTTTCTTGTATCGAGTTAAATATTTTTTTTTTTTTTAATTTCTGATTTGGACTTTTTTAAATTTCTGATTTTATTTTTTTTTTATTTAATTTTTAATTAGGTCCCTGTCACTTTTTTTCGGAATATCAACCTCGACGTGACGATGACGATAATTGTCGTACAACTCACCGCATGGAGATTTTCTTTACATTGCAAAAGCCAGAAAAAAATACACCAATCACAATGAAAATAAAGGGCGGACAAAAATCTCGGAGTATCGTCGGAACAGAGCACAAGTGCGTTTCTGTTGCACCGTACGTATGTACATCGTACGTTTCACAATAATGTACATGCGTTCTCGACGAAGACCCTCGTTCTCGGATATGTGCTCCGATAAGTTTCACGGATGGGCTGTTCCAAACGCCGCTGACCCAGCGAATCATTCCTACTTTTCCTTTTCTCCCCATTGCTCATCTCCTTCGAAAGAAAGAGTCGAATTGAACGTTTGGACCATAGGAAGAAAGCTTCGATTTCGATTACAGAACGGATGAAAGGACAAAAAGTTGGACAGTTGTAATAAGTTTAACAGACTGACTCCGGTGAGGCGTTACGCGCTTATATGTTACAAAGAAAAGGATTATGATTTTTTTAAGGCTGGAGCCTGAATTAGAACGTTCAAAAAATCGTTTTTTTTTAAATTGATAAAATCGATAGATAAACTATCCAAGAATGTATTTACAAAGTTACAGAGGCCAATTGTAAATATTTTCGAAGATACAAGGCCAAAAGCAGAGAAGCGATTGATATTTGATATTGAAATTTCCTCCTATTGAAAACATTGAAGCGCGTTTTCTCCAGTTTTCATTTTCACGATTCTTCCAAATTGGCGGGCGTGATGGCAAAAAAACTAAACGACCTATTGAATCAAACCAAACTTTATTTTCTTCAGTATGAAAATCTCTTCTAAGTAAATTAAAAAAGTCGTTGGAAAAGTCTTTTTAAATTATTTTTATAGCACGTTAAAGTGTTTTTTTAACACATTTTTTTCAAACCTGAGAAAAGTTATGATTTCACGGTTTTTTCAGTTTTTTTTCGTAATTCACCCAGAAGAAAAATATATGACAATTGAAAATTTTATTGGGTTTTTTGTTTCAGTCAAGAATCTGCATCTTTTCCGCCGATTGGGGACTGCAGTGGCAAGACCCATATAGAATAGGCTGATAAATCTACAGTAATTCATTGTTTCATGTTGACATTTTTTTTATACATTTTAAATATACATGAAAAGGTAGCTCAATGTTTACTGCGCTCACTTGTTTTTTTCCCTTCTAAGAAAATTCCCGAAAAAACGCTTTTTGGACCTTCTAATAAAGGCCTTAAGTTTAATTTGAAGTTTCGTCTTGAGAGGGAAAAAATATGGGAATCTCAGTTTGACCTTGGGCGTAACCACCAAGGGCACGTGAAAGTACTTTGGTCAACGGGAAAATTGATTAATGTAATTCAACGAATTTTTCTCAGGCCCGTTTTCAAAATATGTATGCCGTTGAAGTTTGCATCGTTGGAATGCAACAAATATCATTATTTCTAATTGCTCAATTCTTTTTCATCGATTTTGGCTGACATTTATTACTTCAAGTCACAAAAGGAGGTTTTGAATATTGATAAAAATAAAGAAATAAAAAGTTCGGAAAAAACTACCTTTTGGCCCATCACAGCTCTTCCTCAAGAGCCACCCATTTTGTGTGTATATATATATATATATATATATATATATATATATATATATATATATATATATATATATATATATATATATATATATATATATATATATATATTGTTTAGAAAATTCACCGTACAGAATGCATTGGGATCCATCACGAATGGTATCGGATTCTGTTCGATAACGTGGCAATTCTTGAGGATTCAATTTAGATTCGTACATTGGATTCCAACGGGGAATCCCTATCAGAATTCAATGTACGAGCGCGACATTTTAGTGCAGGGATCCAATGCGATGAGCCATTGGATCTCTATCAGGAAGTGAAGACAAGTATGGGAATCCAATAGGACCCCGATGACGATTTCTGCACGTGCCATTTCGCACATGTACGAACAAAATATTGCACACACGATGTTCACTAGACTAACACTGGACCTCAAAGAGTATACCTGTTTTCAACAAATTCTTGCTTCGTTTCCATGGACTCAAACTTTGCATCGCTGGAATGCAACAATTTTTTTGTCTCCTTATTTTTATTATTGCCGAAAATTATATTTTGTATACTTGGTTTGTAGATCATTAAATAAAGAGACTAAAAAAGCATCGCATGATTTTTGTAGCTTAAATCTGTCAATAAAAATTTGGGAACTGAAGAAAAAATATATTTCCAAGCATTCCACGTTACGAAAGTTCCGTAGCCCATTTTTTTTTGCTAATTTAGGCCTCCAAAACAACTTAAACTTCTTTCAGGATCCTTAGTAGAGATCTTCGGTCTAAATATGCAAGGAACATTTTCGGATGATGATAAAAATGAGGAAATAAAACGAATTTTCGTTGCATTCCAACGATGCAAACTTCAACATCGTTACATTCCAACGATGCAAACTTCAATATCGTTGGATTCCAACGATGCAAACTTCAACATCGTTGCATTCCAACTATGCAAACTTCAACATCGTTGCATTCCAACGGTGCAAACTTCAATATCGTTACATTTCAACGATGCAAACATCAACATTGCTACATTCCAACTATGCAAACTTCAACATCGTTACATTCCAACAGTGCAAACTTCAACATCGTTACATTCCAACGATGCAGACTTCAACATCGTTACATTACAACGATGCAAACATCAATATCGTAACATTCCAACGATGCAAACATCAACATCGTTACATTCCAACGATGCAAACTTCAACATCGTTACATTCAAACGATGCAAACTTCAACATCGTTACATTCTAACTATGCAAACTTCAACACCGTTATATTCCAACGATGCAAACTTCAACATCTTTACATTTCAACGATGCAAACTTCAACATCGTTAGATTCCAACGATGCAAACCTCAACATCATTGCATTCCAACTATGTAAATTTCAACAAAGTAACATTCCAACCATGTAAACTTCAACATCGTTACATTCCAACTATGCAAACTTCAACATCGTTACATTCCAACTATGCAAACTTCAACATCATTGCATTCTAACGATGCAAACTTCAACATCGTTACATTCCAACGATGCAAACTTCAACATCGTTACATTCCAACTATGCAAACTGCAACATCGTTACATTCCAATGATGCAAACTTCAACATCATTGCATTCCAACGATGCAAACTTCAACATCGTTGCATTCCAACGATGCAAACTTCAACATCGTTACATTCCAACTATGCACACTGCAACATCGTTACATTCCAACGATGCGAACTTCAACGTTATTCATTTCCTCGTAAAACGTACAATATATACGCTGGTGAAGTTTGCATTATAGTAATGCACTGGAAACATTTTTTATTTTCTTTCTCTTCCATTTTCATTGCTAACCAAAATCTTTTTCGACACATTTAGGTTGTAGGTATCTAATCAGAATCTTCAAAAAAGTTTGCCGTAGCTTTGACCGGTAAAAAATGTGCAATGAGAAATAAACGTTTCCCTTGGCGTTCCAACGATGCAAGCTTCCATATCATCAATACATCAGTTGCAATAACGTATTTATCGAACGTCGGAGTAAATCGAAACAGATCGACGTGCACACACCTTAGTATAGATTCACTCCTCGTTCAGCTGTACATATGTAAAGGAGAAAAAGTTTCGCGACGATCTCAGTAAAAAGTAGATCGTCGTCGAGCGCGGCCAGGACGAGCGCTCGGGAGAGCAGGCCTCAGACATGTGGCGAGTGGAAAAACGTCTCGCGGTGGTCTCGCGCGCGTATAACGTCCACCACTCGAGCACATCGTGCAATAAAATGATTTGTCTGAATTAAAAACGCATGACAAAAAAAACCACCGTTCCATCATTGATCTGAAAAAAAATTAATGAAAAAAAGTCGACAAGCAGTGGAGAAAAAATACTTCGCCTCGCTCGCGAACGTTTATCTCGGCTTTGCTTTGGTGTACGTCAATTCTGGTTCATTTTTATCGAGTACATCCGTCATTATCTCAGCGCCGAGAGTATTCTTATTCTGAACTTGGAGGAGAAACGTGCGTGTTTCATGCGATATCTCCTTCCCGATTGAATCCAGAACGCACCGTATGTATCGCGAGAAACGTGAGAGAGGAGAGCAGTGACCGCGGATACAGGGAGCTTCAGCTCTCTCGATTCTCTCGGTTTCTTCCCCGTCTCTCGCGCGAAACAAACTCGTAAAACAGGTGTATAGCGCACTTTGTCGATGCTCGTGTTCTCTTGTGTTCGTGTGTATCGGTGTGTATCTAAGCAAGAATAAACGGGGGCTGAATTGTTCGTATATATTAACAGTCTGAGGATCTTGGAGTATCAGCGATTCTGTACAGGCACATACATATTTAATTCTCTCTCTTTCTCTCCCTCTCTCTCTCTCTCCCTCTCTCTCTCTCTCTCTCTCTCTCTCTCTCTCTCTCTCTCTCTCTCTCTCTCTCTCTCTCTCTCTCTCTCTCTCTCTCTCTCTCTCTCTCTCTCTCTCTCTCTCTCTCTCTCTATATATATATATATATATATATATATATATATATATATATATATATATATATATATAAATTCTATATAGATATTGTATATACTTTCATATATCTACACTGACCGTGAGAAAACAGCCGCTGCTCTTCGGAAATCTCGCACATTTCACAAGACGTTAGGCTGCTGTCTGTGCAAATACTTTTGATCGACTAAAAAGCTTGATACGCGAACTCTCGAAAAAACTATACCCGCAGTAATACGTGCTCGAGTGTGGGAGCAAAAGGCAAAGAGCGATAATGAAAGGGACGGAGACGGAGAGGGGGAGAGAGAGAGAGAGAGAGAGAGAGAGAGAGAGAGAGAGAGAGAGAGAGAGAGAGCAGGTACAGCATGTAAAAAGGATGATATTCTGAATAAGTTTCTTTTTTTTATATCAATTTGAAGTTTAGTAAAGTTGAATTAAATAATTAAAATTTTGAAAAATGTCTGTTTAGAAATAATTCCAATTTGAATTGATTTAAATTGAATAATGATTTTAATTTCAATTAATTAAAAATGTTATATTTTAAATGTTAATAAATTTTCATTAAATCATAATTTAAATTTCAAGAAATTCCATTTCAATTATCGTATCAAGTTTAATAAAAAGAACTAGTCCATAATATTCCAACGAAGTTTTATGTGTTTGATCGATTCAAATCTAGAGCAGTTTGGTGATGGAATCATATATGTCCCTCTCGATCACAGTTTAATATTACGTATATAGGTCAACGAAGAGACAAACAACAACTATTGAACCTGTAGTTTCAATTTTGTTTTAGAATTTACAATCGTCGCGAACAATGAACGATTAGAGTTGTACTGTCAATTATTGTGAACGAGATCTTGTATATTTTTCTTGCTTGCTAATTTTATTTGTATTTTGATTTTCGTTACAGATAGTCTCTTCCTGCCTGCGTCTCCACCTCTCTCTTCATGCGTTGCTCATACGTAAATTCACTGCATAGTCAGAGTACTGTTCATGGCTATGACTAATTCATTCGAATTGTGTGAGGTAGACTATTTTATGTGGTGAGAGAAATGGGCTTGGAAAATACTTTAGAAAATAGTTTAATAAAATGAATTTAATAAAAACAATTTAATAAAATTAATTCAATAAAATCAATTTAATACAATTAATTTAATGAAGTGAATTGAATGAAATTAATTTAATAAAATTGTTTTAATGAGATTAATTGAACAAAATTAATTCATTTAATAAGATCAATTCAACAAAATTAATTGGGTAAAGTTAATATAAGCGCACACAACTAATCGTCGTATGTGTGCAGTGTTTTCGAGAGACCGCTGCTCGGACCACAATTTTGTTGCACACCCATGTCGGTCCATTCATGAAGCGGCATGGGTGCCGGAGTATTCGTAAATTTTGGCTACCGCCGTATGCAGTTCTTGTACCTGAGAAAGAACGGGACGAAGAGGCGCGACGAACATCGGATAAAATTGATGTTGCACGACGACAGCGAGGATGCCGTCGACCTTGTAGTGGACGCGACCCGATTCTCTCGCGGAATATGTACGCTCGTATGTATATACCGAAGGACGCGATTACATTCTATAAAATGATCTCACGAGTCATAATCAATGCAACTTTTGCGAGCTAATGTCGTTTAATCATTCCGGCTCTCGCGCGAACTTGAAACGAGATGAACTCTCACGTAACGCGATAAGGCGACGGCTCGCCGAGAACGAAAAAGAATAATGACGAAGAATAATAACGAACAGTCGGCTGTGAAAATGCAGCTTTGAAGAAATTGAGTCACAGTAATATCGGAAAACGTGCTCGTCGTTCTCATGAATATTGCATAGGCAGTCGCGTGATGTTATCCTTTGAAATATCCTCTACTATAGTAGTAGTATTTTTATTCATTGTATACCCTTTTTAAGGGTGTTTACATAAATGCCCCCCCCTTCTCATTTACAGCAATTATTTTACATTGGTTTTCTTATATTTATCCTAGCTGCTATCTGAAATTGTCCGATGTAATTGCACAGTCAGGGTGTCTAATTTTGACCAGAACTGAAATTGCATGACATTTGCGGGTTTTTAAGACAATGATTGGAGATTTTTTCATGACTCTTAGTATGACTTTCTGGCATAGAAGTATACTTAATGATTCTACGGTGCGACCGGTTTTCTAAATTTTTATATTTTTATTTTGCTCTTTTGAACAGATGTGTGTTGTATGCCAATAAAAAGTATACGGAATAAACGAAAGGTCACCAAACTGTACAATTTCATATGTCGTAAAAAATGTGAGACAAACATAATTTCAAGATTGTTGTAAAGAAATATATTTTTGGAACATCTAGCAAAATATTACATACATTTAGAAACTTTGAGCAATATCATCTAGTCGCTTTACACGAATAACAAAGAAAAACTAATATATGTTGAGATAACGCATAATTTTCTTTTACTTTCTTCTATTTTATTTTCTATCAATTCGATATTCGCTTCTCTATCGACAAGCACCACAAAGTTAGTTCATATTGAATATAGACTCGACGATAATTTAGTAGGGTATAATAATTCAGGTAGACTGGTAATTTTTTATGACATTTCATGACTTTTTCAGGGTTGAGTGAAATTTCATGACATTTAAGATTTTTCCTGACTTTGCAGGTCGGTAGACACCCTGACAGTTCTTTTTCCGTTGCATTTTCCGTTGCACTTCTATTTTTTGGTCAATTTCCAACCCCCTGCACTTTTCCAGCCATTGCTCCAGTTTATTTGCTATTTCTTGGTTTAGTTTTCCCTCAAGGGGGGAGGTACCTGTACCCGAGGAAAAAATTCGCTGATTTTCTTGATTTTTTTTTTAAAGAAAGGTTTCTTCATCGTCTTGGGTGGGGGTCAAAACTTTGAATGGCCAAACATAGAACGACAAAGATTTCGAAATGACAGAATTATAAACTCGAAATAACGAAGGTTGAATTATTCGAAATTTTATCCTCCGACCGATGACGAAATCGAATTACTATTACACCGAAGGATTATTTATTCGAGAGCTCATTTATTCGAGAACATGTATTCAGATAGTCTGTAGTTTGAGTCATGCAAATACAGATTCGAACAATCTACAACATTTATATCTCCGAAATAGAAAAAAGTGAGTATCTAATATTGGTAATACCATCTATAGCAAAAAGCCATATTTCGAAAATACAAACTTCAAATGTGTAGATCTTAGATACGCAAATCATCGATGGTCCAAAATAGCGAATATGGGATGACTGCCTTACCTGACCGACCACCAGCGCCATCTGCCAGCTTCATCCTGAAGCACAAGTCATATATTGCTCGATCATAAGTTTTCGCTATCCGGACCCTTCGCCTTTTCGGCCTATCGATATTTTAACTGTCCGAATTTTTGGCCCTTCGCTTTAATGAATTCGAAATTGTAAACCATCATAATATTTACAACTCGATGATTTGTCGTCCCGAATTGTTCGGTGTATTTATACTGGAAAGTCGATATTATATCTCTCATTATTTTTTAAAATCTTACATTTATCTCCGCTATAAATAAATGTCGAGATATTTGTATTCACAATTTTTAATAACTATTTTAGAGACTATCATAAGATTGATTTATCTATATTGGAACGTTCGTCATTGATGAATTCGAAATTTCGATCCTTCTGAATGTCGATCGATCGAATTTCCGACACCCACCCATTTTTGAGACGTAGGGTATGTTTTATTACTACTTTTGGCTGTTACATGGCATTTTTTTATTCTTATTAATCTCTCAAAATTACGGAGATATGGCGCGGTCGTCTAAACTGCATTTTCAAAACTGCAGTTTAGACGACCTTTTCAACCATTTCAAACTAAGACATTTTCAAACTAATCGACCGATTCGCATAAAATCTGGTATAAATCTTTCTAACCTCATTGTAAAACATGACCCTAAATGTTTCCGAAAATAAAAAAATTCGAAAATGTAGCCTTTTTTTAAATTGAATCTTTTTGTTTAAAAACGTACCATTCTATCGATTTTCAACATCTCTCACTTTTTCTTGGTTCATATTCTGCGTATGAGTGTTAATAAAAGAAAAATCTGTGTTGGTTTTTTTTCAGATTAAGGGGTTACCCCCACTTGCGATTTTGAAAAAATCGATTTTTTTTATTGCATTTTTTTTAAGTATAAGTATCCGGGCCCATACTTCTGTATGGGCCCGGAATAGATGACTCTATGTAAGTTTACAAAAAAAGAATATTTTCTTCGTGTAAACTGAAATTGAAACTTTAAACGCGTTTTTCTCAAAATGGCATTTCTGAAGTCGGTGACCAAGATTACTCGAACACTAATGAAACGATCTTCTTGAAATTTTGCAGGCTTATTTAATACATAAAAATGTAGTCTTTAATCGTTCGATTTTTTTTCGAAAAAATGGCCGTTTTATAGCCAAAAAACGGCCGTTTTTTTTCGTTAAAATCGAACCATTAACTTTGACTGTCCGCCATTTTGTGAAAAATGAATATTTTTTAAAATCCTTCGACTAAAGACGAGTTTATACTTATATTTGACTAAATCCATCCGCATTTTTTTTTTCAGATGATCCACTTCGCCGCAATGTTGGTCACCGCAAACCGTGTATATAAAAACATGATTTCATTGACGGCCATTTGCCACTGAACAATGTAATATTTTTCAATAAAAAAAATTACTGAAAGTTCTTCAAGATGTGTTCTTTAAGATGGTATATTGATCGATTAAAAAAGTTTTGTAGTTTTCTTTAAAAAAATTCATGAAAAAGGCCTTTTTTTTGCGCTACAAGTGGGGGTAACCCGTTAATCCCGTCGACTAGTAATCCGTTTAGAAGATCGTGCCATACCTCCGCCATTTTTAAAGATTAATAACAAATTTTAAAAAATACCATATAACAGCCAAAAGTAGTAATAAAACATACCCTAAGTCTCAAAGATGGTGAAGAAATCGTTCCAAAAAAAAATTTATAAAAATCAGCAGTTTTTCCTTCACCTAAAGGTATCTCTCCCCTTAACTTCCGTACACTCGCAAACATGTGTCCAATTTCCAATTGCCTGCTTGCATATTATACATTTGGCGTCTACATACCCTTTTCTCCTGTGCTCCCAATATTTTTCCATCGGTATGTCTGTTTTCCTATGTTTATATTCGTGTAGTATGTTGACGCATCGATCTTTCTCCAATCGAATTTCTTGTCCAATTTTAATGTTTATGCCTGCTATTTTTCTTTCCAGCTCCAGGAATAGCGAGCTGCGGGTGAGCAGTGATAGAAAAGGATTCATTTGGGAAGGGCAATACATGAAAACCCGCAAACACGTTGAAACTCAGGAAATATAAGAGTGAAGGAAACACTCCATGAATAATTCCTTGCCCCTCCCCTGTCCGCAGTGGGACCGCGATTTGGACAACTTTGAGATTTTTGCACGAGTCCCCAACTGTAAGGCCCCGATCGATACGGCATGGTGGGAGAGGTGTTGCGCCTACCGCGGCACCGCTAGGCACGAGGTCAGCTGCGCAGAGTCAACAACCGAAGAACTGCGTTTCCTCGATTTACGCAGGTGCGAAACGGTGCTGGTCCCGCCACTGTTCGCTAAATTGGGGTCGTAGTATACACGTATATCTATAGGTGCAGATACAACCTTCTCCCTGCAACATCCTCCCGAGCTTTTTTTCGCAAGAATTCCTCTCATCATCGCGGTTTATGCTGCAGCACCATTACAATATTACTGCACAGGATTATATAGTACATGTGGTATAATATCGGTATATCATGCGTGCTATATGGAAACTTCATCAACGGTGCGGCGAACGCTCAAGAAATGCGTCTTCATTACATTTACGCCAAGATCGACATTCCTATCGCCTGCGCATTATAACATTATTATAAATCACCCTTGGGGTAGGGCTATTTTCATTTCCGGAGTTCCAACGTTAAGCCTTGCTGGTTTTTACGCATTACCCTTTCCTATTGAACCCTCGCCTGTCACGCCCTGCAGGAATTGTCATAAGGATAGAATTGGAGTGCCATACTTGCCTATACTTCTTGATAGAGATCCAATGGGTCATCGCATTGGATCTCTATACTAAACGTCACGCACGTGACGTTGGATTCTAATCGGGATTTCCCATTGGAATCCAATGTACGATCAAATTTGAATCGCATTGGATCTCTATACTTAAACGTCACGCAAGTGACGTTGGATTCTAATCGGGATTTCCCACTGGAATCCAATGTACGAATCCAATTTGAATCGCATTGGATCTCTATACTTAAACGTCACGCACGTGACGTTGGATTCTAATCGGGATTTCCCACTGGAATCCAATGTGAATCGCATTGGATCTCTATACTGAACGTCACGCACGTGACGTTGGATTCTAATCGGGATTTCTCATTGGAATCCGAGGTACGAATCCAATTGGAATCGTATTGGATCTCTATACTTAAACGTCACGCACGTGACGTTGGATTCTAATCGGGATTTCCCACTGGAATCCAATGTACGAATCCAATTTGAATCGCATTGGATCTCTATACTTAAACGTTACGCACGTGACGTTGGATTCTAATCGGGATTTCCCATTGGAATCCAATGTACGAATCCAATTTGAATCGCATTGGATCTCTATACTGAACGTCACGCACGTGACGTTGGATTCTAATCGGGATTTCTCATTGGAATCAAATGTCCAAATCCAATTTAAATAGCAGTGGATCTCTACACTTAAGCGTCACGCACGTGACGTTGGATTCTAATCGGGATTTCCCATTGGAATCCAATGTACGAATCCAATTTGAATCGCATTGGACCTCTATACAGAACGTCACGCACGTGACGTTGGATTCTAATCGGGATTTCCCATTGGAATCCAATGTACGAATCCAATTTGAATCGCATTGGATCTCTATACTGAACATTGGACCTCTATACAGAACGTCACGCACGTGACGTTGGATTCTAATCGGGATTTCGCATCGGAATCCATTGTACGAATCCAATTTGAATCGCATTGGATCTCTATAGTGAACGTTGGATTCTAATCGGGATTTCCCATTGGAATCCAATGTACGAATCCAATTTGAATCGCATTGGATCTCTATACTGAACGTCATGCACGTGACGTTGGATTCTAATCGGGATTTCACATTGGAATCCAATGTACGAATCCAATTTGAATCGCATTGGATCCCTATATTTAAACGTCACGCACGTGACGTTGGTTTCCAATCGGGATTTCCCATTGGAATCCAGTTTGAATTCGAGAGAATTGCCACATTATCGAACTGAACTCGGTACGACTCTTGATGGATTCCATCGCATTCTGTACCTTGAATTTTCTAAACAAAATATATAGATATAAAAAATGAGTTAACCTTTAATAAAAATATAAATCTTATCTTAAAAAAGTATGAATCACCAAAAAAGTATATCTTATAAATCGATTTGAATCGCCTCACTGAAAATCCACTTGAATTATCGTTAGTTATTTATTTTACTGCACTTTGACATATCAGCGCACACGACACGCTCACTAAGCGTACGGGTTATGTTTCAAAACACCGCGTTTGTTCTCGTGACTTTTCGCATATTTTCGATTCGAACGTGGTAAGAATTCTGAAACGTCGTTCATCGGAGAACAGTGCAGAATTCAATCGCACCCCCTACGGTGACCCTAACAAATCCCTATAGAGAGGGTGCATCTTGGGACGCCCCAACAAACTTGTGCACGGGATCACTAAAGGATATTTTTTTCGGAAGAACTAACAAATTCGCCTTGAGAATTTTCAATAAAAAGTTGTTAAACAATGCTAATGGGGGAATAGCGCGGCATCCACTTGGATTCCAATGTGGACTCCCTATCTGCGGCGTCCCTTTCATTCCCTATAGGGATGTGGTTGGTTTTGGTGACTCCCCAACAAATTCTATGGTGTTGAAGTTTGCATCGTTGGAATGCAACGAAAATTCTTCTTTATTTTGACTACTATCTAAACCCTTTTACCAAAATTCCTGTCTTAGAACCCTAACAAGGATCATCAATAATGTTTCAGTCATTCCTGTAGCCTGAATATGTCAAAAAGTTGGGCCCCGCGCGAAAATATGTATTTTCTATGCCTCCCAATGATGCAAACTTTCAATACCATCGAATTTTTGCACGGGACGTAACATGCAAAAATCTTCAGGATTTTTTCATCCCAAGTAAATATATGAATGTGTTTCTTCAACGCTGCGATGCCCTATAAGTTACAGCGATGATACGAAGCAGTTGGGTCCTTCGTTACGCCATTGGAGGAGGACGAGAGGGGGAGGAAGGGGCCGAGAGGCAGAGGGACAAGTTATCGCGGCGCCAGCTGCCCCGGGGCCTGTATGCCCTTCTTTCGTCCCTTTTTTCCCCTTTCGCATCTCTTCTCATCCTCCCCCTCCGACGTATCCGTATACACATGCGTGTATCGTTTGCACTATATACGTTTATGTATCCCTCATACGATCGGTCTACCTACATTATAAACACATCACAGAGCCGAGGGATTTACTCTTTTTTTTTCACTCTTACGTCTCAGGCTCCGAGACCCTTTCTCGGTAAACGCATTCGGGCCATGTTTCCTCCCGTATGTGCTCTGCTGCGTATACACACGAGGGTGTCTTCGCATATGCATACGTGTAGCTGCGCGAGAACAATCTGTAGGCATCGGTCGAGCGAGAGCAGTCTCATCACGCTTAATGAAAAAGCTATAATGTTTTATGGACTATCCCAGACGTATGCCGATTACAATCTCCCACGTCCTCCCCTCTCTAGCCGCTGCCTTTTTATTTCATCCCTAGCAGGAGCATGGGAACGGGAGATGTTTTGATGACGATGACGACAGATGTCATTAGGACTCGAATGGAAGCAAGCTTTGTTATTTAGGGGAGACTACCAGCCTACAGTGAATTTCGACACTTTATTACGAATACCCAGTTGATCGAATGAAAATTCCAATTCATGGCGTTTATTCTACACATCTTCGAGTATCTTCACAAATTTTTTCCGAAGATTTTGTCACAAAGTGACGGCACTGAAGCTGAAGTTGTTTAGGGAGCCTACCAGCAGAGAGTGAATTTCGGCATTTTTTTCCGAATACCCAGTTGATGGAATGAAGATTCCATTCAGTGGCGTTTACTCTACATATCTTCGAGTATCTTTACAATTTTTTTCACAAGATTTCGTTACAAAGTGGCGACGTTGAAGCTGAAGCTGTTTAGGGAGCCTACCAGCCTGGAGTGAATTTCGACATTTTTTCCGAATACCAAGTTGATCGAATGAAAATGCCAGTTCGTGGCGTTTATTCTACATATCTTCAAGGATTTTTACAAATTTTTTCATAAGATTTTGTTACAAAGTGGTGGCACTGAAGCTGACATTGTTTAAAGGAGCCTACTAGCCTAGAGTGTATTTTGACATTTTCTTTCCGAATACCCAGGTGATGAAATGAAGATTCCATTCAGTGGCGTTTACTCTACATATCTTTGAGTATCTTGTCAATTTTTTTCACCACATTTTATTACACAGTAGTGGCGCTGAAGCTGCAGTTGTTTGAGAGAGACTACCAATCTAGAGTAAATATCAACTTTTTTTGAATACCCAGGTGATAGAATGAAAATTCCATTTACAATTTTTACAAATTTACATTTACAAATTTTTACAATTTTTTTCAAAAGATTTTGTTGCAAAGTGGCGACGTTGAAGCTGAAGCTGTTTAGGGAGCCTACAAGCCTAGAGTGAATTTCGACATTTTTTTCCGAATACCAAGTTGATCGAATGAAAATTCCAGTTCATGGCGTTTATGCTACACACCTTCGAGTATCTTAACAAATGTGTTCACAAGATTTTGTTTCAAAGTGGTGGCACTGAAGCTGAAGTTACTTGAGGGAACCCCCACCAGTCTCGAGTGAATTCCGATTTGTTTTACGGATATCAAGTTGATAGAATGAAAACTTCGTTTAGTGGCGTTTATTTTACACATCTTCGAGTATCTTGACAAATTTTTTCACAAGATTTTGTTTCAAAGTGAAGCTGAAGCTGAAGTTGTTTAACGGAGCCTACCAGCCTAGAGTGAATTTTGATTTTCTAGTTAGTTTATAGAAAATTTCGTATAGTAGCCTTTATTCTACATATCTTTGAGTATCTTAAGGGGGGGGGGGGGGGGGTACCTGAGTAAACGGCGAGAAAAACAGGTAAACTTCGGGAATTTTTATCTCAAAAACTAATGTTTCGATGGGATCCGGGTTTTTTTATTGGAAAATATGTACATTGAGGAATGTTTAGGAATTTTTAAAAATAAATTCGTTCACTGGAAGCGATTCAAACGCGATTATCTCGAAACATAGTTTTCAAAGTCGGTGCCAGATGTATCTCGAAAACGGCTTGCCCGATTTTGTCCAAATTCGGATACAATATTCTTCGATAGTTTTTCTCGTTCGCCACGTAGGGGTTTTTCATTTGATCGAACCATTGCTTTTTTATGCAATGTGTATGCAATCCAAAATCGTCGGAAATTGCGAACGAAAAACGAATGTTGAATTAAAACGGTCGCAATTCCGTCAAAAATGAAAATTTCAAAAAATCCGACGTGGCGAACGAGAAAAACTATCGAAAAATATTGTATCCAAATTTGGACAACATCGGACGAGCCATTTTCGAGATACAACTGGCACCCACTTTGAAAACTATGTTTCGAGATAATCGCGTTTGAATCGCTTCCAGACAACGAATTTATTTTTAAAAATTCCTAAACATACCTCAATGTACATATTCTCCAATAAAAAAAAAACCCGTATCCAATCGAAACATTAGTTTTTGAGATAAAAATTCCCGATGTTCTCCTGTTTTCCTCGCCGTTTACTCAGGTACCTCCCCTTGATAAATGTTTTCACGAGATTTTGTGAGAAAGTGGAGTTGCTGAAGCTGGATGAATCCGCCCTGGCGACCTGCCTGTCCCAATAAAACAAACGACATGTAGTGATCCACTGTTCAGTAAAGTTCGCATGGTAATCCGTTGCGTGTAAGTGTTTGAGTCATTACTATGAAAATTGCAGATAATGAACACAGAGACGAAGAGAGAGATGGGCAGATACAGAACAGTGATGCATTTTCGTTTTCTCCTTTACTTTTTTAAATCGGTACATCGAGCACAAAAGGAGCATACGATAGCCTCGAACCCATCATCAGTTTGGCTACCTGGAGGATATCGTTGGAAGGTTTCATCCCCGTTTCAGCTGTTCTTTTTTCCAATGTTCCCATAGAGATTCAGATTAAAATGGGAAAAGGCAAGAAAATAGTGGATATAAAAATGACCAGGACTGGTGAATGGGTGGTTGGGTTTCGGCTTCGGCGATACTTCGAGTAAAGCAGTGTTGTGCATGGCTGATTGTCGGAGTGGTGACCGCTTAGTCGTGCACCGGCTGACGCATCAACCAGTCAGCGGAAGGCCGATACTTCTGAGATCTTGCTGTATACACTTGAGTACAAAATCGTTGGTGCAGCAGAGAATCGGGAGAATATGGGCACAGCTATAAAGGTACGGGTTTTCCACAGTTTCCCCGTGCCCTCGGCAAATGCGGTGTGGTGTAGCTTAAGGCGTTAGGCTACTGTGAAAATGACGAATACGCGTTCGTCGCTTCAGGCAACTCAAGTTGAAGAAGAAGGTCCAACATATGATGCAGGAATGACAGATTGAAAGTAAAACTTATGATTACAACGATAGAACTGCTAGTAAAACTTTTAACGCGTTTTTCTCGAAATTGTGTTTTTCAAAACAATTGTGTTTATCGAAGGGTGACACTCTTCGATTTTGTTGAAATTTGGATATGTTATAAAGCACCGAAAAGTAAGCAATACGTTTTTTTTATCGGCGGAAAAACGGATTTAAGGGGTGAAACGAACCCTCGAAAATAGGGGTGTTTTTCGTTTTTTGTCGATAACGTTATCGTTCTCATCTCCAATGTATAGTGCGCATAAAAATAAACATTGTTGCAATTTGAATTTTTTTAATATCTCGTACCGTTAAAACGTTATCAACGAAAAACATCCCCATTTTTGAGGGTACATTTCAGCCCTTAAAACCGTTTTTCCGACGACAAAAAAAATACGTATCGCTTATTTTTCGGTGCTTTATAACATATCCAAATTTCAACAAAATCGAAGGGTGTCACCTGAGGGATGTTCCTTGTTAGGCCGGGTCCACACTATGTGGTTCTACCGGAGCATTTTTGCTGGATCTATAGTGTAATATAAGTCTTAAACTATGCATACACTATAGATCCGGCAAAAACGCTCCGGTAGATCCGCATAGTGAGGACCCGGCCTTAGTCAGTAATATAATTACTTAGACTGACCTTTTTTGTCCTTAAGGGGTCTTCTCACTTTAGACGCAATAAAAGGCTATTTTCATGAATTTTTTTGATAGGTTTATACTATAGATATTGATATAAAAGATGTTACACTTAATAAACACTTTCGAAATACATTTTTTTTAAATGTATTTATTTATTTGAGTTATTATTTATAGACGAAAATGGTTGTTAAAAAATGTCCTAAAAAATTGTCGGTCTGCGCTGTTGATGAAATCTCGGAGATGGATCATCCGAAACAAAAAAATCAAACGGTTTTAGATTCAGTACGTTAATGGCTATAGCGCATATCATACAATTTTTTATATATGCAAAAATAACAAAATGGGGGGCATTTTTCTAAAAAACGAGAAAAAAACGTGTTTTTTCATCGTTTTTGGCAAAAAAAGTAAATATCTAAATTTAAAAAATCCTTGATATGCGCTATAGCTGTAGTTGTAAAGAATATGTGGTTAAAATTTCATAAGGATCGGTTCAGTATCTTCGAAGATTTTATCAACAAGCCGTTAAGGGGTTACCCCCACTTGCGATTTTGAAAAAATCGATTTTTTTTATTGCATTTTTTTGAAGTGCAGTTTGAAGTGCAGTTTTTTTTTATGCCCGGAATAGATGACTCTAAGTTTACAAAAAAAATATTTTCTTCGTGTAAACTGAAATTGAAACTTTAAATGCGTTTTTCTCAAAATAGCATTTCTGAAGTCGGTGACCAAGATTACTCGAACACTAATGAACCGATCTTCTTGAAATTTTACAGGCTTATTTAATACATAAAAATGTAGTCGTTAATCGTTCGATTTTTTTTTTCGAAAAAAAAATGGCCGTTTTATAGCCAAAAAACGGCCGTTTTTTTTCGTTAAAATCGAACCATTAACTGTCCGCCATTTTGTGAAAAATGAATATTTTTTAAAATCCTTCGATTAAAGACTAGTTTATACTTATATTTGACTAAATTCATCCCCATTTTTTTTTCAGATGATCCACTTCGCCGCAATGTTGGTCACCGCAAACCGTGTATATAAAAACATTATTTCATTGACGGCCATTTGCCACTAAACAATGTAATATTTTTCAATAAAAAAATTACTGAAAGTTCTTCAAGATGTGTTCTTTAAATGATATATTGATCGATTAAAAAAGTTTTGTAGTTTTCTTTAAAAAAATTCATGAAAAAGGCCTTTTTTGCGCTACAAGTGGGGGTAACGCCTTAAAAACATTGTTTCGAGAAAAAACGCGTGCAAAGATTGTTTGGGCTACATAAATACATACAATTTTAAAAAAATGTATTTCGAAAGTATTTGTTAAGTGGAACAACTTTTATATCAATTTCTATAATACAAACCTATCAAAAAAATGCATGAAAATAGCCTTTTTTAGCGTCTAAAGTGAGAAGACCCCGTAAAATTATGTTTTATTAGCTACTAATAACAATGATGTCATTTTTCCTGCAAAAATCGAAAAAAAATCATAAATTTGTTTTTTATGATTGAGACACGATAACAAAAAAAAGGTTGGTGAAGTCATGGGGCCATCATCTACCAAAGTGGAGATGAGCGGAGCTAGAAAAAAACAACCAATAGAATCGCCCCGCTCAGCTTCGATGGACATGAATTCAGCGGTTGATTGGTTGCTTTTTCCGAGCTCCGCTCATCTCCGCTTTGGTGGATAATGGCCCTTACTCAATATTATCCATTTTAATAAGAAGAAAAACCTCTTTTTTTCGGATCATCCGGCTGGCCAGAATCAAGTACACTGTTAATTCCCTCACGACATTGTTTATAACTTCTTCAATTATTAATCTTTTAAAATGAAATTTGGTATACAACTTTGTTAATGTACATATGAATAAATGTCCAAACGATTTTTCCATCGTCTTACGTATTCCTCCAAAATTAATTTTCTTTCAATAACCCTGATCTTCGGCTCGTCACAGTAGCCTAACCCCTTAAGACGGCTGTGGACGCAACGGAACGTTAGCCTAGGATAGCAAAGTCCACGTAGGGAGTGATAGGAAAGGCTTCAATTGAGAAGACTAATGCGTAAAAACCCCCAAGGGCATACGTTGGAACTCAGGAAATAGTAAATATATATACAGGGTGTTCTGTTATGAATGGAAAATTCTGAAGCTGTCGACGGGTCAGATCATGTCTCCCTATATGCTGGAATTTCAGTTCAGTAAAAGTCCCACCGCTTTCGAGATAAAAGTAATTTACTTTTCGTTTTTACCATGCCATTTCTACAAATGATTACTTTTTTATCCGGTTTTTGAAAAAATACTCTTGCTTATTTGTTTTATCTAGAAAAGTTTTCTTTTTAACCTTAAATGTTGAGGAAACTTTATGAAAAAAGATTTTATGCCGAATTTTCATACAAACCAATTCGAACATCTGACTTTGATAGTCTGCGATGTAAAAAAAATGTGCTACGCATATCGTGCCGATTACTTTAAGGGGTCTCCTCACTTTAGACGCTAAAAAAGGCTATTTGCATGAATTTTTTTAATCGGTTCATGTTATAGATATTGATATAAAAGTTGTTACACCTAATTAATACACTTTCGAAATACATTTAAAATTGTTTTAAATGTTTTTTAATACGAAATACATTTCGTATATGTGTATACGAAAATGTATACGAAATACATTTTTTTTTATTGTATGTCTTTATGTAACCCAAACAAATTTCAAACGCGTTTTTCTCGGAAAAACTTTGATTTGTTAAAATTTTGATATTTACTATTTTTTGCCAAAGACCTGTGGAAAAAAACGTTTTTTGTTTTTTCGAAAAATGTCCGCCATTTTGTTATTTTAGCATATATCAAAAATCGTATGATATGCGCTATAGCCATTGACATACTGAATCTGAAACCGTAAAAAATTATTGTTTCGGATGAACCATCTCCGAGATTTCATCAACAGTGAAGACCTACAATTTTTTTAGGACATTTTTTTAACTACCATTTTCGTCTATAAATAGTGACTGAAGTAGATAATTTTTTTTTTAATGTATTTCGAAAGTGTATTTATTGACTGTAACAACTTTTATATCAACATCTATAATATAATCCTATCAAAAAAATGCATGAAAATAGCCTTTTTAGCGTCTAAAGTGAGAAGACCCCTTAACATGTTGCTTAGTTATTGTCGATTCATATCATTTGTAGAAATGGCATGTGAAAAACCAAAAGCAGATTTTTTTTAATAACATAAAGTTAGAATTTCAAAAACCGTGCGACTTTTACTAAACTGACATTCCAGCATATAGGACATGAGCTGACCCATTGACAGTTGCAGGATTATTCATTCATAACAGAACACCCTGTATATGCGTGTGAGTATGTGTATGTGTGCGCGTGCGTGCGCGCGCGCGTGTGTGCGTGCGCGCGCGCGTGTGTGCGTGTGTGTGTGTGAGAAAGAGAGAGAGAGAGAGAGAGAGAGAGAGAGAGAGAGAGAGAGAGAGAGAGAGAGTGTGTGTTTAATATATATACACGGATACAAACACCCACAAATGCGTGTGTGAAGATTAAGCATTCCATATCACAACCAGGTGTTCCAGGCTGTAAAAAAACACCAAGGCTCTTTCCTCCGTTCTCCCTCGTTTTCTCCGGCTCTCCGAAGTGTAATGGAAATGCATGGATATGCATATGGAAGAGTACGTATGAAGTTCGTTTGTCGCGGGAAGTGAGCTTTCCTCGCGTTACGCAACGCTGACGTATCGGGTCACTGACTCTGTTTTCATACTGGCTTCAACCACCCCATACGTCGATCTGCGTACGGTCTGTATACACGGGAAAATGAAATACCATTTTGAGAAGATAATAAATGGGGGACGCTGTATCTAGCATCAACCAGATAGGCGGTGTATTTAGGGATTATCCAAATTTTACTTTTTTATTCCTGTATACGGCTGGCGTTTCTCGGTACGCCGAGAACAGTTTCACGCAGCCCATGTGTGTGAAGAGAAAGGGTATGGAGAATGAGCGATCTCTCGGCATAACATTTTTTCGTCGGATCTCTTTTGCCCCTTTGTGTGCGATAACGATTTGATGTTTGTTCGGGTCGAGGTGACAAAAGAAAAACGATAAAGCGAACAACGTAGCTCGTTGTACACATCTTCCACCACCGAGGTGACCTTACACCGCAAACTGAAATGGTATCACATTTTGAATCAACACTTTCTCATAACGTCGTTATTTGCTAGGAAACACATACCGAATAGTAGAAACGGTTTCTTTTTAACTGCACACGACTTTTATGAGTTTCACTTGGAGTCATAGAAAATTACATTCATTCATTACATTACATTCGTTAAATTACATTACTGCCAAAACAAAGATGGTGTTGAAGTTTGCATCGTTGAAACGCAAGGAAAGCCCGTTTTTACATTATTATTATTCAAAGGGCCTTTTTGCGGACTTGAATAGTAGATCGCTACATCTACTATAAGATAAGATATAATATAATATATTATTATAAATTTGATATTAGATATCATTATTATTAATTATTTTATTGAGTTAATAATTATTTAATAATTATATTTTTTAATAATTTTTATTAAGTTTTTAAATAATTAAAAAAATTATATTTCAATAAATAAACTTTAATAATAAAAATTATTAAAATATATATTAGCCAGTTTTTACATTTTTATTATTCAAAAGGTCCTTTTTGCAGACTTGTATCATAGATGGCTACATCTACTATAAGATAAGATAAGGTAAGATAAGATAAGATTTTTATCAACAGAACGTCCTTTTTGCATATTTGTATAGTAGATCGCTAAATCAGTATCGTAATTAATGGCTGCAGGATTATTGTAGGCGAAATATGTCAAAATAAGTTTAAGGAATTGAGAAATATTCATTTTCATTGCCCTCCAACGAGGTGACGGGTAAAAATAACCATTTTTTTGCATTTTCTCAAAGTATACAAATTTAAGAAAGCGTAAAAAAAAATTAATTAAAATATTGAAAGTTGACCAATTTACAGATGATTTATTGAGAGCTGATAGCGCAACGATTAACGTATATTAAAACTTTCAATCGTGTTTTTTCTCGACCTGGCCGGAATCGTAACTCTCGATATAATTGTCCGAGTGTCAATTTGAAGAAACCAAAATTTCCGTAAACGCAGTAGTTAACGTTGTAGGCAGCCGGTTTTTTTTTAATTTAGTATTTTTGAAGCCCCCGAATATGAGTAAAAATATCACCAAAATTACACTTTTTTCTGAACACCCACCCGTGAAAAAATTTACAAAAGCCCCAGCATTCGGCCGGTACAGTACCAACAATACTCGACGCCTGGCCAACGATCATTACCAGTACTGGGCGACGGTTCGAAAAAATCCGAAATGTTACATGGGTCCTACAGTTGGCAAACAGCGTCAGCCTAGCGTTGGTGCTGACCTGGACCAGCATTAGCCCAGTGTCGGTGCCAAGGCTGGCGTACCAAAAGTTCGGTGCAGTTTAAGGCCAATGTTCGCCCAAGGTTGGTTGTCGGTGATGCGCCAATGTTCAATTTTACCATGGGTTACTCATCGGTCAACAAAACCGGCCGACAGTTGGCCTCATGGTTGGGTACCATCGGTTGGGCCCAGATTGCCATCCCGAGCGTTGGTTTTATTGTAAGCGTCGGCAAGTTTTTCATGGGCACTATTTTGTGAAATGTTTTTTTTTTTCGCGAAACGACTACGTACAATGAGAACTACATTTATATAGATTATAAAACTTTTTTATGTTTATTTTTCGGACTAAACATTGTCGAGTTATTGATCCGGCCGTTGGACCACATTTTTTATACAGAGGCTCTATTATGCCTCAATGACGTTAATTTTATGCTTGATAAGACCTTTTTCCAAATTCCAAATAAATAATGTAGTAGACGAAAAAAAACGGAAAAACGACCTCTTTTCGGCCCGTCAGCGATGTCCTCCCTTAAGGGGTTACCCCCACTTGCGATTTTGAAAAAATCGATTTTTTTTTATTGCATTTTTTTGAAGTATAAGTATCTGGGCCCATACTTCTGTATGGGCCCGGAATAGATGACTTTATGTAAGTTTACAAAAAATATATATTTTCTTCGTGTAAACTGAAATTGAAACTTTAAACGCGTTTTTCTCAAAATGGGATTTCTGAAGTCGGTGACCAAGATTACTCGAACACTAATGAACCGATCTTCTTGAAATTTAGCAGGCTTATTTAATACATAAAAATGTAGTCTTTAATCGTTCGATTTTTTTTTTCGAAAAAAAAATGACCGTTTTATAGCCAAAAAACGGCCGTTTTTTTTTTCGTTAAAATCGAACCATTAACTTTGACTGTCCGCCGTTTTGTGAAAAATGAATATTTTTTAAAATCCTTCGATTAAAGACTAGTTTATACTTATATTTGACTAAATTCATCCCCATTTTTTTTCAGATGATCCACTTCGCCGCAATGTTGGTCACCGCAAACCGTGTATATAAAAACATTATTTTATTGACGGCCATTTGCCACTAAACAATGTAATATTTTTCAATAAAAAAATTACTGAAAGTTCTTCAAGATGTGTTCTTTAAGATGGTATATTGATCGATTAAAAAAGTTTTGTAGTTTTCTTTTAAAAAATTCATGAAAAAGGCCTTTTTTGCGCTACAAGTGGGGGTAACGACTTAAACCGTCGGCGCATTCAAAGTTCGGATTTTCAACCCGGCCCCCATGTCAAGATCATGCCAGCGAAAGTCTACACAGTTGACTGTAAATGATGTGGAACGTATAACATTTGAACGTATATATATAAAAACATTATTTTATTGACGGCCATTTGCCACTAAACAATGTAATATTTTTCAATAAAAAAATTACTGAAAGTTCTTCAAGATGTGTTCTTTAAGATGGTATATTGACCGATTAAAAAAGTTGTGTAGTTTTCTTTAAAAAAATTCATGAAAAAGGCCTTTTTTTGCGCTACAAGTGGGGGTAACGCCTTAAGGGGGAGATACCTTTAGGCGAGGAAAAAATTTGCTGATATTTATGATTTTTTTTTAAGGAAAGATTTCTTCACCTTTTTTGAGACTTAGGGTACCTTTTGTTACGACTTCTCGCTCTTACATCGGTTTTTGAAAATAATTAATCTTTAAACATCGCGGTGGTATGACACGGTCGTCTAAACTGCACTTCCAAAACTGGCGTGACGTATAGCTAAAAAACGAATCTACCTATTCGAATGAAATTTGGTAGAAATATTTCTAATCTTAGTTTCTAAAACATAACCCCAAATGTTTTTGAAAATGAAAAAAAAATTATTTAAAAATTTTGAAACAAAAATATTGCAAAATTCAATGTTTTTGTTTCAAACCGTACCATTTCATCGATTTTCAACATTTCTACCTTTCCTTGGTTCATATTCTGCGTATGAGTATTAATGAAACAAAAATCTTCTGTGGTTTTTATTTCAGATTAATCCCGCCGACTAGTAATCCGTTTAGAAGATCGTGCCATACCTCCGCCATTTTGAAAGATTAATAAAAAAAAATACCATGTAAAAGCCAAAAGTAGCAGTAAAACATACCCTAGGTCTCAAAAATGGTGAATAAATATTTTCTTTGAAAAAAAAATCATGAAAATCTGCAATGGTTTTCTCACCTAAACGTATCTCCCCCTCATCGTATCTACCTCGTAGAAAAAAGATGCAAAAGTCCGTATCGAAATTTTAAATACTATCGAATAATTGAAAGGCCACGAGCCTGTTTATTGAGCAATTAGGGAAGGTATAAAACAAGCCTTCGGCCATAATGAACACTATTTATATGCTCCGTTGCATAATTATTCAAAATTATCATGAAACCACATTTCGCTCGGGTGTCACGTCAATTCTCGCCAATCGGGCCACTGACCGTTGACTGTTGCGGATCTAAACATACCTGCGAGTCATTTTGATACAGACGCCCCCTAATTTTCATAATTGACGAGCTGTTTGGGCGCTTAGACTCGTTAGGCCGGTCCCGGCTCATTCGTCCGATGAGGTTTTATCCGAAATCACGGCGTGACGTATCGTACACTCGCACACTATATATATATATATATATATATATATATATATATATATATATATATATATATATATATATATATATATATATATATATATATATATATATATATATATGTATGTATGTATGTATATATATATATGTATGTATATATATATATGTGTGTGTGTGTGTGTGTGTGTGTGTGTGTGTGTTCTCTGCTGACAACGAAAAGCCACCCACACAATTCAGTACAGAATTCAAATGTTGTCCGCGCCCTTTATTGCCTCAGTGTTCGATTAATATATCGTCCAACGAGAGATCTCTATCGTCCGATATATCTCGTTGCCATAATACCCCGGGGCGATAGTGTCGCCTAACAAACTGCGACGATCGATCGCGTGGGCGAGAAGCTTTTGCACGACTGCAGAAGCAAAAAAAACATACCTCATCTCTTTGGCTCTTCGGCATTGAAGGATTTTTCGACGAATTAACAAATCCAGTCTCATTTCCGGTTTTTTCGAGTAGGACGTGAATGAAAATTCGTCTTTTGAGAATTTTTACTTATTTTTCATATTACAAAAGTGATGAACGGATCTGTGTAATTTTTCATCAAGTTTCGAGGGACAACGGATGCTGTGCGTTGTAGAAATGATCGAGGGACGGATATTCTCATATTTATCGCTCATAATTATTAATGAGTTTTACGAGCTCGACAACAGCACGCGCGACACAAATCCGAAAGATAATACGAGAAAGATGGGGATCGCGTCCGAGGAGGTAAAAGAGCGGGAAGGGGGGAGAGAGGGGGGGAATGCTGTCGATCAGAAACCGGTGTGAGATACGACGCACACGGGCGCGTTGCCACAACTTTACCATCGCTTCAAAGTAAAAACGGGAGTACCTTGCGATACTTCTGCACGTTGAATTATGAGAAATACGACCTTTCGACTTGATCGCAACGCTCGTTTTTTTTCTCCCGATCTCGTACCGCTTTATACGTGATACATATATCTGTTTTCTGGAATAATAACGCAGCCGAGAATTGACATGTCGACAATATACGGGAATGTGTTTTCTTCTGTTTCATTTTTTCCCCCTTTTCATTATTAATTTTTAACGTTTTTTTTTACTTTTTGACATTCATTTTCAACATTTTTGTACCTTTTATTAAGTGTTTTCACTTTTTTTGAAATTATGATGTATTTTAAAGGTTTATCGTTGTTCTTTTTTAACATTTATTTTCAACCTTTTTTAATAAGAGTTTTTACCCTTTTTCAATTATTATTAATTGTTAAGGTTTAAAATTTTTTAACATTTTATTTATTAAATGTTTTTACTTTTTCATGATTATTTATTTATATCGTTTTCTTACATTCGAAAACGTATTTTTAACTTTCTTAACTTTATTTTTCTTATTTACTTTCTACATGTTACATTGATGAGAGCGATTGAGAGCGATGTTACTGAAGGAGGCTACAGGCCTCCTTCAGTAACATCGCTCGAGTGATAACTTCCAACTGACGCAACAGCTATCCGTCTCGCCCCGTGAGGCTCTTATGCTCAAGCAGAGTCCCGGAGATTATTCGCCTCCAAGACCCACGAGCGAAAACAACGAAAAAATAACGTGAAACGAGTCAGCCGACCAGTGCGTGTCCCGGAAAGATTGACCGGAGACTTTTGTCACCCTGTGTGCGCAGGGAGCAGGAATATCAGACGTACCAACTTCTTGGTAAACCTACTAGTTTTTAGGATCACGTATCATGTACCAAAATGATTCCGTCCTTGTACGACAAAATACCAAGATTAGTGCAGAATATTATTTCATAAAAAAAAGTACTAAATTTATTAAGTTGTGTTGTTAAACATAAATATTTTAATAATTTGTTATACTTGTCAATCAAGAATAACGATTATATTACTTATTCATTATTTCGTATGGTTTACGAGAATAAATACCGCATCGAAATATGTATCGTTCGATCATTTTACTGATATATTGAAATAAATCATTTGCATTTGAATATCCTGAATGAATAATATTGGAATAAAGATAATATTGAAATTAAAGAATAATAAATATCTTGGAATATAGACAATAAAAAACATCTTTATGCCAAGAATCTGTTTGATTAGAGTTTTTTTAAACTTCCAAGTAAGATTTGTAAAATACTGTCATCAGTATAGAAATATTCTTCCGACATTTAAACGTGCCTATTTTTGACATTTTTTCTGTTCTTTGCTCAAGTTAGTGGACTTTTGTTTCAGATAAAAATATTCAACAAGAATCATTTATTACTTTTTTTTACAATATACTTTACATTGTGCATCAGAAATGCGATATAATACCAGCTAGAAATCATTTGAAGGTGACATTTTTTTCAAATCGCATACATTTTTTTTTTCGTTGGATGATTACTGCTCTCTAATAACGACGTAATACACTAAAATATAATTTTTGTGCTCTGGGGTGTGATTGTCGACATAGTTTGTATATTAGCGTTGGTAGCGCCGGAGCGGAGCACGGGCGTACTAGAAGTTCGCCTTAAGGGGTTACCCACACTTGCGATTTTGAAAAAATCGATTTTTTTTTATTGCATTTTTTAAAGTGCAATTTGAAGAGCAGTTTTTTCTTGATGCCCGGAATAGATGACTCTATGTAAGTTTACAAAAAAAAATATTTTCTTCGTGTAAACTGAAATTGAAATTTTAAACGCGTTTTTCTCAAAATGGCATTTCTGAAGTCGGTGACCAAGATTACTCGAACACTAATGAACCGATCTTCTTGAAATTTTGCAGGCTTATTTAATACATCAAAATGTAGTCTTTAATCGTTCGATTTTTTTTTCCTTAAAATCGAACCATTAACTTTGACTGTCCGCCATTTTGTGAAAAATGAATATTTTTTAAAATCCTTCGATTAAAGACTAGTTTATACTTATATTTGACTAAATCCATCCGCATTTTTTTTCAGATGATCCACTTCGCCGCAATGTTGGTCACCGCAAACCGTGTATATAAAAACATTATTTCATTGACGGCCATTTGCCACTAAACAATGTAAAATTTTTCAATAAAAAAATTACTGAAAGTTCTTCAAGATGTGTTCTTTAAGATGGTATATTGATCGATTAAAAAAGTTTTGTAGTTTTCTTTAAAAAAATTCATGAAAAAGGCCTTTTTTTTGCGCTACAAGTGGGGGTAACGCCTTAAGTAGCAGCTTTTAGCGCGCTCGGCACAAGGATTTCTGGGTGGCCTGACACCCTGGCAGGGAGACGAAAGATAGGGTACGGAACTTTTGAAAAAGTGTCTCCCGGAACTTAGAGACCAAGTTCAGAAGTTCGACACTCACGACTTGGTTCGCAGGATATTGGGCGACGTTTTCTCGCGGCTGTTTTGCTGTTACTCTCAAACGCGACTGTTGGCAAATGAGGTTTATGTGTACTCCGTGGAAGCGCGAGGCATTTCGAGGTCAACATCGCGCAGCAGTCAACGAGGCGCTCTTAGAGCGCTTCCGTAACTGCCGATGCCGCTAGCACACACGCACATTTCCTTTTTGCCCATACACCAATAGTCCAGTAAAAGAGACGCAAACCCAGCACTTTTCAGCGTAGAATATGAATTTTTGACTGAAGGTAGATGGTTGCATACTGGAAGTAACCCTGATAAAATGTTGTCCCTCAACTCGCCCCAACCCTAAGAAATAGGGGTTGAAAACTTAAAAATCGCCGTATCTCGATATTTAATAGCCCGATGGAAAAATGTTTCAAACAAAAGTTGTTTGGAATAATAAAATACGTATAAAGTTATTCAACGTCCAATCTCCTATCTTTGAAAATAGCGGCACAAAAACACGAGAGCACCCCTGACCCAGACAAGGACTAGGATAACGGCTTGGACGTTGCATAACTTTATACGAATTTTATTGTTTCAAAAAACTTTTGCTTGAAACCATTTTTGATCGGGCCATTAATTATCGAGATACTGCGATTTTTAAGTTTTCAACCCCTATTTATTAGGGTTGGGGCGAGTTGAGGGGCAACATTTTATTGGGGTTACTTTCAGTATGCAACCATTTATCTTCAGTCAAAAATTCATATTCTACGCTTAAGTAAGTACTTTTATTCAGGGTTCTTTTGTTTACATTTGGTTACAGCTTGCGTTTGGCTTTTTTTGGATCAAACATGTGTGCTGAGATCCTCGGTGATTGACAATTATTGGTCTTACGACTATTTGGTGTTGTTGAAATTTTTATATTTGTGTTTTCGGTTACGCAATTATTAAAGGTGATAAGGACGATGTGATGTGATGGGGGGGGGGGTATTTACAAATGATCGATAGTATGATTGAGCTCTCCTAACGTCTCTGCTCTAGTACCGAGTTTTGAGATCTTGGGATCTCGTTATTAATTCCGGTTAGGTTGTTGTCAAGGTCAGTTAATTATTGCAAGTATGTAGTGAAGTTAGTCGTGGCTCTTTCTCCAACTACGCTTAAAAGTGCTGGATTTTCGTCTCTTTTGCTGAACTACAAGTTTTATAGCCTTCCACGTCGAAATATCATTCACGCTGTATGCAATCTGCCGTAGGTCGTTGTATGCGTACGCACAGCACACATGATGTTATGCCATAGCATTTCTACGGGCCCGATCCTCGGTGACTATACATATTTTTTTTGTGCCGGTAGCAGTAGCGGTAGGAGTGGCAGAAGAAGCCCGGTGACGAGAAGACGAGGAGGATGAGAATGAAAAGAGCATTCAGCGCGCGGGTCGAGCTACGAAGGAGTCCTTTGGCTCGTATGACTTTCACACTTGGAAAAGTTTATTTGATTCAAGGAGATTGTAGCGTGAGCCACAATCCAAGATTAAATTTGAAAAAAATCTATGTTATTGTCACGACTATACCGAGGCTTTGCGAATTTTTTCAATTTTTTTCACCACAAAAGACCAGAGATAAAAAAATCGTTTGATGTACGTTGTTTTACGTGCGGTTATGGGCAAGACGTTCACGCCACGGGTAATGCAATTTTTTGTATTAAACTTTCGCCGACGCAGTTTTTTCATAACAATCATCGATAAACTTTTTCAAGTTGCTGGTAACACAAAAGTTTTTCTTATTCACGTGATACAAATATAAAAATGCATTCACCTGTAGAAAAGGCAGGAGGATAGTTACAGAGAAAGCAAGCAAGAATACGGAGGAGTGGATGGAAGGAATAGATGATATGGCAATAAAGAGGGAAATTATAAATATGCTGGGCGGCAAAATACAAAAAGGTGTACGTGAGTACTTTAGGGAAATAGAGGAAGTCTGCAAAAAGATGAACAAGGAGGAAGAGAGAGAAGAAAGAGATGGAGTGGAGGAATAAATTAAGAAAAAGAGGGAAAGGTTGGATAGTACGAAGTGCAAGAATCCGTGGCGTAGTAATAAGTGAAGGAATATGTAAGCGGAAAGGCATTGTTTTGTAAAAAAAACTGTTAAAAGTGGTGGAAATGAAACGCAATTTGTTTGATTGATATAAAAATGCATAACTTTGCTCTTTAATGATATATTTTATGAAAAATTGGCATCTACAGCATAAATCTTCGTATGCATTTTTTTGAGGTTCGTTTGAAAAAAAAATGTGTAAACTGTCATTTGACTCAAATGGACCGCTCCAATCTCCTTAAGGCGGGCCACTCCGACGCCCGAAAAAAAAAAACTTTTTTTTTGTTGCATTTTCTCAATGTATACATATTCAAGAATATGTGAAAAAATGGTCAAATTAAAATACTGAAAATTGACCAAATTACAGACGATTCAGTGGGAGCGGGGAGCACAACGATTTACGTATTTAAAGGTGCCAATCGCATTTTTCTCGAAGCTGCTTTTCTCGACATGGTCGAAATCATAACTCCAGCTATAATTGTCCGATTTTTAATTTAAAAAAACCAAAACTTCCGTCATTGCAGTAGCTATTGTTGCACATAGCCGTTTTTTTTGGAATATAGGATTTTTTAAGCCCTCTCATACAAATAAAAATTTCGCTAAAATAACACTTTTTTTTAACACCCGCCATTTTGTGATTTTTTGTAACGAGAACTACATTTATATAGATTACAAAACATTTTTATTTTTCAAACTAGCCATTGTCAAGTTATCGATTTGGCCGTCGGACCACATTTTTTTATAGAGGCTCTATTACACCTCAATAAAGTTGTTCATTTTTTTTTCGAAGAAAAATTTACACGAAATAAGTTTAAGGGGTGAGATGCAGTCGGAATTTTGAAAAAATCGATTTTTTTAAAACATTTTTTTGAAGTATGTTTCGAAAATATTCCCTGAAAATTTCAGGTCAATGCGATGAATACCCAAGTAACAATTTTCGAAAAGTTGTCCAAAAGTCGGCTAAATGAGTACCAAATGTCCGCCCGGAAGTTATCTTAAAGTTAACAATCATCGCAAAAGATAACGGTTCGGCACATGATGACTTATAGGTAACTTCCAAGCGGACATTTAGTACCCATTTGGACAACTTCTGGACGACTATTTCGAAATTGCTACCTGGGTAGTTTCCGGGATATCTCACAATTAGGTAGCGGCTGACAAACGTGCAAACGATAATACCCGGGAATGCAGAATGCTTCGAAGACAACAAAAAATTGATAATTTGGAAGCTTCCACATCGGCAGAAGCCCTATTGTATGGGCCAGAAACTGATGATTCGATGTAAGTAATTTTTCAATTAGTATTTCTATACATAAATCAAGTGTAAAATTGGAAAACTCTTTCAGAAATTTTCAAAAATGTATTACTCTAAAACTATGAACTTTAGCAAAATTTTATAAAGAATACTTTCGTTTACAATTGCCCAGAATGTTAAAAAAAATAATTCATCCCGAAAATCTTTAATTAAAAAAAACTGTTTTAACAATTGGCTATAAACAATTGAATGCCCGACTTTTCGGCAAAAAATTGTGATATTCGGATTCAGCGGATCAAAATACATAAAAGAAAAGTTTAGTTTCAGCCATCGAGCTCTAAATTTTACGAGCATATAATACCGTATCCACATCGAAAAACTTTAAACGCGTTTTTCTCGAAACTATGTTTGTCAAGTCGGTGACCACTATAATTAAAAAATTACTCGATGGATTTTGATGAAATTTGGTGTGCTTAGTTTTCAATAACATTAAAAACTAGTCCTTAATCGAAGGATTTTCATTTTTGTTAAAAGTTTCAATTTTTTTAAAACAATAAACGAGCGATTTTTTGGTCGAATATCGAAAGTTATCTGTCGGAAGCCGCCATTTTGTTAATTTTTGAAAGAAAGCTTCGATTAGGGACTAGAATCATTATTAAACTAATAATTGTTTTTTTTTCAGATGATCCAGTAAAATTTTATTATTTTCCAGATATTTTTATAAATAATCAATATTTTTCTTTGAAAGTTTGTACAAGTCAAGTTGAAATATAACATAAAAAGTCTGTGTAACCACTTTTGTAAAACAAACTTTATTACTATAAAAAAAAATCATTGAAAATGCTGGTTTTTTCACGCCTCTGACTGCCTCTCATTCCTTAATGTGGGTATGCTTGATAACATACCTTTTTTTAAATGCCAAATAAATAATCCACCAGACAAAAAGAATTCGGTAAAAAACGATTTTTTTTGTTCCTTCACAATGGTGTTCTCCCTTAGCTACGATCCATTTGAGTCAAATAATGTTTTGTCGTTGCTTGTCGGGTTATGCTAAATATAATATTCAAATTACATATTTGGAAGGGTTGAATCAATTTTTTTTAATGGATTTTACGAACTTTTTCGTTCAGTCAAATAAAAAAGTATGAATTAAACGCATTTAGATTTTTAACTTTTTTGCGAGGGTAAAGTATAAATTGCAATACAAAGATGAACAGCTATACTTGTGTGTCTGCTCCACACAAATAGCCACTGACAGACACCTAAGCCGAGTATAGCAGAGCCTCATCTTGGTTTCTCTTCTTTTTCGCATGTCGATCTTTTTTATCGCGACGCCGGGAGACGCCGGCGGATTCTTTGTGCGGAAGACAACGAGAAGTGGGGAGCACATCGGGTGGCCACCGGAAGTCTCCCCTTGACCGTCGACAACAGGTCGCGCGCACATTTTCCATCTTCTTCTTCATCGCCATCATCGCAATCATTATTATCATCATCTTCGTCGTGTTCGTCTTCTTCTTTTTTTCGCTTCCGATCAATTGTTTCTCTCCCTCCTTTGTACACCTTGGTCGTCTTTGCCTCCACCTCGATCTCACTCCTCGCTTCCAGATGAGACGACGAACAATGATAAGCGTTTAAAAGTAAAACGAGAGGCTTCTCCGTTACAACGGAGAGGCTTTATTCCCACTCTTGGCAAACTTGAGGGTCGTCCCCGAGGATTTTATGCCGAGACCTCGGGGCCGATTTCGTCCGACTGGACGTAATTCAGATTAACGCAGGAAGTGTGCGTATAGAGCGATGGGGTATGACGATACCTTTGTGCGAGGTCAACGATTTCTGGGGTAGGCCGTTCAATTATTCTTTCGTACCCTTCGTAAAGTTGACGCATCCTACAGTGGTTTCAATTCTCCGCAAACCTTCTATTAATACCTTCGACTTTGTTTTTACTATTTATTTGAAAGAATAAATTGAAAATAAACATCAATTTTACAACTAAAGAATTGAAAAATGATGTTTATTTCGACTAAAAAAATTTTAACTCGCATTCATTTAGATTAAAAGATTGGAAGTTCACATTTATTTAAATTGAACACCGATAATTCACATTTATTAAAAAAAAAAGTAATTGCAAGTTCACGTACATTTGAATTGAAACATCGACAATTCGCATTTATTTCAATTAAAGAATTGAAACATTGACATTTGTTTCAATTCAAAAACTGAAAGATCACATTTATTGCAATCGAAAAAAATTTGAAGCCTGAAAGTTCACAATCATTCTAATTAGAATGATTGTGAACTTTCAGGCTTCAAAATTGTCAATTTTTTCATTAAAAAATTGACAATTGATATTTGTTCTAATACAAAAATTGAACGCACATTTATTACGATAAAAAATTGAAAACTCACGTTTATTTCAATAAAAAATGGCAAATTCGGATTTATTTCAATAAAAAAATTGGAAATTCACATTCATCTGAATTGAAACGTTGAAAATTCCCACTTATTTCAATTAAAAAGTTGAAAATTCGCGTTCCCTTCAAATTAATAAGTGCAAACTCACATTCATTTCAATTTAAAAATTTCAAATTCACATTTATTTCAATTAAAAAATGTCACATTCACATTTATTTCAATTTAAAAATTAAAAATTCACATGTATTTTAATTTAAAAATCGACTCGATTTCAAATCGGGATTTTCTCGGATATCTTGGCATTGCAAGGAAAAACCTCGTTGATTTTCTCGATCTCGAATCCCAAGAGCGGCACGTAATAATCGCAAGTGTGCGCGTCTATACAGAGGCGTCCGAGAGAAGCCTGCGGTGTTCTCCCACGACCAGCAGAGGCTACTTTGTCTCCCGTCTTTCTCGTCTCGTGTTCAGACTTCTCTGGTCTTCTCTTCGTAAAATCTTGTGGCTCTCGACGTAAACGCACGCACACACACGCACACACGCACGCACACACACACGCACCCTCACACACACACGCACACACACCCTCACACACACACACACACACACACACACACACACACACACACACACACACACACACACACACACACACACACGCGCGCGCGCGCGCGCGCGCACACGCACGCACGCACACACACACACACACACACAGAGAATGAGCGAACGCAGTATGCACGTATCTGGTAGTCACTTGTTGCAGGTTATACCATAATCGCTGTGGCGTGTTAATAGATCGAAGCTCGAAGGTCGGTATTTCTCGCCCGTTTCGCGTTTTCTGCTCCTTCGCTCGCGTTCAACCGGCCTTATACGATCTTGACCATCGAACATGTGTGGGTGTGCGTTATTGTCTATACGCGAGGTATGCTATTAAAATGTACACAGTGTTTGGGATTCGTGTGTTCACCGGAACGAAACGCAGTGTACAGGAAAATTAGTCACATGCGAATTGTTTTTCTACTATAATCTGCCCCATTGACGAACGAGCAGCCGTAAAATATTCAAGGAAGTCGGGTATGGACTTCCGCCAATGACTATCAACGCACGATCGATATTTTTCATTCGTTTCGTTCATTGCTCATGAGCACACACACACACCAATAGTATTTTTTCGTACGTAGAGAGGACTAAGTGACACCGGTGGATGCGGTCACCGCCGATACTCGGAGCGGTGACCGCTTAGCCGTGCACCGGCGGCGCAACCACTCAGCGGAAGGCCGCTATTTGAGGAGCTGGCGAACAAAACCGGAATTGTCCACATTACGTCAAGGTAATTATTTTTTTTTTGTGTTTGAAAACTTGCAAAAAAAATCATTTTGCTCAAAAAGGCAGTTTTTAACAAATATCGAGATGCTTAAGGGGCTATACCAGTGACACTTTTAAAAAATGGTTTTTTTTTGCCTTTTTCGACAGTTTATACTTTCAAGAATATCATTATCATTTATATCATTTATATCAATATGATTTTATTTTGCAAAAATCGATAGTTAAATCTTTGACGCGTTTTTCTCGAAATGAGAGTTTTCAAATTTGCAGACATTGTAACTCAAAGAGCAATTATCCGATTGACTTGAAATTTAAACCGAGTACTCTTGAATATATTTACTCTACAATAACGTAGGATATTGTCGATTGGATGAAAATTGACGATTTGGCATTGAAAAAAACGACCATTTTATAGGCAAGAAAACAGCCTTTTTGCATAACTACGCCATTTTGTTAGATTTTGATATTTTTCGAAAATCCTACGTCATTGTACAGGAAATACCTTCCAGTTTAACGACATTTTTTCCTTTTTCGGTTTCAGCTACTCAATCGGCCGGAATCATGTCAGCAGTGGAGGAACTTTTTTTGGCGCCTTCGAAGGCAGCGCGTAAGTCGCTTGGATCTCAATATTTTTCTATGAAAAAATTATGTAATATAGGTCAAATACAGCCAAATATATTCTTAATTTTCCGAAACATTTAATTGAGTACTTTTCTTCCAAAAAATTCCCGAATATCACCCAAATGTTCAGCGTTCACACTGGTATAGTCCCTTAAAGCCGAATTTGGTTCAAAATATTTCGGGGGCTAATACACGTGTGCTTAAAATACACGAAAAATTAAAATAAAATCAAAATCGCTGTAGTGTGAACAAGTCCGGTTTTGTTCCAGCTCCTCATTTCTTTTCGATACAATGAATTTGTGGTTTTCCAACGGAGATGAGAAAAATCGTTTGAGCAATTATCGTGCCCCAAATCGGCGAAAAATTTTAAGCAATAAAATAAAAAAGAATTTTCTAAGCATTGACTGAAACAAGACTAAACATTGAAACTCAGGAAATAATACGTAGAGTAGCGAGCTTGAATTTTTTCCCAAGGAAAAAAGGGCCCTGCACTGTCTACTCAATGATATTCTCGTTTCTTTTTCTCGTTGCTCGAGCCGGACTTTTTCCACCGTTACCCGCCTCGTACCATTAAATTATAATAGCCCAATTCCGAGGGAGTACGCTATGCGAAGCCAAGCACCCGCGAAGCAAAAAGACGAACTCTCGTAATGCAAATTTCACGCTGTGTGTGTTCGCGTACACGCGAGACAGCGAGGGTCGCGCGTTGCGTAATAAAGGAAAAGAAATGAAGAAAAAACGGAGGAAAGAGAAAAAGCTGAAGGAAAAATTGGTTTGTTCATGCGTTCCGGTGTTGGCTATGGCGCAGTGTGTTCCCTTATCCCAACAGGTGATCTACTCCTTGCACGCTCCCTACTTTTCTATGCTCCGTAACAACAACTACGGCTCGGAACAAGCCAACGTTACGTCCGACGTAACGATTCGTGTCCGATGAAAGACAGAGAGAGAGAGAGAGAGAGAGAGAGAGAGAGAGAGAGGCGAGAGAAGGGAGCGAGAGCAATTTCACCCACATCCGGTTCTCGCCATATAGTTGTACGATACGGAGTTTCATTGTTTCCGGCATCGCGGGATTCAGTTTTCTCCTATTGCCAATACGCAGTCGACCAATTCAAAATTCTCCTATTATTGGTTATCGTTAAGGTAATCCTATCGCCAGGCTTCAATCCTTAGGATTTATTTTTAGCTTCACTAAATATATTAATAATCGTCTCTGTAAAATTTCAGGGTCGGCTATCGACTTAAGGGGTTACCCCCACTTGCGATTTTGAAAAAATCGATTTTTTTTATTGCATTTTTTTGAAGTAAAAGTATCCGGGCCCATACTTCTGTATGGGCCCGGAATAGATGACTCTATGTAAGTTTACAAAAAAAAATATTTTCTTCGTGTAAACTGAAATTGAAACTTTAAACGCGTTTTTCTCAAAATGGGATTTCTGAAGTCGGTGACCAAGATTACTCGAACACTAATGAACCGATCTTCTTGAAATTTTGCAGGCTTATTTAATACATAAAAATGTAGTCTTTAATCGTTCGATTTTTTTTTCGAAAAAAAAAATGGCCGTTTTATAGCCAAAAAACGGCCGTTTTTTTTTCGTTAAAATCGAACCATTAACTTTGACTGTCCGCCATTTTGTGAAAAATGAATATTTTTTAAAATCCTTCGATTAAAGACTAGTTTATACTTATATTTGACTAAATCCATCCGCATTTTTTTTTCAGATGATCCACTTCGCCGCAATGTTGGTCACCGCAAACCGTGTATATATAAACATTATTTCATTGACGGTCATTTTCCACTAAACAATGTAATATTTTTCAATAAAAAAATTACTGAAAGTTCTTCAAGATGTGTTCTTTAAGATGGTATATTGATCGATTAAAAAAGTTTTGTAGTTTTCTTTAAAAAAATTCATGAAAAAGCCCTTTTTTGCGCTACAAGTGGGGGTAACGCCTTAATTGCAGAAGAAAAAAATTAAAATTGCGTATTTTTGTGAAGGAATACCGAGACGATGTACAAAAACCCCAATTTCCGGTCGCTACAAAAGTGTATATAATAGTGGACATCCGTCAGATTCTTAAAAATAATCGGATTTGCATACTTAACACTGGTAGTAAACCAATGCTCTTCGAAAAAATTACGCTTATTGATCTAATTTTTATGTAATATCAAGTTTAATTTGAACTTCCGGTATTGGATTTATTACCACTTGCTACGATAAAGAGACGTGACAGCAAGGCAACAGCTGACTGTAGTCCTAACCTCATCTCACTCATTCGAATTTCCACACATATTTCATTTTTAATCGACACATTTCGCCGACACAAATTTTCAACGAGAACATTCATTCATTTAAATGAGAACATTCATTCAACAGTTTACACATGGACAATTTTAGTTATTACAATTTTTTTTGCATTTGTCGAAAATGTGGATTGTACAAGTCTCAAGTATGATCAGTGGTATGACTAGTGTGAATCGATAGGATTACCTTAAAAAACTGCGAAATAATATTTTTCCTGATAATTTGGAAGAATTGTATCGTTTATCTGTTTTAATTTGGGACCAGTCCACTTTGAAAATGTCAAAAAAATCGATTTTTTTTTACTGTTTTCGAAAGTAAATACATTCAGAAATATTGTGTCAAAATTTTATGAAAATACGAGCTCTCTAAGTACTTTTTTTTTACCTGAACGTCAGGACCTCATTTCGTCTACCTGAGCGAGAGCGCGCTCGGCCGATCATAGTATAAACTTCAAACGCGTTTTTCTCGAAACAACGTTTTCAAAATCTATCTCCATCGTGTCTCTAAAACTAAAAAACCGATTCTCTTAAAATTTGAACCACATATTGTAAACATGATTCGCAACAAGATGACCCTCGATGATTTTAAAATTTTGATTTTTACCCGTTTTTTGCGAAAAACTGCGAAAAAACGCTTTTTTTAAATACTTTTTTCGTTTTTCATCTGCCATTTTTGTATTTTTTGATAAAACTTTATATCCGAGGGTCATTTTGTAGCTGGTGTCATACTGAATCTAATGGACTTTGATTTTTTGTTTCAGACAAGTCGTTTCCGAGTTGTGATGGAGCTACCTAGCCCACCTATTTTTGAGGCGTTACGTTAAACTATAGTTGTTGTACTTAAAAATGAATAAAAATGAATAAATTTTTTTTTAAATGTATTTCAAGACTTTATTTATCAAGCCCACCAACTTTTATAAAATCCTCAAAAAAAATCGCGACAATAGCCTCTTTTTCGTGACTCCAAAGTGAACTGGCTCCTTAAATTTATTGGGACGTTGAATAAGTTCTCGCGGTTTTTTTTTCGTGAAAATAAATGCTTTATTAAAAAAAAATCATTCCTAATACTTGCGAACGTTTCAAAACTGTTGTGTGATCAACTTCTAATGATTCTGCAAGTTCAGCTAGCGTCTGACAGTCTTCATGAAGTAATACCTCCAATTCAACACACCAAAATAATTATTTTCTAAGCGTCTAAACCAATAACTGCATGTTGTTTCCGACCGAGCATGGTCGCCGTAGGTCTCGACAAGAATTCTGTGTGCTTCAGCTGCAGATTTTTTTAACCAAAGTAGTGCAGTAAAATACTTCGCAAATACTTTTTTTGGCACGTAATTTGACATGGTTAACACTATGAAAAAAAAAGTTGTCCACCACTCGGCGAAATGACATGCACTGAATTTAAAGCGTGCTTATAATACTTTTTATAGATGCGTTACCATTTTAAAGTACACGCACGAAGTTCTGGCGAACTGCGAGAACTTATTTAACGTCCTAATATAATTTCGATTTTATATTAGAAAAAGAGTAAATTAATTTTTTATACACTATTTAATTGGGGTGATTATTAAATTAATGAACTTTAAAATAAATTAAACAGTCATGATTCGATAAATGTTCCTCAAATTTGGATTTTTAGAATAAATTGCCTTAGGGATAACAGTATAATTTTGTTGGAAAAATCATATTGATTCAAAAGGATATTACCTCGATGTTGAATTAAGATAAAATAAAAATGATTTTTTTCTTTAATTTTTAGTCTGTTCGGCCATTAAAATCTTACATGATTTGAGTGGTGTGGGCCAGAATTGTATCAGGTTGTCAGGCCCCGATAGACGAAACGGATGATGTGGAAGTTCGCATCGTTGGAATGCAACGAAAATCCTTCTTTATTTTTTTTTATTTCTCTACCTTTGTAACTATCTATACTTTTTCTTTGCAGTTTTGGATTATGGGTCCCAAATAACGGTATTCAAAAATACTTTAGTGATATTTGTAGCCCAAAGTGCCAAAAAATAGGGCAATACGAAAAAAAAATAATAATAATTTCGTTACGTTCCAACGATGCAAACTTCAATGCCATCAAAACGGAGAATTCGCAACTTCCACAAATCCTATCCGTGAGAGTGATTCACGTGATAATTAGAGTCACTCAGCTGCCATGATGTACGTCCGGATACAAATACACACAACGATATATACCGTGACGTAACGAAACAGCAAAATCATTTTCATTCAACGATTTCTTTCAAGCCAGCCAAACGATGAGCAGCTTTCTCTCAAATACAAAGTTCACACAGACAGTAAGAGGAACAAAGGTATAGCTTAGGCATGAGAGGTAATAGTTTAGTAATAATAGGAGACGCGACGGCACGGGAATGCGAATCTTTCCGGTCTTTCGCCACTCGACACACACACATCAAACTCGCGGGCAATCAATTTGTGACTGAATTTCAAAATTGGCAGCATTGAACGAAGCCTTGAAATATGGACAAATGTAATCGAACTAAAAGGATCAACTGTGATGATGTCGAAGTTTGCATCTTTGGAATGCAACGATTTTTTGTTTGTTATTTCTTCATGTTCATAATTATGAGAAAGCTTCTTTTGCAACTTGAGGTCTTGGATCTGTAATAAAAATACCGAAAAACGTTCGAATCATTTTCATACTCTAAATCGGTCAGAAAGAAAGGTTATCAATGAAAAATGATTAATTTCCGTTGGATTCTAACGATGTCAACTTCAAGATCATCAACTGTGAAAATCAGCAGCGCGGCCTTCTTTTTTTGGTTACGGTAATAAAAAAAAAACAATTGGACACTTTACAATGCGGTCGGAAATGGCTATGTGATTTGTGGATCGGTTGCGACCGAAATGAGCCCAACCTAAGGTCTTTTATGCTTGGAAGAGGGGAAATTGTACATCCGGAAAGGCACGTGGAGCCCAACTTGAAAAATCTACCCGAATTGAATTTTCTGTTTTATGGTTCTTTCGGCATCATGTTCTTCTAGGCTACAAACAAACCGAATCAAACCCAAACAAATTCGCCCGAATCGAATTTGCTGTTCTAAGTTTTTTCCTCGGCCTTATCTCCTTTTAGGCTACAAACAAACCTAGTCAAATCGAAACCAAATTTTCTGTTTTGAGATTCTTTCGACCTCATTTTCTTTTAGGTTACAAACGAACCTCAAAAACCCCACACAAATTCACTCAAATCGAATTTTCTGTTTTGAGATTCTTTCTCGGCCTTATCTTCTTCCAGGTTACAAACGCACCTAAACAAACCCAAACAAATCCACCTAAACCGAATTTCCCGTTTTGAGGTTCTTCCTCGGTTTTATCTTCTTTCAGGTTACAAACGAATCCAAACAAAATCAGCCAAATTCAATTTTCTGATCTAAGTTTTTTCGGCCTTATCTTCTCTTAGACTACAAACAAACCCAAACAAATTTGGTCAAATCAAATTTTCTGCTCGAATGTTCTTCCTCGGTCTTATCTTCTGTCAGGCTCCGAATCTCGTAAAATCACGTCGTTGTAAATGTGAGATTTTCAATATTTCCCCATCAATTTTTAAGATAAGATTATAAGTTATATTTATAACACCGACAAATTTTCCGAAGCGTTACAAGGCTCGGCGACGATTCTCAATGAAACTTTGCCCTCACTTTCAACTTTTTTGCCAGCTGAAGATTAATCATCGAACCAATAACGTGAGTACCTTGAACCAACTCGTGCACCCAGGTAGGAATCGACGATGAAAAAAGGGCTCGCCAAGCTCTGAAACAAGGCTCACATTTTTTAATTCAGGCTGAGCATCAGCCTGATTTCAGGCCTAGCTGAACCTCTGAATGATAACGCGGTTTCAGGCTCTTGCACACAGGCTTGACCAAAGGCTGGTAGAAAAGCCTGTACTGAACCTGAAACGACGAAACAACAAGGCTCAAAACGAGCCTTAATGAAGCCTTCACGAGCATTTATGACCAGGCTTTTCCCAAACTTCCCGAGGCTATATGAGGCCTGTTTTTAGTTTTCTATATTCTACATTGGGGTAAATTTAATAAATCTGTAAAGAATTCATTTGATTTATTATATATATTTATTATTGGTAATATTATTTGTTACAAAATATATATAAAAAATATTTTTAAAAACAATACTTTATTTTATTGCGTACTTTTATTTTCGTATACCCTTTTTTGTGTACCTCATAAATATCGATAAGAGAATATGTTTAAATGTTCTGAGCTGCCTCCTTCGCTTTCGTTTTTCGTGCCTTCGCACCCGACAAATTTATTGCTAAATTTTTTTTTCATAAAAGTACAGAAAAAATATTATTTTAAACTTATTTTATTTTATCACAACCTGAAACAAGCCTGCATCCAGCCTTGATTTTTCAGCCTCAAAATTCACCGGCTGAATAAAGCTTGAAATAACCCTGAGTTTAGGCTAAGCAGCCAGTCTTGGTTCCAGGCTGCTCCAAACGATGCAATGAAACCTGGGCCAGGTCTGTCTCACTCAGGCTCGGTGAAACAAGGCTCGCACAAGCTTGTTTCCATCGTCAGCCTTTTAATTTCCTACCTGGGCAGGCGGACCTTTTTTTCGATTCATCGTATATTTTAAGGTGGAAAACGCTTCGAAACATATGTGAATTTGGTTAATTTTATTAGCATTCCGCAGCACAGACTATGAATAATTTTGTAAGAGAATATTAGTATAAATATTTCATTTCAAAGAAAGCACGCATAAAGATTGCTTTTTCTTCCAGTAGCTACAGTGAAGATCTTCCCCTTAAGACGCATTAAAGGTCGACGCAATCAGATGACTCTTCTATTTGCCCGCTATCTTCCATTATCACTTTTGGATATCACAAATCGCGATATAAAAGAACACAATGAAAAATGACAACGAGCGAAACGGGACTAATCGAAGTACTCGAAGAGTTGGCAAAACGATCGTGTTATCGCTACAGAACGAACTAAAATATATACAGGGTGTCCCAGAACTGAATGCGTTCCCTGAAATGGGGCGTTGGGGGTGAAATTCTGAGTCGATTGATATAAGCATGTGTGGGTCTCGGATCAACCCCTGAATGATTATTAATTTTTAAAGGCGGGCGCACCTGATTGGCCCGCCTTTAAAAATTAATAATAATTCAAGGGTTGATCTGAGAGCCACACATGCTTATATCAATCGACTCAGAATTTCACCCCCAACCCCCCATTTCGGGGAACGCATTCACTTCTAGGACACCCTGTATATAGTATGTATATTTTCGTTTCGTTCCACAATCCAATCAAATGTGATTTCATTCAAGGTAAGATCATTTTGCATGAATTAAAGAGCCGATTTTTTTATGTGGACGAATAATTGAACAACGACAATTGGAATTTCCCGACTGTGAAATATCAAAGGAAAGGAAGCCGTGGCAGTGTGCAGTGTAGGGAGAAAAAAAAGTAAGTCACCTACGAAGCTCTACGAAGTATACGCGATTGACTGATCGACCTCATTTGCCCAGCACACGAGACGTATACTGACTCTTTCATTCGTCGGAAAGGGAAACTTCCATTCGAGAATTTCCGGAAGTAGAACGGCCCAAACGAGAAATAAAAACGAACGGAAAGTATAATGAAAAATAGTTTTATTAGCTTCTCAATGAACATTGAGAAGAAGCAAGAAAGATGGCCATTTTAACACCAATATAAGATTTTACGTGACTAATAAAATATCGTATATGCAATGAGCCGCCCATTAAATCACCTCGCGGTACGCTGGGACGTAGCGTGTTCTAATTATAACGTGTTACCCTGATAACGCAATTGTATAATGACCCACGTGCACGGGAGTTTTCCACATACACACGCACACGGTTATGCATTGCATTAAAATGATATCATCGTGTGTAGAATGGAAAAAAATGCGAAACTTGATGGCCCGTTTTTCGAATTCTACCAAAAATCGAAAATTGATCGGGCCTCGATTTATCAAAGGGGAATTTTAAATAGGAAACTATTACGAAGAGAATACACGTAGAGCGAAGGTTCGAATTGAAACAAAATTTCTAAAAAAACCACGATTCGGTGAAGGTACTTATTTTTAGCAGAGATAAAAATTTTTTGGGTTTTCAATAATTTTTTTCTAAATCTATACCCATTTATTTCTATACCCCTGAACACGCGTTTACCTTTATTTTTTTTTTCTGAAACCGAGAATTTTTATGAAAAATCGTCAGAAGTGTGTGAATAAAACATTTTTCGCGTTTTGCCCGCGTAATTGTGAG
>OX101794.1:11824614-11911963 GCA_944452715.1 Ophion slaviceki | reverse complement strand
CGAACACTCACAGGACCCATTTTCTTTGTAATGCACAAGCCAGCAGCCTCCGTTGCGCCTACGAGACCCTATTTGTCGAGGTCACTGCCATGGAGAGGCTTCCATTTGATCCAGTGTAGCCTCTGTTAGCCCTTCCAAACCTTATCTCGACCCCCAGTACCAATGGAACGTGCAGAACACAGGCCTCCTTAACCTGCTTTCGATCTCAAGTCGGTTGCTTCGACCCCACCTAACCCGCTTTGAGCCCAAATTCGTTACCTCCTCCATCAACACTTCATTCTGGCCTGATCGGTATCCCGTTCGATGCCGCAATAAATACGTTTTTGCTGATTATTGTCGAATAATGATAGAAATAAATATGCATTGTCAGTTGTTTCGCCGCGTGACAGATGATTAATAAATACTACACGAAAAGTTAAAATATATCATCACTTTATTAAATTTTCGGTGCAACATTAAAATTCGCAAGCAATCAATGTTTCTCAATATCGGTTTAAAATCATTTTATAGGTGATTCGTGGAAAAAGGCTTGTATATCCAGACTTACTCTAATTTCATCGGATTTATCGGCGTGCCTATAAATGAGTGATGATCAATTGACATAAAGACACCTACGGATTCTATTGCCGCTACCCGCTTAAGTGACATATTATCCGTTCTATGGCACTCGTGCAGATGAGAGCTACATTTGTTTGGTGACACTCACGGTGTTTTTTTTTACGATGCGCAAAGAAATACAATTTCCTCTATTGATACTTAAGAATCAACCGAATGGCTGATAAAAGGGTCTCTCGTATTGACTGATTATACTATCGTGATTTAAAGAAAACTTTATCAGTATATAAAATGTCAAAGTTAAAATAAGTAATTCCGTTGATATTCACAAATGTATATCTAACATATTGCTAAAATGTTTATGAAGCGTTACATTATCGACTATGATATTAATGTTATGTTCTAAACATTTAATTTGCCTATGTCGTTACGATATGTATTTTATGGGATTGAACCCAATTCTATTTTTTTAAATTAATATTTTGTTTATTTTTCTTTGTTTTTTTTTGGTTGATAAGATCACGGGTCTTCTTGATGGTTGATCACGGTGGGTGGCAAAGAAAAAAAAATATGCTTAGTTAAGATGTTGATGTTCATGACGTTACGCTATGTTAGTACGTTCATGTACGGTAAAAATAAACGTATGAAAATTTAAAAAACATTGCTACCGGTATATTTGAACCACGTTTTTATTTACTCCTGCGACATGTAGCATTAATAGGCTGAATGGATGGTCTACGATAGTCTTAGGGTATGGAGGTTCCGGAGGGTCTACGGTACGCCTGCAGTAGGCCGAATGGAGGGTCTATGGTGCGCCTACAGTAGGTCGAATGGAGGTTGCGGAGGGTATTCGGAGCGCCTACAGTAGGCTCAAAGGAGGGTCCGGAGGGTATACGGCACGGATACAGTAGGCTCAAAGGAGGGTCCGGAGGATATTAAGAGGACCTACAGCAGGCTGAATGGAGGGCCAGTAGGTTCTGCGAGAGCGCTCAATCAGGTCCACCCGAGATTTCGTAGGTTCAGTTGCGCGCTACACTAGCCTCCTTTGAGCCTAAAGCCCGGTATATGCCATCTAGGGGGTTCAACGGAGGCTCTAACATAATAATACTCCGTACATCGTACCCTCATCTGGATACCCGATAATCCGCTACCGCGGACCTCTCTTCCGAGAAGGAGGCCTTCATTCCGCGAGTTGAAAGCAGCTCGAAAATTTTGACTCGGGTACACACCAAAATGTCTACACATGACTTCAACATGCCGTAAAATTTGCGGACACTAATTGCGGACACTCGAGCACAGCGATATGAGTTCGACGTGCTCTAAACGTACGATGCATTTGTAAACGACATATTGAGATCAAAATGTTCATTCATTAAATGTACATTCATGATACTTAATGAGTTCATGGCTTTGCATCACGACATGTAGTCAATATGCTGTAAAATTTGCGACAGCAATTGTATGTACGGCGTGATAATCATGACTGTCTATCTGCGATAATAAATAAAATAAATAAAATAAAATGAATACGTATGATCGATGATCGGTAAATCTGTCTCATCTAATTTCCGGCAGATGGCTGCGAGGTGGATGCTTGTATTTTTATATTTTTTTGTTCATTTGTATATGGATATTACTTCATCGCAAGTTTTACGCACGCTCTTCCAATTGTATTTCTTGCCCTCAGCGAAAGCGCAATAAAGTTATGTGTAATTGTCGTCTGTGGATGCGGATGTGCGAAAACTCGCAGCGAGTGCATAATTAGGATGCTCGCGTGTGCGCGGACACTTCGTGTTCGGACACTCCCTCCTCCTTCCGTCTCTTCAAGAGTGCGTTTTACGTTCCAGATGACGCCTTCTGTTTCGATGCAAAAGCCATCTTTTTGCTGGTTTATCTCTCTCCCTTTATCTCTTTTTCGCTTTCTCTCTCTCTCTCTCTCTCTCTCTCTCTCTCTCTCTCTCTCTCTCTCTCTTCCCTCTCTTTCTCTCTCCTGCCTTCGACAGTGTTACCTCGCACTCCACCTCATACCGTTTTGATAGGACTTTTTACGTCTCGCTCGGCGAGAGTCGAACTCGTGGCCACGAGCAGGCACAGCACGATGGGCAACCCGATTCTTTACAGTTAGCCACATGCTGCGCCCTAACAGTACACCGGAATCACCCGATTCAGAGAGGATTGGTGTAAAAAGGGGAGGGAGGGGAAGAGAGAGAGAGAAAGGAAAAGGCGAAAAAAATCACGATATGGAGACTGCATTGGTATGCACACCGACGAAACAGAAGTGCAACGAATGATATTAAATTAATCGAAAAAAAAGAATATCAAAGTTTCACAATTAATGTAATATTAATATTGATATTATATTTTTTAGGATTTTTTTGACTTTTGAATTCACGCTTTTGAAGGGTGTTTACATAAATACCCCTCGCTTCTTATTTACATCAATTATTTAACACTGGTTTAATGTAATCGCATAATTGCTTTGCCAGTTGCATTTTCAGTTGCGCTTCCATTTTCCGGTCAATTTCTAACCCCCTGCTATTTTCCAACCATTGCTCCAGTTTATTTACCATTTCTTGGTTTAGTGTTTCCCTAAGATCCGTACACTCGTAAATATGTATAACATTTTCAATTGCCTGTTTTTATATCCTACAGTTGGCTGCTACATACCCTTTTCTCTCCTATCCCAAATTATTAATGTTATATAAATTTTCTATAATAAACATAAACATGTAAATTTATATAAAATGAATATCATATTTTTCGAAGTAATATATATTAATATAAAACATTTAACTAAAAATAAATAAAAAATGGATTGAAATCAGACCATTTTTATGAGCTCGTTTAAATGCATTTTTTTACAAATTTCTTTATTTGCAAATGAAGCAATTAATAAACTGACAAACGAAAAGTTGTAAGTAATAAGGTATACTTTCCTGTAACCGAGACGAGTGATTTTATTTTGATGCGCAAGGATAAGCCTGACCGGGGTTACTTGTTTTGCACATGTGAATTCAACCTTTTTGTTTTAATTAAAAATAAACATAGCGGGAGGTCCCATCTGATCGGACACTCGGATATATTGCCCCAAGCTCGAGGGAAAAAAACGAAGAGATGCAATTTCCTGTCTGATAACCTTCTTCAACCGCTCCTAATATTGTTATACCAACGGAACACGCGCATCCAAATGTATATTTATTCACGCATATACTCATAGGACACTGTAGGCGTCTCGGAAATTTATCGTCCCGTCTGAACTCTAAAAGAGAGGGAGAGCGAGAGAGAGAGAGAGAGCGAGAGAGAGAGAGAGAGAGAGAGAGAGAGAGAGAGAGAGAGAGAGAGAGAGAGAGCGCTCAATAAGCATCGAGGACAGGATACGAAAAGTCTTTCAGAGAGCGACAAACGACTAATTAATTAGAGCCGGACGGAACGATTGACCTCACTCAAAATCCTTAATCGTCGACGACAGAGAGAGGCAGGCAGAGACAGATAGAGAGTTGGAAAGAGAACGTTATAAAAACAATGTATCAAAAAGGGGTTCGCATGATTAGCGCAGAATTATATTCCACGTCATAAATAATTGCCCACGCATATGCAAGTGAACCCGCAAAGGGACAGAGGGCCGCTCTGCGAAGAACGCAAAAAATAAACGTACGATGGAATGGAAGGAATTGAAAACAAAAATATCACAAAAAGAACGAACCGGATAATTAGAATTCATGGAGAAGTTCCTTTCACTTCCTTGGGGCTGATGAGAGTGGCGAGGGACGTCAATAGGAGACAACAAAAGACGAGGACTACCGCCTACTGTTCTGCGTCAGTGGAAACAGTTTTCGTGAAATAATTTTCGAAAAAAAATACATTTTATTGCGAGTAGATGAATATTCAAAAAAATAGTCCGGAGACGAATTGATATATATATCTTTTTAATTTGATATAATAAATTCCAGAGATGAATTGATATAGTAAAAAGAAAATTGATATAATAAATTCTGGATACAAATTGATCTAAGGTAAGAAATAAATTTGATGTAAATTAAAAAATAAAATTAGCATAAACTAAAAAATTAACTGCACACGAATTGATATAAAGTTATTAGAAAGGTGGAAAAAAGTAATTAAAAAAAAATAGACAACTATTTATTGATGGTCGCGAATGGTGTTCAGGCCCTAGACAGAGGACGAGCGAAACGCCGCACTATTCTCGAAGATTTACCGAGCCATTGTGAAAATGAAAAGTAACGGAAAGAATTATAGTATGTTCTCTGCGTCCCGCGGACGATCATGGGAAAGATGACGAATTAAGTCTCTCATTTCCGGAATGCCGCTCCGTCTGTCATTCCCTTCGCCCTCTTTTGTTCGTCCCCCATTCACATTCATATTCGTGTGAAAGTCGTGCGAACCGCAACTCACGTAATGTATTATTTTAATCACATGACAATGACGATTCGTTCATCATCGTCATCAAGAGTTTTGTCTGCCTTCGCAACTGGCACATACAGATGCTATTCAATTATATAACGTAGTAGAGATTGACGCACGCACACCCAGGCGCAACGAGGACCGAGGCCCTCTTCAATATTCCAAAACGACGATTGTCGATGGCGCCGAAAGAATATCGTTTTTATTCCAATTCCAGTGCTGACAGATAAATAACATTTTACCGAATAAAAATAAATGAAAGTGAAGAACTTTGCATCGTTGGAACGCAACGATAATTAATTCTTTTTAATTACTCAATTTTTTGGCCGATTTGGACTATGAATATCCCTCAAACGTTTTCACGAATTCTTATAAGAGATTTACAACTTTAATTCGCCAAAAAGCGTTTGGAAAATGATAAAGATAACGAAATGAAAAATGAGAAAAACAATCGTTGCATTCCAACGATGCAAACGTCGACGTCGTGAGTAAAAAACATTTCCCAAAATTGATTGTACCACCATCATTGCCAAGACCACATGTCCATCACGAAATCAATCAATGAGCGAAGATCCTCTTGGGCAGCTTGCCTGCTCCCTTTTGATGTCGTTGAAGTTTGCATCGTTGGGATACAACGAAAGTAATTTTTTCTTCTACTGCCCAGGTAGGAATTGACGATGAAAAAAGGCCTCGCCAAGCTCTGAAACAAGGCTCACATTTTTTAATTCAGGCTGAGCACCAGCCTGATTTCAGGCCTAGCTGAACCTCTGAATGATAACGCGGTTTCAGGCTCTTGCACACAGACTTGACCAAAGGCTGGTAGAAAAGCCTGTAAAAGCCTGAAACGACGAAACAACAAGGCTCAAAACGAGCCTTAATGAAGCCTTCACGAGCATTTATGACCAGGCTTATCCCAAACTCTTCCCGAGGCTATATGAGGCCTGTTTTTAGTTTTCTATATTCTACATTGGGGTAAATTTAATAAATTTGTAAAGAATTCATTTGAATTGTTATATATATTTATTATTTGTTATAATATTTGTTACAAAATATATATCAAAAATATTTTAAAAACAATACTTTATTTTATTGCGTACTTTTATTTTCGTATATACTTTTTTGTGTACCTCATAAATATCGATAAGAGCATATGTTTAAATGTTCTGAGCTGCCTCCTTCGCTTTCGTTTTTCGTGCCTTCGCACCCGACAAATTTATTGCTAAATTTTTTTTTCATAAAAGTACAGAAAAAATATTATTTTAAACTTATTTTACTTTATCACAACCTGAAATAACTCTGCATCCAGCCTTGATTTTTTAGCCTTAAAATTCACCGGCTGAATAAAGCTTGAAATAACCCTGAGTTTAGGCTGAGCAGCGAGTCTTGGTTCCAGGCTGCTCCAAACGATGCAATGAAACCTGGGCCAGGTCTGTCTCACTCAGGCTCGGTGAAACAAGGTTCGCACAAGCTTGTTCCCATCGTCAGCCTTTTAATTTCCTACCTGGGTGCTCACGTTTTTTTGCCAATCTGGGTTACGAAAACCGCCTTAACGATTTTTCTTATCCTCATAAGAGACCCACGATCTTAATCAATTAAAAAAATATAGATTGTGATAAAAATGGAGGATTAAAAGAGATTAAAAAGAACGTTTGTTGCATTCCAACGATGCAAACATCAACGGCATTTGAAGTTTGCATCTTTGAAACGCACCGAAAGATCTTTTTGATTTTTTCTCTCGCTTTATTTTCATTGCAATCGAATACTTTTTAATCGAGTTCTCAGATGTCTCGTAAGGATGGAAAAGGATGATTTTCGTATCCTACATCGGCGACAAAAATGTGAGCAATTTAACCCTTCCATGACACACTTATATTTTGGCTTTGACACACTGGGTCAATTTCACCCGGGTAGTACTTCATACACTTACCCTTAAAAACCCTGCGGTCGATTTTTACTGAAAAAAAAAATCCGGGATACACTTCAAACCTTTCTTATGTCTGCATAATTAAAATTCGGAAAGTATAAAATTGAATTCTTGTAAAAAATTATTGAAAACTTTCCCTTATGGGCAAGGGAGCATTTTATTTTAAATTCGGGTCAAAATGACCCAGTGTGTCAAGGAAGGGTAAAAAAAGGCTTCTCGTTTCATTCCATTCAAACTGCATCATCCCTTTCGGCCGATACCGTCGAGGTTTGCATCGTTGGAATGGAACGTAAATGATAATCTTTATACCCCAAAATTCCATTGTGAAATTTCATCCACCCCAATTACCCGTACAACTTCATAATTCTTATCCAGCGACCTCCAACCCAAATCCGCGAAGTATAATTTTCAAAAATCACAAAATCGCTAAGATTTTGCAAGACGATGCAAGCTTCCCCCCATCTGGCTGATTCAAAAATCCTCCACTCGTCGGATGCCTTTGTCTGATCTGCAGCTTTCTTTTTTGCCGTTGCCTCTTTTATTTCTCCGTCGTCTAATCCCCGATCGTCCGCTCCTCTCTCCACCTCCTTGCCGGTCCCTGGTCGGCGTCGCGTGAGTAGGACGAATCGAGAAGTTCGTACCGCGACGATCGCTTGTAAACGTTTATCAAGAGAGAAGTCAATGCACTTGGCTGACGTCGGTTGTAGAGTGTCCCAGCCAATGGAGCACACGCTGCATTGACTACGAGCTCACATACGGGCACAGAGGAGACACGTTGCTAGGTGTGTGTCTGTGTTCACGTATATACGCATGATGGACAAAAGGCCTGCGTACCACATGGGCCGAAGAGCCCTTTCTCGCCTGCAACTCGCCAGAGCAAACTGCACATAGCGATACAGATGTGCACGTACGGTTAAGGGGTTAGGCCACAGTAACGGGTATAAAATCATGTGCGAATTCAACAATTTTTTTTCGTATGAAAAAATGATTCACTCATAAAATTAATTACGCATCTATTTAGTATGAATATGAAGCTGTTAGAAAATACACACACACACACACACACACACACACACACACACACACACACACACACACACACACACACACACACACACACACACACACACACACACACACACACACACACACACACACACACACACACACACACACACACACACACACACACACACACACACACACACACACACACACACACACACACACACACACACACACACACACACACACACACACACACACACACACACACACACACACACACACACACACACACACACACACACACACACACACACACACACACACACACACACACACACACACACACACACACACACACACACACACACACACACACACACACACACACACACACACACACACACACACACACACACACACACACACACACACACACACACACACACACACACACACACACACACACACACACACACACACACACACACACACACACACACACACACACACACACACACACACACACACACACACACACACACACACACACACACACACACACACACACACACACACACACACACACACACACACACACACACACACACACACACACACACACACACACACACACACACACACACACACACACACACACACACACACACACACACACACACACACACACACACACACACACACACACACACACACACACACACACACACACACACACACACACACACACACACACACACACACACACACACACACACACACACACACACACACACACACACACACACACACACACACACACACACACACACACACACACACACACACACACACACACACACACACACACACACACACACACACACACACACACACACACACACACACACACACACACACACACACACACACACACACACACACACACACACACACACACACACACACACACACACACACACACACACACACACACACACACACACACACACACACACACACACACACACACACACACACACACACACACACACACACACACACACACACACACACACACACACACACACACACACACACACACACACACACACACACACACACACACACACACACACACACACACACACACACACACACACACACACACACACACACACACACACACACACACACACACACACACACACACACACACACACACACATATGTATGTATGTATGTATATGTATATATATATTTCGATGTACAAAATGGTCGACTACTAGTATTTTATTTTGTTATCTTCTTTTTAGGCGCTCCGCGGCGTGACATTTCGCATCCAGAATTTTTAACTTAGAACAAAAAACAAAAATTCTCGTCAATCTACATTAGAATACCTAGAGAAGTACGTACGGAATTTAAAAAATATGTTTTTATTCAAAAGTTGTACGTATTTGAATTGAGTTGTAGGTATTTGAATGAATTTTCAGTGAAAAATTTCGTATAAAACTGCTCATAAAATGAAAATTTTTCGATTAATCGGAAATTCCGTACGTACTTCTCTGCGAAGTGTAATTAGGAACGTAACTTTTAAATTTGAAGTAAATCGAGTGAAAATTGTTGGAGTTATTTGTCACGCCAATTGGAAAAAAGTTGTTTTGAGAAAAACGCGTTTAAAGTTTTAGATACTCTACGGCCGTGCCAGAGGTGGGTTTACGTTATACGCTCAAAGTCGGTGAAAAAAAATGTTCTTCCTATAAATCGTATAGTAACTTATTCTGTTATATTATTATTTATAATGATAAAGCACCGTTTTAGCGAAAAAAATGGTTTTTTTTGAAAATTCGACTGTGGCCTTACCCCTTAAGGGGCGATATACACCTAGGAGCCGGAAAAAAGGTCATTTTTGTGAATTTTTTCGAGGAAAACTATTTGAAATTTCGGATTGGGGTTTTAATTATCCAAAAGTATATACATTCAAAAATATGTTTAATTTTCTTTATTTAAAAATATCAAAAATATACAAGGATATTGTATGATCCTTGGAGCGTCGTAAAAAAATCTGCGTATACGGTACCCACTGGCGTTTCTTCAAAAATCATCTGAATAAAAAAAACCACAATGATTATTAAATTAGATACTATAATCTAGTACTTGTCATAGCCGATTTTGAAAATATCGATTTATGACAAAATGGCGGACGTTTGAACATAAATAGTGATTTTTGGGCCAAAAATTAGTTATTATTTTGCCTATAAAACAAAAACGAACGGAAAAAAATCCTATGACAAGTACTAGATAATGGTGTATAGAATAACCACAAAAAACCTCAAGGCAATCGGTTCATTGGTTTTCGAGAAATTTTGGGTACCGATTTGAAAAACGTGGTTTTGAGAAAAACGCGTTTGAAAATTTGGGAATGAATAAATCATGAAATTTGTCAACTTACATGGAATCAGCGATACCAGGCCCATAGTGTGGGTCTTCTACGGTCGACGGAATGTTCATAGCTTCGAAATCCTCGACCTCGACCATCTAGGTGTATATCTCCCCTTAAGACAAACTCGCCACATCCACGCTCGTCTGTTCACCTGCGTGTCTTGCACATACACCCACACAGACGTGCGGTTATCTTTGGCCTGAATGTGAGCAGGGCGTATCGATGATCCATAGGAGCCTGTACTCGATTGCCTTTTAGGATTCGAACTTGGGATATTATGCCGTAGAGCAAGAGCTCGTTGGCAATGGCATTGTCGTCGCTCAGGTATGCGAGAGGTTTCCAGAGGTGCTCACCAACCTCCCCCCCCCTCTCTCTCTCTCTCTCTCTCTCTTCCGTCTGTCACCGCACTATACAGAAATATCAGGACCCACGTACACCTAGTATAGAACGCTCATAGTACTACGAAGTCTTCCCTCGAATGAACGAAGAAGAATCGTTTCTTTTTTCTTTTTTTTCTCGTCCTCCAGCTTGTCGTTCGACGTACCGTCGACCCTTCGCAATCCTCAACGCTCTTGCATCCGCGTGTGGTACTACGCTCGCTCCTCCTTTCCTCCGTTTTTCCTTCACAACGAGGATGATGCACTCTCGTGTGTGTCAAACGCGTTCAGCTCTGCGAACGCTATATGCGGAATCCCAAATCCTCGGGGCTCGTAGAATTTTTTAGAAGAGACGAAGCCAAGAATGGACAGGGAGAATACGAGCCTTTTGTTGGTGGGACGAAAGCCTACGATGGAACGAAACGGTCGGAAAAGTCGTTCGGCATACAAGACGCTGTGATCGAGCGGTTTTTACGATTTTTGTCAATATTCAAAGAGAAATCGTCGAGCCATCGTCGGACGGACGTTCATTTCAGGGGGAATGTTTTTGAAATATGTTTTTGCAAGCTATAAATAAGATTTTGGTGATCTTGTATTATTAATAGCACGACGTTTTTTTTTTCTCGCGATGTTGAAAGGTTGGTCAGAACACTCAAAACTCCGAAAGAATTTTATACGAAAGACCAAAACTCCGAAAATCTGAACACCCTCGAAATAATTCGGCTATGGAAGTTTTAAAAGTTTGAAAATTTTCAATAAATCGACGAATTAATTCAAGATTTTTTTTTTATTAAGGGATTTTACGTCGATTTTGAAATTTGTCGAGAATGTTTTATACGTTCTACATCATTTACAGTCAACTGTGTAGACTTTCGCTGGCATGATCTTGACGAACCTTGTAATTTCGAAACATCAAAATTAGGAATTTTAAGGGGTTACCCCGACTTGCGATTTTGAAAAAATCGATTTTTTTTATTGCATTTTTTTGACGTATAAGTATCCGGGCCCATACTTCTGTATGGGCCCGGAATAGATGACTCTATGTAAGTTTACAAAAAAAAATATTTTCTTCGTGTTAACTGAAATTGAAAATTTAAACGCGTTTTTCTCAAAATGGCATTTCTGAAGTCGGTGACCAAGATTACTCGAACACTAATGAACCGATCTTCTTGAAATTTTGCAGGCTTATTTAATACATAAAAATGTAGTCTTTAATCGTTCGATTTTTTTTTCGAAAAAAAAAATGGCCGTTTTATAGCCAAAAAATGGCCGTTTTTTTTCGTTAAAATCGAACCATTAACTTTGACTGTCCGCCATTTTGTGAAAAATGAATATTTTTTAAAATCCTTCGATTAAAGACTAGTTTATACTTATATTTGACTAAATCCATCCGCATTTTTTTTTCAGATGATCCACTTCGCCGCAATGTTGGTCACCGCAAACCGTGTATATAAAAACATTATTTCATTGACGGCCATTTGCCACTAAACAATGTAATATTTTTCAATAAAAAAATTACTGAAAGTTCTTCAAGATGTGTTCTTTAAGATGGTATATTGATCGATTAAAAATGTTTTGTAGTTTTCTTTAAAAAAATTCATGAAAAAGGCCTTTTTTGCGCTACAAGTGGGGGTAACGACTTAAACCGTCGGCGCATTCAAAGTTCGGATTTTCAACCCGGCCCCCATGTCAAGATCATGCCAGCGAAAGTCTACACAGTTGACTGTAAATGATGTGGAACGTATAACATTGTCTAGACAAATTTCAAAATTGATGCAAAATCACTTCTTAATAAAAAAAAAATTCTCGAAATAATTCGTCGATTTGTTGAAAATTTTGAAACTTTTAAAACTTCCATAGCAGAATTATTTTGACGGTGTTCAGATTTTCGGAGTTTTGGTCTTTCGTGTAAAGTTCTTTCGGAGTTTTGATCTTTCGGGGTAGTATTCTTTCGGAGTTTTGAGCGTCCCGATCATTCAAAGTTCGGGATTTCAGCCTGGTCCCTTCTTGAATTTCGGAACATTAAAATTCGGAATTTTAAACCGTCGGAGCATTCAAAGTTCGGAATTTCAACCCCGCCCCGAAGGTTGCTTCGTTGGAATGCAACGAAAATGATTTTTGATATTTGTAATTCGTTACGTTTATTATTATATCAATTATGTTTTTGCAGATCTTTGACTAAACGTGTTAAAAATTATTTTGACGATGAGGAATTTTCGTAGCTAAAAGCTGTAAGAAATTCGAGCAGGTAAAAAAATGATTTCATTGCCTTCCAACGATAGAAACTTTATATAGTATTCTTTATTCCACGGTATGGTGTGCTACACCTTTTACGTTTTCGTCTTCATATAATTTTCCGTAATTGCTTGTTACACTGAATTTTCGTTCGGTTGCACTCTCCTCGATTACATATCGCTTTTACATTTTCCAATTGTCGTCCTTACGTTTCTGATGTAATGTTGCTTTTTATCCATTTTCCCATTTCCGGTGGTTCCCTCGGTCCTCGCCCTTTTTATTCGTTCATAGGCTTTTATGAATTCGCAAATCTCTAGTCTGATTTATCCTTTTAGGGTTTCGATTGTCCATTGCTTTAATTCGATTCCCCGTCTGTTACCTCTCCAACTGTCCACCGTCTGGCCCCGTTCTTTCCTAATGCCTATTCTGGCTTCCTCACACTGATCGAAATTTTATGTTTATATTTTATATTTTTTATATAATTTTTTATTGTTTCACCATAAAAATGGAAATGTGAGGGAGCTGGAATAAAAATAGAAACGAATGGAAAAAAAAAGAAATTCAATACGATTGGAGCAAAATCTCTGCGTCAACATATCGCAAGGAATATAAACATAGGAAAAGAGTGGAAATGTATATTGTGGAAAATTGTGGAATATTGTGGAAAAATGTGGAAAATATTGGGAAGGACAAGATGATTAGCGGAGAATTAAAAGAAACGTGGGCGAGGATAAGATGTGGTTCTTTTTTAGTTGTTTTATTTCTTCAGTTCCTTCATCATCCAAAATCTTACCGTGCAAATTTGGGCTGTAGATGTCTGATGATGATTCCAAAAAAACGGTTGAGTAATTTTTTTCGCCCAAAATTGCAAATAAAATGTTGGCCTACTAAACTTCCGTTGCGATCCAACGACGCAAACTTCCACACCCTCGAGGAAAAAGGGTGTGTATACGCCAAATATAGAATATGGAAGCAGGAAATTGAAAATTTGAGACATATTTGCGAGTGTACGGAAGTTAAGGGAAAACTAAGCCAAGAAATAGTAAGTAAACTGGAGCAATGGTTGGAAGAGCAAGGGGCAGAGGTATACAAGGGTATGTATACGCCAAATATAGAATATTCCAGCAGGAAATTGAACATTTGAGACATGTTTGCGAGTGTACGGAAGTTAAGGGAAAAACTAAGCCAAGAAATAGTAAGTAAACTGGAGCAATGGTTGAAATGGCGGCGCCTAGATATTGACCGGAAAAACGAAGCGCAGCTGAAAATGCAACCGGCAAAGCAACAGTGCGATTATGTCAGACAATTTGAGAAACTAGCAACTAGGATAGATGTAAGAAAATCAATATAAAATAATTGATGCAAACGAGAAGGGAGGGGCATTTATGTAAACACCCTTAAAAAGAGTATCCAAGGAATATAAAATACCACTACTATCATTTATACTAGTCTAATATTAAAATGAAAATATTAATGTTATTAATACATGAAGTCTGGATTTTCCTAAAAATATCGATTTGCTGTTGTTGAAAATTAAAAAGCCAAAAAAATCCTCCAAAATACATTAGTATTACATTAATTTTCAAACTTTCACATTAATTTCTTTCTCTCAATGTTTTTATTAATTCAATATCGTTCGTCGCACTTCTGTTCCGTCAATTTGAGAAACTAGTCACCCAAACAAACCCAAACAAACCAATGTAAAATGATGTAAATGAGAAGGAAGGGATGGTTTATGTGAACACCCTTCAAAAGGTTATACAAGAAATAAAACTCTACTACTACCACTATTTTTTCACCATAACTAAGTTAATATAAAAAATAATATGATATTAATTAATAACCTCAATTACCATAAACCATTAAATTAAAATATGAAAAAAATTTACTATCAGACATCCGAACATTTGAACAAACAAATATTTTTTTAAATGATGAGGAAACTTTTATACCTAATATCTTTAAAAAGAAATATAGGCATTGAAAAAAAAATTATTTTCACTGCGTTCTACCGATGCAAATTCCAATTTCATATTTTCTCACCATAACTGAGTTTCGATGACCGGCTATTCGTCCAATTACACCCTTTCTGGATTGCCATGAACCATAACCATCATAGAAACAACTATAGAGGGCATTTAAAAAAGTAGGCATTTCTAGGCAACAACTTCTGTACATCAATTTTTGTCCGGAATAAATGCATTCCGACTTTCGTGATATCCCAACTGGTCGGGCATTAGGACATTCACGTTATTCGTATTACGAGCAGTTTGTAAATTTACAAACGTATCGTGGCGATTCTCATTATAGTATAATCCACGCTGGTGGTGAGTCTACGCACTTCGGGTGGGGCATAAACCGAAATAACATCGTTGGAATGTATACCGTCTCATTTCTCTCTCTCTCTCTCTCTCTCTCTCTCTCTCTCTCTCTCTCTCTCTCTCTCTCTCTCTCTCTCTCTCTCTCTCTCTTCTCTCTCCGGAGAGCTCGAGTCATCTGCGACCGGCACGTTGCGAGCTCGAAAAATTCTATAGATATACATAGCTGCAAATATAGTTTTGTGTTCGTGTGTGTGTGACTTCTAACTGCACGAACCTCGTGTTGCTATAATACCAGGCACGTTTTACCTCGCATTCGGTCCACGCAAAGAGGAAAGAGAAATAAATGAAAAATTCTTCACTGTCAGTCGAGGCTCAGAAGCAGCTTGACCGCAGCCAGCTGGCGTGCCGAATATCAAAGGCCAAATCCCCAGCGCATTTACAGATCCACGAATGCTGCGTTTCGTGCAATTCCATTTGAAGACATTTCGAAATTTAATCAGAAACTGGACTGATTCTCGTGACAATGACACTATAGCTCCCTACGTCGGTTGTGTGGCCATTTGCTTCGAAACGCCAGCCATTTTGCGGCGTGCACGGCCTCCACGCCAACCGGGAGTAGCCCTGATAATGATGTTGAAGTTTGCATCGTTGGAATGCTATGAAAATTGATATTCCTAAACTTCTTCTATTTATTTTGACGTATTTTGCACACAAAAATCAATCAATCATTTTTTTTATACTTATTTAGCGATCTACTATATAAATCTACGAAAAAAGCGTTAGCCATAGTCCGCCATTTAAATATATATACATATATATATACATACATATACATATACATACATACATACATACATACATATATATATATATATATATATATATATATATATATATATATATATATATATATATATATATATATATATATATATATATATATATATATATATATATATATATATATATATATATATATATATATATATATATATATATATATATATATAGACATGTTATGGTCCAGACTGTACTGAGTCTTTACGAATTTTTTGGAACTTTTTCTCCAACGAACATCAGAGATAAAAAGCAGTTTGATGTACGTAATTTTACGGGCAAATGATATTGAGGTTTGTATGGTTAGGATGCAACGAAAATATATTTTTTTCGCGGTGCCCAATTTCGCCATATTTAGGCTACAAAAATCACTGAAACATTTTTGAAGATTCTTATTGAGGTTCCATGTCCAGAATTTGGAAAAAAGGCTTACAAGGAACATCCCTCAGGTGACACCCTTCGATTTTGTTGAAATTTGGATATGTTATAAAGCACAGAAAAGTAAGCGATACGTATTTTTTTTATCGGCGGAAAAACGGTTTTAAGGGGTGAAACCACCCCTTAATATAGGGGTGGTTCAGCCCTTATTTTTTTTTGCAATGTCAGTATAGTGGATTTTTCATTGCTTCAGATTAGGAGAATTTTCGTTTTTGTTTCATTAAAATCGGTGGACTCCTTGTGTGTGAAACTGCTACTCCTGGAGATGCCTTTTTCGAGGGGTGGTTTCACCCCTTAAAACCGTAGGGTTTTAAGGGGTAAAACCACCTAGAAACCGAAAATTAAGGTGTTAAGGGGTGAAACCCCTATAAACCGAAAAATTAACATCCCTGTTTCACCCCCTTAAGGATCGAATTTCAATTTTTACCACTTTTGAAAAAAGTCTTATTTTGGGTAAAATATGAAGACCGCGTGGTCAGAATTACGGGCCACAAGTATCGTAATACTGCCCAATTTGTTTAAGTTCATCGAAAAAAAAATCATAAACCGTCATTTGACTCAACTGGCCCGTTCCAACCTCCTTAAGATGTAAGAAAGAACTTTCGTTGCGTTCCAACGACGCAAACTTCAGCACCATCCTTAATAACGAGGCATTGTCAAGCAATGGAAACTTGGGCCGCATGGGAATTATTGTTGATTGTTCAATTTGGTTAGCCTCGGCAGCCAATTCTATTGCTGCGCATTTCTTTCTCTCTTTGCCCCAGTTTTTACGCACGGCAATGTACTTGCGACGAGAACGTTCCTGCTGTAGTCCAGTCGGAATAGCCGAAATTTGGACCGACTTTTATTCAAAGACACAATAGCAGCGCCAATTTTTCGGAATGTTGTTTGGACCTACAGGAACATGCCGTCAAGTTTTCGTAAAATTCCTAGTTGTTTTTTAGCAATTAAAAAATATTAAAAATTAAAAAGTCGATTTTTTTCAGTTATTTTTTTGGAATCCGTTTTATCGAAAAATACTTCCTACAAAAGTTGCGCGTCATAATGTCCTCTATAAAGTAGGTCCTATGCAAAAATGGCCTAACATTGTTAGTTGAGCAGTTAAGTGCAATGGACATTTTTTTCTTCTCATTTTCCTTTTTGCATCCGTTATCGGTCATTTATCAACATATCATTTCAAAACTCATCCATCATCTCGGGAAAACCCTCCCCAAGAGATACGTGCAAGATTTCATGATCTACATTATATAGTTAAGCAACAATCTCCGATCTACGAAAATCCGGAGTTTTCAAATTCCCATCTCCGAGGAAGGCTCACAGAATAGAAAAAAATCAGGAGCTTCGTTTCATCATGTACATTCCCGATAAAAAAAAATTAACATTTTCGTTGTAAAAAACACCGTTTTTCGACGATTCTAAATGTTTGCTTACAAAGAAATAGAAATGGCTCTTTGAATTATGTAGATATTTGAAATATTCTTCAAGATTCTGATGCGTTTTTGTAAAACGAGTAATTTAAAAAAAAGTCGCAATATCTTGAACAACCTGGGATATCGATGTTTATACGTTTTTGCAATTTACCAATGTTGTAATCAAGATTTTTCAAATTCGTGAGTCTCCTCTGCATTTCTGGGTATGAGATTCACTATAATACCAACTGGTGACACCGAATTTTCTCGAGGCGAGACCAGTGGAAGAGAGGCAAAACAAAAAGTACCACCGTTGGGCACACGCTTGGTGAAGAACGAGCGTGAAAACAAAAAAAAATAGAACCTCGAGAGAACAATACTGAGGATTGACTCCCTTGTCTCCGTTCGACTCGAGGCTGTAGCCAACTGTGTGTGCACTCGGACTTGACCCGCGGAAATTGCGGTAAACGTCTGTGGAACACGTGCTACGAAGGGAAACTTTCTAAAAAGGTATAGAGGCGTACGTACGATCTCTCTGCGTGCGTATACTAAATCGGTGGGCGTTTGTGTAGATCTGCGAGGTACTTTGGCCCGTAAAAACCGATTCAGATGACACGCTTTCAAATGAGAAACAACACGAAGGAAACAGCTTTCTTTACTGGAACCATCTACTTAGACGCTGGTGAGTACGGTAGAAAAATGAATCGATTTATTGAAACTTTATATGGTACACCGACCAGTGGATGGACGGGCAGTGGATGCACAAAAACTGATTTATATTCAAAATCAATAAAGAATATGAATTGTCGATAAAAACTCGAATGACTATAATTTAGCAAAAAAAATTCCAGCTACTGTGAGAACCGATTTCTCAATTTAATATCGAATTTTCACGCTACACAAATTTTTTATAGTTTTTGGAACTTGCACACCGAGCAACTTAGTTACGATACGGATGTGCACAAACGCTGTGCTCAAAACGCGAAAACAATAGTTTTTATAAGTTTTGAGAGTAAGTATTACTTTCATTACTTGAGAAAGAATCGATTTTTTATTTTTTGCAGACTTTTTAAAAAAGTTCGTAATGATAGGTCTGAATTAGACATGTTTATTCACTGGTGCTGTATTCTAACGTCTTTACAGTGAATGAGCATATGGGCTCTGTTCTGATATTTCTCAAAGTAGAGTAAAAAATGTAGCTTATCTGCTGGAAATTGCTAAATTAATTTATGTTGAGATATGACAATGTACATTTAATTAAATGTTGTCATAAAATTAATTCTTTCGTCTTTTTTTGTCAAATAAATTTTCTATTTCTCTGTCGAAACAAACTTTGGTAGTTTTTTTTTGAAAATTAAGATGCATAAAAGCTTTGTGTATGCTCTACGAAATCGTGAAAACGAATATCGTAGGGGAAGGTGTTGTACCTTGACACCCTATGTACCTTGAGCCACTCAACTTTTTCAAATGTTCCCGCCCTTTTTGAGGATGTTTGTTTATGGTCCGGTGACGTTTTGAGAAGGCAAATCAACATAAAGTTAGTTGCAGACAGTCACTCCTCGGCCTTTGGACGTGAGACGATTTTCAAAATTTTGGTGTCAAAAAGTAAGGTTTTTATTTTGTTTGCTTTCTTCACAACTTGCCTTATTAGCTACATAATTATTCACAACTTGCTGTTTTGGGGAGGTCCTCTATTGGCGTTTAAGACGTATTAGGCTGATTTTAGATAAACACGACCTCAATATCTTTATTTGTGAGTAAATATTAACAGATGGGGATGTACCTTGATTCTGGCAAACCCGTTGTACCTTGATCGTGGTCAAGGTACATCTTTAGAGATGATTTTCTGATCGGCGTTGTACAGATATTTGGGATTTCGTGATAATGCTTTAGCGTTTACACGAAACGAGGGAAACCTTAACATTTATTGGTATTTTTTGTGCCTTTAAACATAATGGTATCATTTAATTTGTTCTAGGTGGCTAGAAATACAAGATTTGAACTTATATCCTTGGTCAGATATCGAAGAGAAAATAAAAAAGCTTAAAAAACAAACTCTAAGAGGGAATTCTATTCCGTTCTTGAAATGAACAAACATTGGGAGCTTACCTATTGAGTAAACAACTTCTAAGAAAAATTATTCGTTTAAGAGAAGACGAAAACAGTATAATTTGATTATAAAGTTCCCAATTTAGATTTTAAGAAAAAACGTAATAGTTTTCTATATTTTGATCATGGGAACTAAAGAAGTTAGAAAAATCGTATGTTTGGCGAATACTTTTTTGTTAAAATACACATATCTGTTATTACATTGGTTGAATAAAGATAGCGGAAACATCATAAACTTAAAAAACGTAAATAATATTGAAATGTCCCAAAAAATTGCCTTTTATTTGGCTGAATTCTCACTGTGATCAACGTACAACATATGCGGATCAAGGTACATCAGCAATGTTGTACCTTGATCAAAATACCACTTTTTTTTTAAATTGCGTAGATACTTTTAAAATATTTGTTTGTGGTTTTGTGTAATTTATATTATGAGCCCTATTTATTGCTCTATACGATACAATTTATTTCATCAGTATATGTATCATGGTTTTAGTTTTATATATCATTGAACGCAAAATGTATCAAGGTACAGCAGCTTTCCCTACTCATATCTATAAGAATATTATAACTATTGTGCAACACAGTGATCTCCGAATCTAGCATTGAATAAAAATAAATCGTTTTGCTTGACAGCATTCGTCTACACTACACGCCATTTCGCTACTTATCTATCAATTCTTTCAATATTATTTGTTGCAATTACTTCGAATATTATTGTCTGCTATCAGAATAATATCTTTTAATAGCTATAAACCAATGAAAAATTCGTTTTGATCATTTCCATTTTACAGTCCATCTGAGTCCTATAGTGTCATTATTCGTCCATTCACTGGCCGGTTTACCCCAATTTAACAACATACTTCGCAAGGCAACGAACGGATATAATCATTTGATAAGCAACGATATGTAAACAATTATTCCGAATTATATAAGTTTTTTTTATTGGATTTGAATTTTTAGAATAATATGTAAAAATAATAAAATTAAATTCAAATAAAAAATTAGAATTAAGGTAAAACTTTTTAATTTTAATTGAAGATTAATATTACATTTCAAATTGGCAATGAAGGGAGCCACGAAGGAGGTAGAAGTGGAGCAATATGGCAAAGGAAAAGAGATATGGAGGGAGTAAGAGAAATAATCGAAATACGAATAAAAACCGACCAGGAAATAAAACAAGACACAAAATTGAGAACGCGACGTATTTTAAACAGTAAAAAAATCGAAAAGTACGTATAGAAATAAAAGAGTGCTGGGTAGGGAAGGGCATAGAGGGAAGAACTAAAGAAACGTGGGCCAGGTTAAGATGCGGAAATGTAGGAAAAGGAGGCAGAAAGGGACACGCAGATACTCTATGCCGGTGTTGTAAGAAGGAAGAAGAAAGTTTGCAACACATACTTGGATGCGGGAAAATAAAAGAAAATATGAATAAGGAAGTGGTAGATGGTTTGAAAAAGTGGCGAACGGGCTGCAAGGGGGCGGCACTGGAAGCAAAAAAAATTAAAAAGAAATGAAAGGGAAGCCGACCAAAGAATTGTGCGAACATGTGAGTCTTAGAATGCATGGTAAGAAAAGAAGCATAAAGGAGGAAAAAAGAAGAAAGATAAATGTTAACAAAAAAAAAAGAGGAAGCGTGTAAAAGGGTAGCAATGTACAGAGGGCAGAACTGTTTGAAAACCCGCAAGGGTATATTTTGAAATAAAAAACTATTTTATACTATAATCTTGCATTGAAAATTAATATTTGACTTTTAAAGAATATTTAAATAAAAAATTAGAATTAAATTTTAAATAATTATTTAAATTATACATCGATATTAAATTACACAACTAAATTAGAAATCAAAATTAAACAAATTTTGACAATAATATTTATTTTCATATTAACTATTCATATATAAAATATACTATAGTAGTAGGTAGTAGTATTTATTATTTCAGGTATACCCCTTGAGGGTGTTTACACATAGAAGACCCCCTACAATTTTCTTATTTCGAAGTTATATTCAATTGTCGTTTTGCGTTTCGTTTCGTCTTGCATTCGCTTCCTCGTGTACTATTTTCCCAATTAGTTTCTCGAAGTGTTTTATGTACATACATAGTTCAGTTACAGGCTCCTTTTTCAGCACCGTCTGTATCTTTCTCTCGATTTGCCGTCCTTTAACCCCTATCCATTTTTCCAGATCTACTATTTCTTTTTGTATTTTTTCCTTGGCTTTCTCGCACGTACATATATGCACTAAGTTTTCTGTCTCCTTTTTATAAACCCTGCATTTGTTGTCACTATATCTCTTATTTCCTTCCTTCCCCACATTCCCACATCTCAGTCCCGCCCAAGTTTCTTTTGTTTCACCCATTATATTTAGATCCTCCCAGTACTTCTCCGTCCCTGGTACACTTCCTGCTTTTTTACTGTCAGCAATATGTCGATTTTTCAATTTTATTCCAATCCTGTGGAGTTTCTTGGTCCACTTTTGTTTTCGTCCCCCTTTCCTACTATCCGATAAATAAAATATATATTATAATAATAAAATCAAATTCAAATTTAATATTTTCATTTAAACAATACAAATATTTATTTTTCTATTCAATACTTGAATAATCAATATTGATGTTTTCGTATTTTCCTTTTGGGTTTCTTGGTCCACTTTTGTTTTCGTCCCATTTTCTACTATCCTACAAATAAAATATATATTATAATGATAAAATCAAATTTAATATTTTCATTTAAACAGTAAAAACATTTATTTTTCTATTAATTTTTTTAATATTGTATATTTACGTTTTTATATTATCAAAGTATCTTCGCAACTTCGGCATGGTGCGAACGGAATCTATCGTAATTTTACTCTATACGCTTTTAGCCGTTGTACCGTAAACAATTCAATCGAATCAAAAGGAACTGCAGCGATACTCGATCATAAAAGACCTCGCATGCCGTAACCCCCCCCCCCCCTCTCGTGTACGGAGGAAACAGGTTACGAAGACGTGTCAATGAATCGCGAAGTATATAAGAAACCGAAGCGTAAAACTTCCGGATCCTTGGATCAGAGAGCCGAAGGAGTATGCGACGAATTCGCTCGTGAGGAATCCGCACGATGTTTCCATAGATCAAAAAAACCCCTTCTAGTTTTATTTTTGTTTTTATTTATCATCGTCACGCACGGTTTCGTGCGAGATGGAACGCGATCGAAACTATCCACGTGCGCGGGCCAACCGTGGAACAACTTTCGCATGAATCACCGAATATCCTCGGTCACTGGGCGAGCAAAGTCATCTCGGTTGACTCGTTCCTCCCGCGTGTGCGACGCAGAAAAATCGACGAGTCTCGAACCCGAGTCCTGTTTTTCTTTTTTTTTTGTTTTCATTCCCATATTTTTCGTTCTTTCTCCACATCGCGCTGGGAAGTACAAATCGGCGCAGGGGACAAGTTCCGCTGAATCGGCAGCAGGCCTCCAATAACGCGAGAACACTTGCGTAACACGCCCGAACCCCCACCCCTCGACGGGCGGGGGGGGGGGGGGGCGCCTTCACGGGTAACGCGTTCTTTGTGCAGCGTAGTGACTTGTACGTGGAGCATTCCGTGCGCACGAATTGTTTTCTCACATAAACGCGCGAACGTGTGAAACTTATAGCAATCTCGGGCTGCGGACGTATTAAAAATTATCAGAGGAAGTCGATTACTGGTCAAAGGAGTTGAAGACTTCCCACAAACCGAACAAATGGATAAAACGTATTAAGGCCGTAGGCCACACTAACGGGTATAAAATCATGTGCGAATTTAACCAATTTTTTTCGTATGAAAAAGTGATTCACTCATAAAATTAATTACACATCTATTTAGTATGATTATCAAGCTGTTAGAAAATATATATATATATATTTTTTTCGATGTACAAAATGGCCGACTACTCGAAACTTCTCGAAACAGCTTTTTTCCAATTGGCGTGACAAATAACCTCAACAATTTTCACTCGATTTACTTCAAATTTAAAAGTTATGTTCCTAATTGCATTTCGCAGAGAAGTACGGGCGGAATTTTTTATTAATCGAAAACTTTTCATTTTACGCGCAGTTTATGAGCAGTTATAACGAAATTTTTCACTGAAAATTCATTTCGTAAGTTCAAATATCTACAACTTTTGAATAAAACAATATTTTTTAATTCCGTACGTACTTCTCTAGGTATTCTAATGTAGATTGACGAGAATTTTCGTTTTTTGTTCTAGGTAAAAAATTGTGGATGCTAAATGTCACGCCGCGGAGCGCCTAAAAAAGATAACAAAAGAAAATATTAGTAGTCGACCATTTTGTACATCGAAAGAAAAATATATATTTTCTAACAGCTTGATATTCATACTAAATAGATGTGTAATTAATTTTGCGAGTGAACCACTTTTTCATACGAAAAAAAATGGTTAAATTCGCACATGATTTTGTACCCGTTATGTCGCCTAACCCCTTAACGAGTTACAACGCCTAGCTCGCGGCCGCAAAAACTAGTTCTAGAACACTCTATTTTTATTTTTTTGAGCTATGCATCGAAAAAAATCACTTCGTTCAAGGACTGCTTTTTGATATGCAGAAGCTTGAAAAATTCGAAGTTGACCGGTGCAGTGATTTTTGAGATAACGTTGTCAGCGATTTTGAAAAACTAATTTTGAGAAAAAAACAACTTTGCGTCGAAAAAAAATACCTTTGTTCAAGTACTGTTTTTTGATACGTAAAAGAAGCTTGAACATTTTGAAGTTGATCGTTGCAGTGATTTTTCAGATGTAGACGATTTTCAAAAAGTAATTGTGAGAAAAATGCATTTAAGGGGTTGGGCTACTGTGAAAATGACAAACACGCGTTCGGCGCTTGAGGCAACTCGAATTGAAGAGTCCGACATGTGGTGTAGGAGTCGCAGATTGGAGATAAACTTGCGATTACAACAATGTATAACTGCTAGTAAAACTTTAAGGAGGTTGAAACGGTCCGGCTGAGTTAAATGACGGTACGTCATTTTTTTTTCAATAAACCTCAGAAAAATGCCCACGAGGTATAGATTTATTCTATAGATGCTAATTTTTCAAAAAATATATAATTAAAGAATAAAATTATGCATTTTTATATTGTTATTACGTGAGTAAGAAAAACTTGTCAGTATTACGCTATCCGTGCCCCCCAGTTGTGACCACGCTTGTCTTCGTATTTGACCCAAAATAAGGCTTTTTTCAAGAGTGGTAAAAATCGAAATTCGAACCTTAAGGGGATTAAACGGGGGTTTTTAAATTTAATCGAGACAACATATTTTCTGGTCAGATTTGCTTGAAACTTGGTATAAATACATACATAAATAATTAAACATGTATTTCAACAATTTTCGAAATGTAACATTTAAGGGGGTTAAACGGAAGTTTTAAGGTTTGTACGAAAAAACCTATTTTTCTGACCAGATTTACTTGTAACTTACCAAATTTATTTTATATATAACCCAAACAAACCCAAACTTGAAAATCCCTGTTTCACCCCCTTAAAGGTCGAATTTCGATTTTTACCACTTTTGAAAAAAGTCTTATTTTGGGTCGAATATGAAGGCTGCGTGGTCAGAATTAGGAGCCGCAGATATCGTGATATCTAACCTCTAACCTCATTTTCTCAGATTTTCAGAGAATATTTTCCAATACTTATCTTTTGAGAATCGTTCAAAAACCAAAAAACTATATTTTCAAAAATTTCAACTGGGCGTGACCCCTTAAAGATTAAACACCAGCGATCGGAATGAAGAATTTTGTGAACAACTCTTTCAAAAAGATCCGTAAATTTTTTATATCTTATTTGCTCTACAATGCTAGTTTTTCAATCTTCTCCGAAGAATCTTCCGAAATCCGACGATTATCCATTTTTTCGATATTCAATTTTCTTCGTTTGCATAAATCCATTTTTTTCAGGGCAGCGCGATCTTTACCGAAGAAAAACAACGGGGTACGTGAATTGGCCGAACGAGGATAAAGGCAAACTGTTACTTACGTTTTCCGGCAGGGTGGAGCGCCTCTGTCGCGGCACACAAAAAAGCGGCACGCCGCTTTCTCGTTTCTTCTCCAATATAGCGGCTATCGTTGTAACTTTCCGTACCGAAAACTTAGAAAACCCTTCGGGGCTCGAGCGACTTTCTCCAACTCGCCTTCACTATTTCCCGATTTTCACCATCAACGTGTATCCCAATTCAGACAAAAGTAATCACAAAAAAACAGTAAACGTAACTAAATCACTGATCGTTTCGATGCTACGGCTCTCCAATTCTCATGGAGAATATACTGACGTTGGTCCTCCAACGAGGCGAGAAGAGACGCCGAGGATGGCTCACGCTCTCATCTACTTGCTCGTTTGTTTACCTCTCGCTTTCTCCCCGCCTCTCTCTTTCGTGCACATCGTAAGAGTTCGAATTGACAAGACGCCGCGTAGGCTCTGGCGCGCTACGAGCGAAACGCGGACAAAGCAAAATCCGTCGATCGGTCGCTCGATATTCACCAATCGCCAAACGCACTCTCATATTTCACGCGTGTACTTCACCATCGAATTATCACCATCTCTCTCGCACACGTATGCGCGCGCTCTTTTAAATTCATTCACGTATTCACTATTGTTGTTATACGTCTAACCGTTCGATGCGGAAAAAAAAGATCTACGAGATCCGAGTCGTTTGATCGTTAAATCACGTTCGCGTGTTTCTCGTCAAACCGGACGTTACAGGACGTGCTCTACGAGCTCAAAACGGAGCTCTCGATGCACGCGCATGCGCACACACCCACAGTTTCCAACGTTTACGATTTTGAGTGTGAAATTTTGTTAAATATACTTTGCTCGTTTGTTCGAATGCAAACAGTAACGGGGCAATACGGACGGTAATCGAAGATTATGAGGATACTATGGTGATGTATTTGTAATACAGAACACGTACGGGGGAAGATTGCTCTTTGACAAAGGCGCTCGAGATACAGGAGGACCGCACGAAAAACAATGCCAATAGGTCGCGCGTCGCGGCACTACTGACTGTTGAGCCGGTCCGAATCGTCAGCGTCGGAGAACCGAGACCAGTACGTATATCCTCCCCCCCGCAGCACTCAGCCCCTTCTACCGCCACCTCGCCGCGCCACTACCGTCACTACTAACTAGGAGGAGGTACAGTAATAAACCCACGTGTCCAGTCGATTTCTGAATCATTCGATTCTGATGAATGCAACACACGGAAAATGTTGCGATGTACTTTACGTTCAAGAAGAAAAAAAATGAAATTGCGAAAAATGTATTTGTTTTGGGGGAGTTTTGGGTGGTTATTATATATTGGCATCGAATGATATTTGTATTGGGGGATTTTTGGGGCTGTCATTATATATTGGCAGGGAATATTTGTATTGAAGATTTTTTGGGCGCTCATTATATATTGGCATCAAGTATTTGTATTGGGGGATTGTTGGTCGGTTATATATTGGCATGAAATATTATTTGTACCAGGAGATTTTTTGGACGGTTGTTGTATATTTCCATGAAACGTTTGCATTGGGGGATTTTTCGGCGGTCACTATATATTAGCACGAAATATCATTGGGAGTACAGATAAGTCTCCGCCGTTTGACCAAAGATGGCCCCACCAGGAGGTTATGTATGGACAAAGGAGACGGCGGGTTTTTGCGCGTAATAAAGTCCACAGGATTTATTAGAACGATAACAATAACTTTATTTATGTGTAGCGTGTATTTATATGTGTAGCGTGTCAGTACCACCACGATCGCGTAAGAGGCCCTTTTTTGGTTGGCGCCAAACAGGAATAATCTGGGGCGGAAGTGACAATTGACTTTTTGCTTCCGGTTATGCGCACTCTGGCGGTAGCAGCGCCGCGAGGTTTTTGAGTCTGGTGTGGAGACCAGGGGTGCCACAACCACTCCCCCCCTAGAGCCTTGCACACTTATTGTGGAAGGAACGATACCGATTTCTTTTTTTTATTTACATAAGTTCGAAGTGGTTTGTCCATGCTCGAGGAACGATTGGCCTCGGGGTCTATGGGGTCGCTTTGCCTCGGATCGTCTTCTTTGGTAATGTAGGCTGGCTTTAACGAATCCGTGGAGACAGTTTTTTCGACGCCACCCACGAGAATGATAAATACCTTGTCGTTGATTCTTTTTACGACCTTGTGGGGGCCGGAGTACGGCGGCTCGAGGGGCCTTTTGACAGCATCGACTCGCCGGAAGACGTGTGTACACGTTAGGAGATTCTTTAGGATGAACGGCCGAGCCTTCGTGTGATGGGCCGTTGGCGTTGGTCGTACACTCTTGATGTGCTCTCTGAATTTTTCCAGGAAGATTTGCGGGTTAGCAGGTACGCTGTCAGTGACGAAAAACTCTCCGGGTACGCGGAGCTCAGTCCCGAAGACCATCTCGGCCGGCGAGGCGCACAGGTCCTCTTTATATGCGGTGCGCAGTCCGAGCAGAACGGTTGGAAGAAGCTCGGGCCATGGAGTTTGCGAATTGCACATTAAAGCGGCCTTCAACGTACGGTGCCACCGTTCTACCAACCCGTTGGACTGTGGATGGTACGGTGTGGTGCGGATTCTGCGAGCGCCAACCATGTGGGCCAGTGCCGTAAAAAGTGCTGACTCGAATTGAGATCCCTGGTCGGTGGTGATGGTCAAGGGCGTCCCGAATAGGCATATCCAGTTGCTGTAGAAGGACGAGGCGACTGTGTCGGCTAGCATGTCCTTCATAGGGACTGCTAGCGGCCACCGCGAGAATCGGTCAATTACCGTCAAACAGTAACGCACCTCACCCACCTTTGGCAGCTCGATGATGTCTAGATGAACGTGCTCAAACCTGTTGTCCGGCATGTCGATCTTCGTGGGCTGCGAGCGATTGTGACGATGCACCTTGGAGCGTTGGCAGGGAATACACTCACGACACCAGCTGATAGCGTCCTTCTTTATTCCAGGCCATATAAACTTCTCGCGGAGCGTCCGAGCAGTGACACGGCCGCTGGGATGAGACAGACCGTGTACCGTGTCAAAAGCTCGTCGTCGAAGACTTTGCGGAAGATACGGTCTTACCCAACCGGACGAGATGTCGCAGAATACGATATGCCCTTCAATGTGCAGCCGCTGTAGTTTCAGCGAGGTATTATCATTCAGTCGTTGGATCTCCTCGTCGTCTTGCTGAGCAGCGCTGATCGTTTCAGCATTGAGATCGGTTGGCATGGTGACCGCGTTTATACGCGAAAGGGCGTCAGCCACGATGTTATCCTTGCCGTTTATGTGAACTAACTCAGTTGTAAATTGGCCGATGTAGTCCAATTGGCGTAGTTGTCTCGGCGACGCCTTATCCGCTCTTTGCGCGAATGCGTACACGAGAGGTCGATGGTCGGTCCTAATAACGAAATGACGACCCTCCAAGATGTGCTGGAAAAACTTAATTGCGGCGAAAATGGCTAGAAGCTCCCGATCATACGTACTATAACGTGATTCTGCGGGACTCAACTTTCTGGAAAAGAAGCCGACGGGCTTCCAAGTGCCGTTCTCTAGTTGTTCTAGCGAGGCACCAATCGCGAAGTCGGAGGCGTCAGTTGTAAGAGTCAGTGGAGCTGCCGACGATAGGAACGCTGTCTTGGTCGCAGAGGCTATGCTGTTTCTGCAGTCTTCGAAGGCCTTCTCAGAGGACTCGTTCCACTCTATTTTCCTCTTATCATTTTTCTTGGAGTCCTTCAGGTAAGAGTTGAGAGGTACTTGGAGCTGAGCAGCGTGGGGGATGCATCGGCGGTAGTAGTTTAACATCCCTAAGAAGCGTCGAAGATCGGCAATCGTTTCCGGCTTCGGAAACGAGGTGATCACTTGCACCCTGTCGGCCGGAGGTTCAAATCCGTGACTGTTGACTGTGAACCCTAAATAAAGGACTTCTTCCTTGCCAAATTGGCACTTATTCGGGTTGATAATTAGCCGATGTTTCCGGAGGATCTTAAACACCGCGCTGAGATGCTCCAAATGCTCCTCGTGAGAGCTTGACATGATGATCAAATCGTCGATGAAACAGCCAACGAAATCCAGTCCTCGCAAGATGTTGTCCATATGCCGTTGAAAAGTCTGGGTGGCGTTGCGAAGACCAGGTGGCATTCCGAGGAACTCAAACAGTCCAAACGGGGTTGTAATAGCAGTCTTCTCGATGTCCTCATGAGCAACGGGGATTTGATGGTAGGCTCGAACGAGATCGAGCGTCGTGAAGATTTTTTTCCCGTGGAGACGTTGAAAGATGTCTTCGATGTGAGGAACCGGGTACCGATCGGGCACGGTTTGAGCGTTTAGCTTTCTGAAATCGCCAGTGGAACGCCAACCGCCGTGCTTCTTGGGTACCATGTGAAGAGGGCTTGCCCATTGGCTGCTGGACGGGCGGGCTACCCCATAGTGTAGCAGCAAGTCGAAATCCGCCTCGGCAATCTTCAGCTTTTCCCCGGTGAGACGACGAGGTCGTTCCACAACCGGCGGTCCTGTAGTCAAAATATGGTGCGAGACTGGACTGTCTGTATCAGTGCGAGGCGCCGTTTGAGGTATCGTAATATCCTCAAAGCTGCGCAAGAGCTTCGCGTAGTCGTTTCCTTCCGGAGCGTTTGGCAGATCGAGGTTTTCCACCGGGGAAACACCGTGGACGGAGGCAGTACACAGTTCGCCAACAGTGACTAGCGAGGTAAGGGGATCAATCATTCGCCGGCCCTTGAGATCGATGATCAGCCCATAATGGACCAGAAAATCCGCGCCGATGATAGCCGACTGAACGTCGGCGACTATGAAGGCCCATTTAAAGGCTCGGCGAAGCCCAAAGTTGATTGTTAATACTACTTGCCCGTACGTGGAGATCACCGTCGTATTTGCTGCGTAAAGTTTGAGATCTGCGCACTGAAGCTTCCTTTTGATGTGGGCTCTCGGAACCAGCGAAACGACAGAACCTGAATCAATGAGAAATTTCAGATGGGTAGTGCGGTCATAGACGTGCAGGCGGAGTTCGGTATCAACAACCGCAATGTTGTTATTGCTGTCGCAGACCGCCATTCTTGGCGACAGCTGATCTAGTTTTCCGATGGGTTCGGTGAGGCGAGCGGAAGCTTTGACGTGCAAGGCTGCGTACAGCGATTGGCTCGTGCCCCAAATCGACGATGGTAGAAACACTCTCCGGAAGGTGCGGGAGAAGCTGCACGGGAGCGCGACTTGGACCGAGCACGGTGCGGAACGCTTATAGAAAGTTTCTCCGCAATAGTCCTGTTGAGAGAGATTAACTCTGCTAGCGAGCTCTTGATAAACGACAGGTCAGCGGAACTTGGGTCGAAAGCATTTCTCGGTGGTGCGTCTCTACGAGGGGACGGGCTGCGTCGACGTTGATCGCTTGTCGCCATGACAAAGGGGCCGCTGTGGTTTTCCATGAGCTCATCAGCGGCTGTGGCGAGCTCCTCCAGCGTGGGAGCCTTGAAAATTTTCAGAAAACGTTGAGTGTGCTCTGGGAGAAGTGCGAGCCATCTGATACGCAGGACGTCCTCACTAGCCCGATCACCGGCGAGCGTGCGCATTTGTCGTAAAAGCTGAGAGGGCTTCCGATCACCCAGTTGTAATTCAGTGAGGAGCTTGTGCATTTGACGATCCGCGGAGTCGGAAAATCTTGTCATTAATTTGTCTTTTAGGTTACTGTACTTGTCTCTATCCGGTGGGTTACGGAGGATGTCAGACACCTCCTGGACAGCTGCGGAATCCAGAGTACCAACGACGAGGTGGTACTTACTGATGTCGGAGACGACCTTTTTAGCGTGAAATATTGACTCTATCTGCAGGAACCACAGCTCTGGAGACTCCTTCCAAAAGGGAGGCAGTTTGCATGTTTCAATTGCCTCGACTCCTGAGTACAGCGGAAGTGCTCTTGATGATCCCATACGCGCGTTTCCTTCATCGACAGGACGGCTCGTCGTGGGCGCGTGTTCTTCGGCATCGTTTGGCGGCATCGTGCACGTGGCGTTGAGAGGTTAACGACACTTGACAATCACGTCGGGGTCACCAATTATGGACAAAGGAGACGGCGGGTTTTTGCGCGTAATAAAGTCCACAGGATTTATTAGAACGATAACAATAACTTTATTTATGTGTAGCGTGTATTTATATGTGTAGCGTGTCAGTACCACCACGATCGCGTAAGAGGCCCTTTTTTGGTTGGCGCCAAACAGGAATAATCTGGGGCGGAAGTGACAATTGACTTTTTGCTTCCGGTTATGCGCACTCTGGCGGTAGCAGCGCCGCGAGGTTTTTGAGTCTGGTGTGGAGACCAGGGGTGCCACATATGTACGGGGACAAGCAGGCGCCACATATGGTTGAAGTTGTCAGATGTAAAACGTCATATCGTAAGGTTGGACTTCTGGCAGGACCAAAACCTTGAAATATTAGCGATTTTGTATCATCACATAATTTTTTTCGTGCGAAAATGTCGTGTTTTGAGCCGAATAAGCGTCATTTGCGGGAACTTTATAACTCTTCTTTACTTTGTTAATTTGAAGAAATCTGCAGCTGAGGCACATCGATTGCTTGCAGAAACATATGGTGAGGCTGCGTTAAGCGAGAGAAGTTGTCGTGAGTGGTTTAAAAAGTTTAAGAACAGTGAGTTTGACGACGAAGACAAAGAACGTAGCGGAATGCCGAAACGAAGCCGCGTTTCAGCATTATTGGAGGGAGATTGTCAAACGCAAGAGGTCCCGCAAATGAGGAGGCGTACACAAATTACGTAACGCAAAATTTTCCAATGTTTACCCCCCCCCCCCCCCATGTAACGGGACCGTAACGCTTGGCCCGAACCCCCCCCCCCCCCCCTCTATTCCGTCAGGTAACGGGTGCTTTGTCGTCAATAGCGATTTTTTTCATAGACTTAACTAATTATGAAAGGATCGGGTTTATACTCATTTTATGAAGTATATACCAATTTTTATGACAAAATCTTGAAAATTAACCGAGATATATGCCTTGATTTGACTACGAAAAAAAAACAATTCTTCATTGTCTCATCGATATCTTTATGAAAGGTTATCTGTAAATTAAAAGTCAACAATTTATCGATATCCATACAAATGTAACTATTGTTATGCGTAGCCGTTTTTTTTACACAATGCCGACAGTTTCAACATTTTTTTGTCTATTTTCAAGACCCTTTTTCTGCATTCAAGCAGTCTTTAAAAATAGTAATTATCAAATGTTAAAAACGCGGATACGTACAACCTTAGTCACTACGATTACAAAAATGTTTTTAAAAAAATTGAAAATCGGTTGATAAGTTTTTAGGTTTCGCTCGGACAAGGTCGAAAAAACTAGTTTCGAGAAAAACGCGTTCAAAGTTTTCGTTTCGTGTTTCTTGATATAAAGTTATGTTTTTTCTAGAATATTGATACTTACATTGAAGTATCTAGTCGCGGGCGACATGACGGTTCTTCATCTTCATGATAGTTCACAAATTAATAAGAGCCTGTACTTTATCTATTGTAAATGATGCCACACCTGCAGGGACTGAGGGCACTAACCGGTCGCGCTACCTGTTCTCACTAAAGTGACTATAACTCCGTCAATTTTCGGACTTATGAATAAAAATGTTGCCAACATGTTTTTCAATACATGTACTTTCAAGAATTATAAAAAAAAATTCAAATTCCTTTAAATTTTGCTTGGGGGATGGGGGAAAGCCACTGTGCAAGTTCTTGCACAGTGACTTTCCCCCTTAACTGACATTGCGTATAGAAACCTGTGAGCTGTCCACCGTAAAATTGCACGCGAGGTTTCAATTAACAACTTGAACATGCAGAAATTTTGCTAGTTCTGGCAGTTTTAAAATCGTGACGTAACGCAAACTTTGACCCCCCCCCCCCGCCCCAATTGCGTTAAGTAATTCGCGTACAGCCCCTGATGCTTATTCGGCTCAAAACTCGATATTTTCGCACGAAAAAAATTATGTGATGCTGATGCAAAATCGCTAATATTTCAAGGTTATGGTATTGCCAGATGTCCAATCTTACGATGTGACGTTTTACATCTGACAATTTCAACCATAACCTCCTGGTGGGGCCATCTTTTGGCAAACGGCGGAGACTTATTTGTACTCCCAATATTTGTATTCGGGAATTTTTGGGCGGTACCCATATATTGGCATGAAATGTTTGTATTAGGGGTTTTTGGGCAGTTATATATTAGTAGCATGAAATATTATTTGTAATGGGCGATTTTTGAGCGGATATTATATGTTGGCAAGAAATATTATTTGAATTGGGTGATTTTCGGGCGGTTATTATATATTGGCATGAAATATTATTTGTATTGAAGGGTTTTGGGCGGTTATTGTATATTGGCATGAAATTTTATTTGCATTGGTGGATTTTTGGGTAGTTAGTATATTTTGGCATTAAGCGTTTAATATATGCGGTTGGCGAAAGGGCGCGCGGGTATAACCAAAACAAACTCAAACGAAATTCCACAATAGTACAACACGTAAGAACAAATAAATTCCATTCTATTGAAACGATTTATTGAATTCATGGTTTGAGCAAACAAAAATTGTTTTATTTGTCCATCATTTCATATTCATTTAAATTATCATATTCAATTCATTTGTCTATTATTTCATACTTCACGTAGTCTCCTAATGGCATTCGATATAATTTCTAGGTATTGCATACATTGCCTAGGTACAGTATGTAATGATTAAAGGGGTATCCCTCTCTAGAAACTTGAAAGAAAAAAAAAACGTTCTTTTTTGCATATTGTTATAGTGTGAACTTTCAAGAACATTTTAAGACCAACCGGGCCCTGAAATTCTAAAAAATGACGAAGTTACAACGATTTTAGTAGAACAGGGTGCGTCGGGTTGAGGGGCTATACCAGTGTGAACGATGAAAATTTGGGAGATTTCCGGGAATTTTTTGGAAGAAAAGTACTCAATTAAATGTTTCGGAAAATTAAGTATATCTTTGGCTATATTTGACCTATATTACATAATTTTTTCATAGAAAAATATTGAGATCCAAGCGACTTATGCGCTGCCTTCGGAGGCGCTAAAAAAAAGTTCCTCCACTGCTGACATGATTCCGGCCGATTGAGTAGCTGAAATCGAAAAAGGTAAAAATGTCGTTAAACTGGAAATTACTTCCTGTACAATAACGTAGGATTTTCGAAAAATATTAAAATCCAACAAAATGGCGTAGTTTTGAAAAAAAGTCTGTTTTCTTGCCTATAAAATGGTCGTTTTTTTCAATGCCAAATCGTCAATTGTCATCCAATCAAAAATATCCTACGTCATTGTAGAGTAAATATATTCAAGAGTACTCAGTTCAAATTTCAAGTCAATCGGATAATTGCTCTTTGAGCTACAATGTCAGCAAATTTGAAAAATCTCATTTAGAGAAAATTCCGTTTAAAGATGTAACTATCGATTTTTGCGAGATAAAATGATAGACATACGGCCTTGAAAGTTTTGCAGGATATTCTTGAAAGTATAAGCTGTAGAAAAAGGCAAAAAAATCGATTTTTTGAAAGTGTCACACTGGAATAGCCCCTTGAGGATGATTCGCGTGTAACGAAAGGGGACATCAAAGCACAGGAACACTCAAAAGACAGCCGAACTGCCCGCAGAGTGCATAGATTAGGTGTGAAACACGATTTCGATTACGTGAACGCTATTATCTCGAAACTACATATCTTGACACGGCGGGATTGATATCTTGAGTAACTTTCACACTATTGACTTGAATTTGCACAGTTAGCGTTCAAACAGTAGTCATTTTCGCTTCGCGATTGCATTTTTTAATTGGATGAACCATTTGTTAATAACAATGACTTCAGCATGCTGTTTTTCAAGAGAAAAATTAGGTTTTCTTTGGAGAAGCTGTCATTTTTCGTATTTTTCAAAAATTTCGAAAAGTGGATCGTGAACCCATAGCCAGTTGGATATATGTGAAGGAAACATTTGTTGTTTTCGTTTCAGGTTACATTCGAGCCTGGTAGAGATCCCGCCGTTTCGGGCCTCGCCGCTGGAGGACTGCAACGCCAACTTCAGCCCCACGAACACTTTGAAAGATTTTCTTGCGAAAAAATTACATCGTTACCACAAACATGTGTACAACATGCTGGGAAAAAAATAATTTATTCCAACCAATGTGTTACTAGAAAAAAATTATTTATTCTGACCCTTCAAATTGGGCTTCCAGAGAGGAATACCCCGCTAACGATAGATAAAGTATTTAATAGATTGCCTTGACGAACCCGGTATTGTATAGAATAACTTGGTATTTTATAAAATGCCTGCATTTTATAAGTTTTATCATGAATATTTTTTTTTCAAATATTTTTTCAAACATGTTTGGAAAAAATGTTCATGATAAAACTTAAAAAATGTGACTAGCAAAAGAATTTTCGTGGCTGCGACTTTTCAGAGAAATTGTAAAAATGTGTAAATCTACTAAGTTTGCCCGAAATTTTGTATCCATGTTTATCGTTGGATATTAATATAAAATATGTAATAATCGATGGGATATAAACTGGAATATGGGGTATGTATCAAGGGGGAAGAAACCTGTACAACTGGAAGTTTAAAAAAAATATATATATATATATAATAATCGATGGTGACTTATTTTTATTAAGGAGGTACACCAGCTTCAGCAAAATGGTGATAGATCAATAAAATTTGGTGAATATATTCTTTAGTATTATTCATGTAGATACAATTTTTTTTCAGATTTTTTGGTTGTGCCGTTTTGTTACAAATAATTCACAATCGTTTATTCTTATACCCGGAATATATACCTATATCTATAAAAACCCTATGCTTATACACGTGAACTTCAATGTTCAATTATTCGATAACGGCACAATGAAAAAATCTGAAAAAAATTGTATTGACATATATAATACTAAAGAATATACTCACCAAATTTTATTGATCTATCACCATTTTGAAATTTGACCATGGTTTAGCATGGCAACATTGTATGAAGCTGGTGTACCTCCTTAAGCGCCACTGTAATTTACCGATGATTCAGAAGGGCCCTGCTTATGCCCCCCAAAACACGGCCCTCTGCGAAAAGAATACCGTAAGGGATCATCCGTGTAAAATTTTCAAAAAATCAAATTTTTATTTGCATTATTCGATAGTATAGACGGTTATAAACATGGACCTGGCAACGTCGATTGATCGTAAGTAGACCATTTATATGAAAATTCCGCACTCGAAACGCGTTTTTCTCGGAATTACATTTTCCTTTGAGAGTTCAAAGGAAGAGTTTTCAAGCTATCCGTCTCAAATTTTGACACAGCATTCTTCACGCCATTCTTCATCCTGCTATAGAATTTTTTTTTTTAATCTTCATATTTTTTTGTAACGAAAAACTGTCGAAAATTAGGCTAAATTTGATACTTTTTTTCAACCACCGCCATTTTGTCAATTTCGATTTAAAAAATACCTCCATAGCAAGACAGTGGCTTTCATACTGATTAATATTTTTTTTACAAATTTTGTTTCAGATAATATTTACGGCCACAACGGTGCACGCCGTGAGGACTCCTTTTTTTCGAAGACATTCTCAACCGTTGAAAAAAATGTAAAAAAATAAAAATATAGGTTTAAAAATGTATTTTCCGTTTTTCACGAGTGCTTTGATTTGACATAAAAAAATCACAGTGATTAGCTTATTTCAACCATCGGAAAAAATCGCGAGTCAGCTCTTTTTCGACCTGTTGCACCGTGATGATCCCTTAAGGGAAGGTTCTGCCTTGCCGGGTCAAAAAAAGTTCGATTTATCACCAATTTTTAATGCGAAAAGTATTAAATATAGAATGTTGATATTTGGAATGTTGACTAAGCGGTCTTTATTGAATATCAAAATATTTTTTAAAGTTTGACAAAACATGGTGGTGAGAGTGGGAGGAGCCACGTATGTCGGTGCGCGGGCGCTGACATTCTTCGCTTGCGGAAGTCCTAAGTCCCGGACAGGTGATGTGAAGCAAAACAATCAAACATATTTCTACTTTGTACAATATTATGTATAAGTTGACCTAGAATCAAGAAGAAAAATTGGAAAATAAAAAATAGTGAGCGATCGGAAGGAAGATTGTTTTTTCCCAAAAATGTTCGCAGTTTTTTGCTCACTATTTTTTTATTTTTCAATTTTTCTTCTTGGTCAACTTATACACAATATTGTACAAAATAAAAATATGATTGATTTTTTTGCTTCAGATCACCTGTCCGCGACTTAGGACTTCCGCAAGCGAAGAATGTCATCGCCCGCGCACCGACATACGTGGCTCCGCCCACTTCCACCGCCATGTTTTGTCAAACTTTAAAAAATATTTTGCTGTTCAATAAAGACCGCTTAGTCAACATACCAAATATCAACATTCTATATTTAATACTTTTCGGATAAATATTAGTAAAAAATCAAACATTTTTTGGCCCAACAAGGCAGAACCTTCCCTCGCGTTATACGCAGTTAGAAATTTCAAAAAATCGATTTTTTTAATTGCATTTTCGGAATGTACAAGAATGTGAGTATATTCCCTGAGAATTTCAAATCGATCCAGCGAATATTCTCGGAAATACACACATATTTGTAAGGACGCTCGGAGCGCTACAAAGTAAGCGCCCGAAACTTCAAACGCGTTTTTCTCAAAACGGTGTTTTCATATTCGGTGAGCACGATTTCTCAAAAACGGCTCAACCGATCGGTCTGCAATTTTAACACAACTTTCTCAGATATATTCGTCAGGTATTGATCGAAGGAATAAGATTTCCGATAATTATTTATATCTTTTTTCAACGATTTAACGAAAAAAATTTGGTCGAAAATCGAAATTGTTTCTTTCCGGAGCCACCATTTTGTCAAAAATTAAAATTTCGACTATTCCTTCGATCAATGCCTGGATTCATATATCCCCTAAAAGAATCTTTTTGGTTTTTCCATTTTAGATAATCCAAACCGGAGATACTTTGCTCACCGCCGGACACTTTTTTTCGGGCACCTCCAGGAGACTTCCTACAGGAGCAATGTTAACGAATATTTTTGAAAATAAAAAATGCCAATCTAAAGCTAAAAGATGCCACTAGACTGCCCAATACTTTTCGTTTTGCCCAAATGAAATCCTTTTCCAGAAAAAATTCGTGAAAAAACGACTTTTTTGGCCTTGCAACTGCGTGTAACGCCTTAATGACCTAATAACTGATCAAAGTTTCAAAAATGATTTTCTTCGACGTACGTGCTAAAACGGTCCACACCCTTTAACGTTAATTGATGGAAGCCTCGGGCGTCCTCAAGGACTTGCCTCCACATTCACCGTTCGAAGATAAATGAAGGAGAAAATGGAAACAATTCGCACCCTCAATGACGGGCTATCATCGTAAAAAAGAAGCGCGACCTGAGATAGTCGAGGCAAGCGCAATATTTACGAAACATAATTCCCGCGGGTTACATCCGACGACGTTTATGTACAAACTATACAACACCCGCGCGCGCGCGCCTACTTTCCATTACTCATTTCCGGTGCGAAAGAGGCGAGCATCGGGACGGAGGGAAAGAACCTTCGAGGATTTAGTTAATTAAAGCGGAGCGAAACGCGTCACGCGAACATTAACGTCGTCGGGCGTGGTAAACACATTGGCGCACCCATTCAACGGAAAAGATATCGCGCCGCGTGTTAATACCGGCGATATTAGTACTTTGCATCGACATATCCGCGTGAGGATAATGCGAGATGCATCGACGATGGAATTGGCGGCGATGTGTTTTATCGAACGATCCGCTCGAGCTCGTAACGCGGAAAGACAAAAACGTATCGTGTAATACGGGATTTCGTCTCGTATAAAACGAACTATTCCAACTGGTTCACTTCACTGCAGGATAGTGGCGAGATAACGCAAGCGAGAGCCGCGACCGCTCGATGTTTCCAGGGCTGGTGAACATCGTACTCGCCCAGGCACGTGTATCCGGCGATTTCTTTCGGAAAAGTAATTTTTTTCGGTGAAAATGCCACTTTTTACTATGCAAGCTCCCTACGCTCCCTTCAATGAGCACCTGGCTTCGAAAATCTGAAATATTTCGTGGTATTAGCATTTGGTGATCACTTTGAAGGAAAATTATTACGATTAATGTAAAATAATTCGTTTATCAATAAAATGAGCTGAACAGTTTTCAATTTGACAAGTTTCTGTCATATTTTCGGAATTATGCGATTATTGACGTAAGATCGTTGCAGTGCAATGAAAATGATTTTTCTTTTTACTTCCTTCAATATTTGAGCAGATTTCAGCTACACAAATCGTTCAACGATTTTTTGAGATCCTCATTTGGACATTCACAATCGCAGTGTCTAGAAATATTTCTTACGATAATAAAAATAAAAACAAATTTCGTCGCAGTCCAACGATGAAAAATGATTGCGATTGATGTAAAATAATTAGCTTATGAATAAAATAAGCAAAACAGTTTTGAATTTGAGAAGTTTCTGTCATATTTTCGGAATTATGCGATTATTGACGTTTTTATCGTTGCTGTACAACGAAAATGATTTTTCTTTTTACTTCCTTCAATATTTTTGCAGATTTCAACTACGAAAATCGTTCAACGATTTTTTGAAATCTTCATTTGGACATTCACAATCGCAGTGTCTAGAAATATTTCTTACGATAACAAAAATAAAAACAAATTTCGTCGCATTCCAACGATGAAAAATGATTGCGATTGATGTAAAATAATTAGCTTATAAATAAAATGAGCAAAACAGTTTTGAATTTGACAAGTTTTTGTCATATTTTCGGAATTATGCGATTATTGGCGTGAAATTGGCGTTTTTATCGTTGCTGTGCAGTGAAAATGATTTTTTTACTTCCTCCAATCTTTTAGCAGATTTTAGCTAAAAAAATCGTTCAAATCTCTGACGATAATAAAAATAAAAACAAATTTCGTTGCATTCCAACGATGTAAACGTCATCGCCATCTATTGACGATAACCAGTACTAATTCTGAAACTATAAATGAATAATTTTCAACTCAATATTGAGATATGCGTATTCAACGATAATTTGCAATCAATGCCTCAACAATTCAGTGATATCTCGATTGCGCAGGCTCGTATGAAAAATTCGACAAAAAACAACAACGAAGATTTCGAAGGAGGATAGTGGTGATAATCGGACAAGTTGAGAACATTACCGAACGTGTTTTACGACTGTGTCATATTACGAAGTTTTATTTACAAGTAATATTTCGAGTCTACGCCCGGCTTTTTTCCACGTCAGCCGTTTTTCTTTCTGTCTTTTTCCTCGGCTTCATCGCTCTCCCGCGCTGAGATTTTTCCCGCTTACTCGTCAATTTCGGGTCCTTCTTTCCCACCGTCTCTTCGCGGTGCGCGGCTTCCTCGAGCATATTGAAAATCGGCAAGGGTCGCCTGCGACGTGCAGCACGTTCGATTTTTTGCGTCAGCTCGATCTCGAGATATCGACTGATCAGATTCGTCACTCTGCACTCGCCTGACGTACCGAGCCGCCCGGTTCTTCCGCATCTGTCGTGACAATCGAGTGTTTTTTATTTTCAGTTGCCGAAAAGGCCGCATGGGGTGGCGCCGTCGTATTCACCTGTGTATGTAATCGGCAGTTTCCATGGGAAAATCGTAATTTATCACGTTAGTGACGTTTACGGTATCCAAACCACGGGCCCCTGCATTCGTACTTGACAAAACTGCGAAATCGCCTCTTTGGAAAGAAGCGAATTTGCCGTTTCTAACGACCATTGGCATTTCGCCGTTCAAGTGGATCACCCGAATGTCAAATTCGGTCAAAAAGAGGGATATCCAGTCGCAGGTTGAATTGTCGTTGCTGAAGATGATGGACTGACGCTTCTTGGCAGCTTTTGGCTTGACCAACTTTAGCAGGGCCATCGGCTTGTCGAGTGCCGCGACTCTCATGAATTTTTGCGGCACCATGACACGATGAAAATTCTTCGTCTCTACTTCCCTCAACGATCCTTCCTGCAAAGGAATAAACGAGTCGTCAGAGACTTAAGTTTTCAATCCTTCCTAATTCATCGATGAAATTTGAGGAAAAGGCTCGAAGAATGCGTGAAATGAAAGCTGTTCCGGCGATTACGAATCGTTTGCTTATTCGCGAATCAGAAGTTCGTCGAATAGAGCGACATCCCGAGGTACGTATATAATGCAGTCCGTAAATATTTACGGAAGGCGAATTGGTGCATTGTTACACATATTGTTTTATAAAAAAAAGGGGTACGGTTCACCCCCCCCCCTAAATATTTTAAGACCCCTACTGGGATTTTTGGCAACGCGCAATAGTTTTTGCATTTGTTTGTCTGGACAAAACGAAGAGCGCGATAACATGTTTAGGTATGAACAGAGACGTAGCAGATATGGATATAAAATAAATAGATAGATATGGCTCTACTGCTTTACTGCTAAAAAAGGACTGCTCGAAGGTCTAGTGCTAAAACTGGACTGCTAAATAAAATCTAGTGCTGAAAGCAGCACTGCTAAAGAGTCTCAACTGCTAAAACACAAAAGGGTATGTTTTTGAAAAGTTTTATTGGAAATAATTGAAAATCATTGAAACGCAAACGAACCCAAATAAACGCAAAGAAACCCAAATACTTTTCGCGCTAGGTATTTCTAATTTTTGACGTTCCTGACGTCACAGGAGTACAAATGAGGTGTCTATGGACGCATCTCGCCGTGTGCAGCACAATGGCGCTGATAGCAAGGTAAGTTTTCTAAGAAAAATCCCAAAAAATCGTCAAAAGACCGCAAAACGTACAGTATAACCTCCATCAGTGGGACTTATATGAGCCCTCTGTCAGAAGCTAGTTTTAGCAGTCCAGTTTTATCAGTAGATCCCATTTAGCAGTACACCTTTTAGCAGTAGAGCGCGACCACGGATAGATATAGATCAAATAAATAACTTTAAAATTCAATATCTGGAAAACTATTACGAGTTGCCGATAATCCCATTAGGGGCTGTCTTAAAATAAAAGGGAGAATTGTGCAAAATATCAGCACGAAGGGGGGGGGGGGGTTCGAAACCTTATCTAAAAAAAGGAACACCGTGCAGCAGTATCGACACTCATATAAATCATCAGGTTATGCCAAAATACAGTAAAGAATATAACAAAACTAACTGAAGAAACATGTCGGTAACAAACTGATTTTGACTGATTATGACGAGTACAAGAAGTCGATTTTTTTTCGCATTTTCTCAAAGTATACATAGTCAAGAATATGTGAAAAAAATGTTCAAGTTAAAATATTGAAGAATGACCAAGTTACAGACGATTTAGTGAGAGCAGGTAAGGCAACGATTTACGTATACTTAAACTTTTAATTGCATTTTTCTCGACCTGACCGGAATGATAACGGTAGCTATAATTGTCGGATTAGATTTCTTTTTACTTCCGTAATTGCAGTAGGTATCGTTGTACGTAGCCGTTTTTCGTTTGAAATTTAGTATTTTCTAAGCCCCCGAATACAAATGAAAATTTTCCCAAAATTACACTTTTTCAAATACCTGCCGTTTTGTGCAGGTTTTATTTTCCCGAGAAACGGCTACGTACAACGAGAATTGGATTTATATAGATTATAAAACTTTTTAATTTTATTTTTTCAGACCAACCATTGTCAAGTTATGTATCCGGCCGTTGAACCACATTTTTTATACAGAGGCTCTATTATACCTCAATAACGCGGTTAATTCATAGTATATTGAAATAAAAATTTACACGAAAGACGCCATAAATGCTCAATAACATATCTTTTCTTCCAAATCCCAAATAAATCATCTACTCAACAAAAACAATTTTTAAAGAATGACTTTTTTCGCCCTGTAACAGTGGTGTCCTCCATTTAAGACGGGATATACATTTATAACGATCAGAGAGTCGATTTCTTTTTGTTCATTAAATGATAGACTACTCCAAAAAAATAGAAGAACAGAAAATTTCTTCAATTTTTTAAGTGTTATTTTAAGGGCTATATCTATGTAAAAAATGGTTGTATCGAGATGGAAAAGATCATTTTGAAGCTTCAAGTTTCTAGTTTCGAGATCTTTTTGCACAAATTTGTTGTGAGCTCAAAAATGTTCTGAATTTTTTTGTTTTTTTTTCAAGGGTCCACGAGTTCAGGATTTTTTTTCAGTTAAATTAATGCATAGATCAGTTAGCTTATATATTCAGCTTCAATTTAGTTTTTTCTTGGTCTCTCTACGTCAATTTTTTGCTGAGATATCTGACTTTGAATGATAAAAGATCCTCTTGTCTTGAATAAATTCCCTACAAGGCCCTTTCATTGATTTTTGAGAAAAATAATTTTTTCACGCTTAACATTAGTTTCAAAAGAAGTACAAAAAAATGACTTTTTATGGTTTTTCAATAAATATACCACTGCTTTACAAATATTGATGGAAAGACTAATGTTGCCAGGTTTTTTTTCAGCTTAATATACCCCCAATAGCTCTAAATTTTCAAATTGATCCACCGAACCGTTTTTCCGGGCCGATTGATCAAAGTTTTACAAAACAATTAAAGGAACAAGTGTATTGTTCCTCTAAACATCGTGTAATCATGATCAAGATAAAAAGACCAATTTTCTTCGACTTTTTTTTACAACTTTGCACCAGGTGCTTGTTAAATTTAAGAAAAAAAATTGACAAATTTCGAAAAAAAATTAATGTTCAAAAAAAATTAATCTTTTTAACTAAAAATTCTACAGAAATTTCGTTTGAAATGTTAATTTGTATTTGTAAATGCGTGTCATTCTGTTAAATTTGCATTTTCTTCATTTTAATCATTATCAAACAGAAACTTTACATGTTCTAACTGAAAAAATGTTTGAATTTTTTTGCAAATCAAAGTCTACGGGAAGCTACACTGCACGCCGATGCGCAACTCCCGCGACAACCTTGCTGTAACACTCTGCCACAGCTCCGCCATTTTGATGATAAATGAATTGAAAAAAGTTGTTTTGTATGCTTAAATATACTGTTAAAGGATACCTACAGTTTGATAAATGTAGGGTAATTATTTCTTACAAGGAACATCACTTTGGTGTCCTCCTCCGATTTTGTTGAAACTTTTTTATGTGGAAGAGTATCAAAAACTAAAACACACGTGTTTTTTTTAATCGGCGGAAAAACGGTTTTAAGGGGTGAAACGCACCCTCAAGAATGGAGATGTTATTCGTTTTTCGTCGAATACGTTTTAACGTACGAGATATAAAGAAAATTCAAATTGCATAATGTTTGTTTTTTTGTGCACTATACATTGGAGATGAGAAGGATAACGTTATCGACGAAAAACGAAAAACACCCCTATTTTCGAGGGTGCGTTACACCCGTAAAAACCGTTTTTCCGCCGATACAAAAAATAAGTGTCTCTTAGTTTTTTATACTCTCCTACATAAAAAAGTTTCAACAAAATCGGAGGACACCGTAGTGATGTTCCTTGTTAGTTTAAAAAATACCTCAAAATTGCTTAAGGGGTCTTCTCACTTTAGACGCTAAAAAACGGCTTTTTTTATTAATTTTTTTGATAGATTTATATTATAGATATTGATATAGAAGTTGTTACACTTAAATAAATAATTTTTTTAAAGTGAATTTCGCAAGTGTATTTATTAAGTGTAACAACTTCTATATCAATATCTATAATATAAACAGATTTTTAAAAATCATGAAAATAGCCTTTTTTACCGTCGAAAGTGAGAAGACCCCTTAAGAACGACCAGGGCGTATGAACGCAGTGGGAGTTTACGCGGCTGCGCTCAAGTTTTGATTGTGTCGAGGCGCCGGGCATCGTAGTCCGGTGAAAAACGGTGAAAAGAAACACGTTTTTTTGTTTTTCCGGAAAATGTCCGCCATTTTGTTATTTTTGCATATTTCAAAAATCGTATGATATGCGCTACCGTCATTAACATACTGAATTTAAAACCGTTTGATTTTGTTGTTTCGGATGATCCATCTCCGAGATTTCATCAACAGCGCAGACCTACAGTTTTCTTAGGACATTTTTTTACTACCATTTTCTCCTATAGTGACTCAAATAAATATTTTTTTAAAGTGAATTTTGAAGGTGTATTTATTAAGTCCCTATTTATAGACGAAAATGGTAGTAAAAAAATGTCCTAAAAAAATTGTAGGTCTGCGCTATTGATGAAATCTCAAAGATGGATCATCCGAAATAAGAAAATCAAACGGTTTTAGATTCAGTATGTTAATAGCTATAGCGCATATCATACGATTTTTGAAATATGCAGATATAACAAAATAGCGGACATTTTTCGAAAAAAAAAAAACAAAAAAAAACGTGTCTCTTTTCACCGTTTTTGGCAAAAAAAAATAGAAAATATCAAAATAAAAAAAATCCTTGATATGCGCTATAGCTATCGTTGTAAAGAATATGTGGTTAAAATTTCATAACGATCGGTTCAGTTGTTTCGAAGATTTTATCAACAAGCCGTCGAAAAACGTTGTTTCGAGAAAAACGCGTTTAAAGTTTGTTTGAGTTACATAAATACATTTAAAAAAATTGTATGTATTTCGAAAGTGTATTAATTAAGTGTAACAACGTTTATATCAATATCTATAATATAAATCTATCAAAAAATTGATCAAATTAGCCTTTTTTAGCGTCTAAAGTCAGACGACCCCTATTTTTTCCCGTCTAAATTTCGCGCCTTGAAAAAATGTTTTTCGAGAGTCAAGTCTACGGACTACGATGCCCGGCGTCTCGACACAACCAAAACTAAAGCGCAGCGCGTCAAACTCCCACCGCGTTCATACGCCCTGATCGTTCTAAGAATTTCTAATTCATCTAATTTCAAGCATTTTTCCCTATCTTCGAATTCGCGTAAGTCGGATGTGACGTAACCTCGGGCTGTTGCTGCGCAGCGAGGTCATATACGTACGTTGACGATTGATTGCATGTATTCCGGCATTTCCGATGGTTTTGTGGCCGATACGAGCGTCAACTGGCAGGCAGTCGGAAAGCCCATATCATCGGCCGCGTCACCGCAGCCAAACTGAAAAAAAAGCACCGCAACGATTAAAATCTTTACAATGCACTTTGCTGCAACCATGAATTTCGGTGCTCTCAGCACTCACGCTTATTCTGCGAAGAAAAACTTCGAGTTTTTCGTCGAAGGTGACATCGAAAAGTGCATGAGCCTCGTCCATCACGAGATGCCGTACGTAATTCAATTTGTAGATTTTCGTAGTGGTGAGTTTGCTAATTACACCGAAAGAACCGATCAACAGGTCGACCACTCCTACCGGTGGATTGGCCGAAATTCTTTTCGTTCTACCGCCGGTTACCACGCGTATCCTGAGGTCGAGAGCTTTGCCCAGATCTTCAGCGACTCTCTGCAACGGATAAAAAAAAATCGATACATCGAGCTGAGCGAACAATTGGGCCGTTGAATGCGAGAACTATTTTTTCTCGTTATTGTTACCGCTATCTGTTCCGCGAGTTCGCGGCTAGGAGTTATTATCAAGCCGAAAGGATTGTTCGGACGCCTATCGCTGTTTATGTCCAGTCCCTTCCATTTGTATATTTGATTCAAGAGAGGCAAAAGGTAAGCCAACGTTTTTCCTCTGCCCGTCTCTGATGAGATTTTGGTATGCTGCTCCGCTAATATCGTCGGTATCGCAAGAGTTTGTATGTCCGTTGGCGTGTGAATGTCTTTGTCGGATAAACTCTCGATGAGCCTCGCATGAAGGGCAAAGTCTCCAAAGTCTCCTGGTTTCTGGGGTATATGTTCGTGTTCGTCCTCATCCTGAAATCATATTGCGTTTCCAAAGTCACTTTCGCTGGGAATGCATTCGTGACTCTGTCGGTGATCACAATGCGGAGTTCCCTAGCAAACAATGTGTCCATAGGTTCTTCAATCTACTGAGACCACGTTGGTTTTCACAGAACGTGCAGACACATGAGTGTGTAACGATGTATGAGGTCGTTAAGGGGAGATATACACCTAGATGCTCGAGGTCGAGGATTTAGAAGCTATGAACATTCCGTCGACCGTAGAAGACCTACACTATGGGCCTGGTGTCGATGATTCCATACAAGTTGACAAATTTCATGATTTATTCATTCCCAAATTTTCAAACGCGTTTTTCTCAAAACCACGTTTTTCAAATCGGTACCCAAAATTTCTCGAAAACCAATGAACCGATTGCCTTAAGGTTTTTTGTGGTTATTCTATATACTATGATCTAGTACTTGTCATAGGATTTACTCCCCGTTCCTTAGTTTTTGTTTTATAGGCAAAATAATAACTAATTTTTGGCCCAAAAATCACTATTTATGTTCAAACGTCCGCCATTTTGTCATAAATCGATATTTTCAAAATCGGCTATGACAAGTACTAGACTATAGTATCTAATTTAATAATATTTTTGGTTTTTTTTTTCAGATGATTTTCGAAGAAACGCCAGTGGGTAGCGTATACACAGTTTCTTTTACGACGCTCCAAGGATCATACAATATCCTTGTATGTTTTTGATATTTTTAAATAAAGAAAATTGAACGTATTTTTGAATGTATATACTTTTAGATAATTAAAACCCCAATCCGAAATGTCAGATAGTTTTCCTTGAAAAAATTCACAAAAATTACATTTTTCTCCGGCTCCTAGGTGTATATCTCCCCTTAAGTATGAAATGTCCGATTACCTCAACCAAGTTCCGTACCCGATATCACTGATATTTAACTTGAGGAGTTCTTGGCTTTTTTTCATTGCGAAGAATTGCAGAGATGGAAAAATATTGGGATCTGAAGGATCTCCGTAGGGAAACAAAGGAATTATGGGCAAGGATAAGGTGCGGGAATATAGGGAAAACAGGTAACCAGGGGTACAGAGACATTAACTGCCGAATGTGTGCGGGGAGGAAGAGGGTGTGGATTTGTAGTTGCAAAGCGGTGAAGGAAAAAATCGGAGCAGAAGTAGTGGAAAAACTGGGAGAAGTGCTTGAGAAAAAAGAGGGGGGAGAACTAAGACAAAATTTAGAAGAATTAGTGAGGAAGAAGCTGGTCAAACAGATATGCGCATATGTAAATGAATTTGAGATATTGATGCAGCAGGTAGCGCGAAGAGAAGGAAATACCGGTGTATAAAAATGTTGCGAAAATGGAAAGCCATGTAAACAAATTGTAAGAACCAGTGTAAAGGTGGAGAGAAGGTAAGAGGGAGTATAGGTGTAAACACCCTTACAGGGTATACCGTGGAATAAATACGATACGATACGATAATATTTCATACCAATATAAAATAACCGACCAAAAATCTCGCAATATAAATAATATTTTATGCCAATATATAACGATATATAATGGCGATTTTGAGCTTCAAAATGAACCACATGGGTGACCTGAGAGCAAGGTGGATAATATCTAAGTCGAAAGCTGCAGTGGAAGCGGATACATCCCATACTATGTGTGAATCAGAAGCAAGGTTTAACGCTGCAATTCCAACAATCTTTCAAACCAATTGAAACAAATCAGTAGGGTTGCGTAGTTAAAAATCTGACATTTAACATTTGATTATCTAATACGGTAGTTTTTTCATGCAGGTAAATACAACCATCTACAAATCTTACTTCGTAATCCGGGAATATCGTAAAGTGGTCTCCCACCGATTTGGAGTGATGCCATCCCTGCGAGGCTATAGGGATTGTCTCAAATTTCGAGAATGTTTTGCCTTTGAAAAAGTTGAATTCCGGCCTTTTGCAGATGATGAGCGGAGCACCTTTGTCTTTCGCCGGATCTTTTTCAGGTTCTTTTTCAGCCGTTGGAAAATCCTGCTCTTGCCATAGAATCGCTGAATTCTGAAATTTCGAATAATCGTCTTACACACAGAAAACTCGGTAAATTTCGTATCCCAAGCTCATCCAGTCGCCCAAATGGCAATTGTAGATATTATTTTGAAAGTCCTCGAAATACCCGGTATCTTCGTAGGTTAACCGTCGAATGATCTACGCTCCTGTGGCACAGTTTGCAAAGTCGAGAAAACATTTCGTTTTTCCGTAGAACGTGTCTCGAGTTTTAACTCCGTTCGAAAAGTTTCAAATGTTACTCATTTTCGATAAACTTTGTTCAATCAACAATTCGGAGTTAATTGCGGCGGAAGTATCATGTCCGGCACGCGTAAAAATGTGATAGTGTCGCCATCTGGCGTGACTATGGAAAAGTAATTGCAAAGCGGGTGCTCATTTTCGTATAAGTTATGACAGTCCTCCAACTGCGGCATCGTCCCACGAGGATGTTGATAAAAACGTATTTTACGTATCTCAAGACTGTGCAGTGACAAGAGAGCAATATTCGCTTACGCCCACAGATTCATAGTAATCATACGAATAGTAAAAACAATCGCGTCATGGATGCGCATCACGTCGATTTGTTTCAAGAAAGCAACAGCGGCATTATCAATCAGGTATGGATTTTGTGTATGTCGCTCTACGAAAAGTGCCTTATTGATCGCACATTGAACAATTCCTGATCGAACAATGAGGGAATAGCTGTTACATTCTTGCGCGGATGACATCTGTGGATTTCCTCGTTCCACGTATCAACAATTCGCCAACAGCGCGAATTTGGGGGAGGACGCTTATAACAGCGTGTACGCGATGTTTTCATCGATTCTGAGAACCCCTGGTGCCTTGTACTTGGATGCAGAAAACGTAGGAACGCTCATGCCAGAGTGCTGTTGTCGTAAGCAAAACTTGAATGCGAAATAATATTTTATGATTTTATTTAGATGCCTCAGAGTTATTACGATTTGCCGGAACACGTGAGGAGCCAAGTAATGAGTTGTCTCAAAGTAAGACAGGAACAATTGACGACTGCCCTCTTGAGGAAACATTCGAAGAAATACGCACCCACTGTGACGGACTTTGATTACCGACTGAAGGTACATCATTTCTTTTTAAGGTGTTACATCTCACTAGAGGGCTGAAAAAATGCCCAATTCCATTTTTTTTTCTGGAAAATGGTTGGTAACAAAGAAACGCATGTTTTCTAACACAAAGGTATATATATTGAGCCTTAAAAAAATCACCAAAAATACAGAAAATTTAACTTAAACGGTCCATTTGAAATTCAAAAACCAACCTGTTATTCAAGTTAACAATAAATACGAGTCGTTGATGATAGTCGATCTTTAAAATCAGTTTTTTAAGAACGTGACGACGAATTGAAACTCGAGCATACAAAATCTATGAAAAATGTCATTTTAACGTAACTATTAAAAAATGAAGATCGATTTTTATAAAGTGTGGTCGTCAACGATCTTTAAATGATTCTCATCGTATTTTCTCTAAATTTGGAAACAATCAATCAAGTGGTTCTCGAGATAATTTAATATCCATCGATTTTGAAAACAGTGTTTCGAGAGAAACGCGTTAGAAGCTGTAGCTAATTCAATTTTAGGAATATTTTAATGAAATTTTCAGGAAATATAGCAAAAGGTGACACATCGAATCAAAATATTTTTGGAAAATGAAATTGTTTCGACCCACCTAGGTAGATGTAGTCCGTTAAAATTCAACGTTTTCGTCGATTTTGTACCGACCGAGCAGCAAGGCGCACGTGTCGCGAGAGCGAGCTGCGGATAACCGTCATGCGAATTCGAATATAACGCTATTGCTAAATTTTCTTGATCAAGTGTCCCGAAAGTATTAAATAAGCGGAAGAGCACGGGACGCGGTCGACGTACGATCGCGCGAACGTATAAGCGCAACGAGAAGTTTGGAGCGCCGAGACTTTCTGATTTACTTATCTCGTCAAAGTTTGCATCGTTGGAATGCAACGAAAATTCTTTATTTTCTTTTTTTTTTCATTTTTATTGTTATCCAAAAAGAATTTGGATAGGTTCAGGTTGTAGGTCTCTAATAAGGTTCTCAAAAAAGTGTGCAGTAGCTTTGAGCCAAATAAAATTAGCAATTGGAGAAAAATTATTATCGTTGCGTTCCAACGATGCAAACTTCAACATCATGTTCACTTAAGGAGTTTCGGTACAAAAGTCAAAATGTTAAGAAATTGATCAAATTTGGTGATATAGTTCTTCAACATTAAGTGCGAAAATACACATTTTTTCAAAATTTTCTTCTACTTAGTTATCGAGTAATTAAGCATTAAAGCAGATTTATTATGCCCGCAATGTATACCTACATGTATGGAAACGCTATGCTTATACCCGTGAACTTTAGTGTCAGCTTACACGATAACTGTGCAGAAGAAAAATCTGAAAAAAATTGTAGTCAAATTTGGCACTAAAGCAGAGTTGTGAATAATGCATTATTTTGATAGTGCATTACTGTATACATTACAAATTACAAAAGTAATGTGTAATGGATATATTTTCCATTACAAATTACAAAAGTAATGTGTAATGGATATACGTTCCATTATAAATTACAATAGTAATGTGTAATGGACATATGTTCCATTACAAATGACAAAAGTAATGTGTAATGGATGTGTGTTCCATTACAAATAAGAAAAGTAATGTGCAATGAATGCATGTTCCGTTACAAATTACAAAAAGTAATGTGTAATGGTTGCATGATCCATTACAAAGTTTAAAAAGTAGTGTGTAATGGTTGCATGATCCATTACAAATTTCAAAAGGTAATGTGTAATGGACGCATGTTCCATTACAAATTGAAAAAGTAATGTATGATTAATGAGTGCTTTATTACAAAATACAATTACAATAAGGTAATTCGTAGCGGGGAATATTCCATCACAAATAGAAAAATTGAGGTGCTCACATTAGAAATTTGCACATTGCTATCTCATTATTTTATTTCGCTAATTGAAATTTGTTTTAAGTAAATTCGTTTTTCTTCTGCATAAAACTCGGCAACACAAAAAAAGGTTTATACAAGCCAGATTTGTATCATCAAAAAAATTACTTCTCAATACAAAGTCATGATCTCCCATACTTTTATGTGCACTCTTTCAGAATCCGGGGTCAAAATTGAGTTTTGTGCATTAGAAAAATAAATATGGCCGTTAAAAAAACCTCGTGTTACAATTATAACGACAGAAGCGAGAAAAAGATCGAGAGAGAAAGAGAAAAAAGTGGCTAAGATGATATTTCATGTATCTCACGAATCCGCAGAATAGGCGGAAGAAATTATACTTAACACAATTATAAGCATTCTAATAAAATATACGTAACCTAGCTAATAATAAAAGATGTAAATAATAATATAAGTAATATAACAAAAATGAATACAAGTTACTGAAACAAAACATGTCGCTTTATATAGTTTCTGCATGATATACCTATTTTATTATTTCAGATAACTATATAGATCGTTTGAAATTTATAACTCCTTGAATGGATTGTTCAGTAGACCAAACAGTTTCGATCTATTTGAATTTGAAGTGGAGTTTTATAAGTTTGCAACGCGTAATCTGTTACACGTTGCTTTTATAATCGATATCCATTATCAATTGATAATAATAATAGTAATTGCTCTTTGCATTTATTCATGGTATATTACTTTTTCAATGCTCAATGAGGCACGCATTCATTACACATAATTTTGGCTTTTTTAAAGAGGAAGCTTTGTGATAAAAAGAATTTGTTTTCCTGTTTTCAATGTTAATGCTCGAAAAATTCTTATATATCTCAAAACTTCGAAAAATCATGCGAGACAATATATCATATCAGATCAATTTCAATATGCAGTTTTTTTCATTATTTGTAACCATCCTTTGCTTGCAACTTCGTCCATGTCTTTAAAAGTATCGACTTTCTCATGTAGATAGCTTTGTCTGTGTAAAACAGCAAGGTGAAAGTAATGTGCGAACTTCTAATTTGAACGTTTTTCGTCTGCATTATTGAGCTTCAAGCAAAAAAAATGAATTAGTCTTGAAAGAACTTTTAGTGAGCGAAATTAAATAATAAGACAGCAACTTTTAGCAAATGTGCTAATTTCTAATGCAAGCACGGCAATTTTGTTATGTGTAATGGAATATTCTCCACTACAGATTACTTTTTATCAATTGTAATTTGTAATCGAACATGCATCCATTACAAATTACTTTTTAAAATTTGTAATGGAACGTGCATCCATTACTCATTACTTTTTGAAATTTGTAATGGATCATGCAACCATTGCACATTACTTTTTGAAATCTGTAATGGATCATGCAACCATTACACACTACTTTTTAAACTTTGTAATGGATCATGCAACCATTACACATTACTTTTTGAAATTTGTAATGGCACATGCATTCATTGCACGTTACTTTTCTCATTTGTAATGAAACACACATCAATTACACATTACTTTTGTAATTTGTAATGGAGAACTTATCCAATACACATTATTTAAAGTAATGAGTAATGCATTATTTTAAAATTACTATTTTCACAACTCTGCACTAAAGAATATGTTCACCAAATTTTACAAAATTCTGCACTTTTTGAATTTTTTAATGTCTTCAACATTGTATCGCCCGTACCGAACATCCTTAACGTTTAAGGGGTGTTCTTAGTTGAAGTTTTTTAAAATATCGCCTATTGATTTACGACGGATTCTCAAAACATTTTATTAAAATGACTTTTTCAAAATCGGTGATCACGATATGTCAAAAATTACTGCACCGATCAACTTCAAATTTCACGAGCTTCTTTTACCCATCAAAAAGCAGTGCTTGAACGAAGGAATTTTTTTTTACAGTTTTTTTATTAACAAAAATAGAGCGTTTTTTAAAACCGAAAGTCAATATTTTAACTTTAGACTACGGCCATTTTTTTCAAGAATCAATACTTTATTAAATCCTTCGTCGAAGCACTGGATAATTTCACGCAAAAACCGAATGTCTTTAATTTCTTTTATTTTGTATGATTCGTTTCCGTGCAGCAGTGCTTACCGCAAAGGACGTTTTTAAAACAGCGCTCTGCACGAACCATCGTATCTACCACATTTATAAATATTTTTCAATACAAAAATTGTAAGATACTTAAAACCATACTCGTTACGTAGAAAAAAAAATGAAAACCTGCACAAGTTTTCCCACGAAAAAATAGCCGAAAATGTATCTTTTTTTCGGGCCACGAGCCGGTGTAGCCCGTTAATTGAACTCGTCACTATACATTGTTAACCTGGCACAGTGGAACAAATATTGGATTCACATTCCAGCTTATAATGGGATCGAGTAAGCTCGCATCGCTCAGGGAGCCTTTATTGGAGCTGGACTTGACGCTCGAACACGACGAGGAGAAGAGGATTTTGAGTCTGGAAATGAACAAAGAAGAATTGGATTCGTTGATAAATGCGTTGGAATCGTCGGATCGTTAAAGCTCCCAATTCAATTGAGAAACAATGTACGCAATAAAAACGGCCAATTCGAAAAAGTGATGTTTTTTTTCCTTCCTTTCTCCGTACAGTCAAATGAGGTGTGATTAAAGGTGAGCTCGTGCCGACAAATGGGAGAAATGGATGGCGAGTGCGTGTTTGCTAGAAAAATGGGCGGACGACAACGGCGACATGAATGGATACACTTGTTTCACAGTTTATTATAGATTATAGGTAAATGTAGAATAGTTGCTATTATAACTGCTGATCAAAGATACTTGAAGACTGTACTTTCGGGTCCGCGACGTCCCCGATGCAAAAAGTGTCGCGAAAAAGGTCATTTAAAATATTTTGTGTCCCCCGAGGACGAGATATTTGCCTTTTTTTGTTTTCTTCTCTCTGCTTCGGAGACGTCTCGGCGTGACGTTTGACAGTGACGGTGCAGAGATCGGTCGCGTTCGTAAAATTTAAATAACGAGCCCGCTTTCGTCGTGAAGTCTTCGAGAAAAAAAAAACAACAACGACCGGTTTCGTTCCCTCCCTCCCTCTGCATTCTTACAACTCTTTTTACCTCGTTTCACTCGTACACCCTTCGTCCTCATCTTCCCGGTTCTTCGTTTTCATTGTAAATATTATTACGGACAATGTCTAATTCAATTACGTATGAATAAGGTTTACTATACAACTTTTAATGTTAACCTCCCATATTTCCGTAAACGCTAATATATATCGTTTAAAATGAATGCCATTCGGCGGGCGATGTGACCGCCCGTTTTCTCTCCGTCTCTTCTCCTCTCTAACACTTAGAAATATTCCGATCCGGGAGCATATACATATATGCGTTTAGCGTTATTCAACTATGCTATGGTCTTAACAAAAATCGTTCGTAGGCAATTATAATTACGTTTTTTTCCTTTCCTTTTTTCTCTTATTTGTTTTTTTTTTCCTCTAAATTCTCGTTCACTTCTGAAGATCCGTATAAACGTAGAAACATCGTATGAAAAACTTGAAAAAGGTACCGTTCGTTTCTTCTCTTTTTTTCTTTCGTTCTTCGTTTGTTGCTGAGTGGCTGGTTGTTGGTTGTGCGGGTGTGTGTGTTTTTTTTCTTCGTAATTGGTAATTAGGCGATATTTAATGATTATCATAAAAATTACGATAGGCTTCGTCGTGTATTCTCTTATGGAGAATGGTTTATCATTCCCGAACGAACGTCGAATTTACACAAACGCTTACTTCTCTTGCTCTCACTCGCTCTCTATGTCTAGATTATATATCACTTAAATTGCTCGACTTACTGTATCGTTTTTTTGCTTTTTCGTGTTTATTTCAGAATATTATTTGTTATTCGCCGTGACGAGGTTCTGTGTCGGACATGTACGCTCGTATGCACGCAACTTTCGCTACTGTGCGCGTGTGTATGTTTCTCTTTTCGTTTGCCCTTGCCAGTGAAAATGTATGTGCGCGCGCGCTCGCGCACCTGTCCATGTGTACGTGTGTGCTGGGGAGGTTGCAGTTCCTTGTTACAACTCGAGACGCTTTTTTTTTCTTCTCTTGTTTTTTGTTTTCTTCTAATTGTACAAACACAAAGGAAAACAAGGATCGCAAAAATGAATACGAGCAAACAAAAAATGTAATCGAATCGGGACGTGGGAATTCTCTCGTACACTCTCAATATGTCAAGTTATCCACTCAATGACCACTTTCGCCGTGTACTTTTGTCCGTTTAGCTCTCCCATCTTCGTCAACACGATGACGATAGCTCGTTACCCTTCTTCCTTCTCGTCACACTCGCTATGCCTGGCTCATTCTCAAGCGCACGCGAGGCACTCTCAATCTTGCCCGTTCTCTCTCATACGCAGGCCTGAATCTTCTCGCATATTTCCATCTTGCATTCTCGTCTTCTCGCGATTATTCTACCGCGCAAAACCTTTCGTTTCGTTAATCTCTCAGCCTACAATTACAGTAAGTGTGGGGCTTTTTTTATTAATGGTAGGGAGGGAGGGAGGGAGGGACGGGGTGAAGGGGCGCCAACCCGTTGAGTATTTCCTTCAAAGTACACGAAGAACCGATGCTCCACTCCACGATTCATTCGAATATTCGCCCGAACGATAAGTTCGTTCTCCGTTGCTCGTCCGAATCCGTACTTGGTCTCTCGCGTTAGACTTATCTTAATAACAATTAATGACACTTTAAAATTTCTACATTCTCGCGGATCAATGATGCCTCATTATGATCCACGCCCGGGCACCGCCCAGATTTAAGATTTGTTGTTCGTGTGTGGGGGTTTTGTGTCTGTCCGTATGTGTGAATGTATGTGTATGTGCGCGCGTATTTGTTTGTTTTTTTTTTCGTGCATTAATATTCCGTTGCTTCGCGAAATAACGAATCACCACTCGAGCGACCTCGCGATAGACGGTCTCACGATTCATCATCGTTGTCGGATTGACATCCCCTTATTCCTTTTTGTGTTTTTTTTTCCCTCTTTTGTTTCTTTACGGTTCTTAAATAATTCGATTCTTTCCCGACTCAAATCTTTCTCCCGCCGTCGAATGCCGTTTAATAATTAATAGGCCTACTATAAAAGTCCTTATGCCCCCTCACGATGAATCCCGGTGACATCGTCGTCGCTGGTTACATTTCTTTTCTTTTTCTTTCTCCTCTGTTTCTTCTTCTTTTTTTTGTTGCTGCTCGTAACGAAAGAACGTTATTTTCAGTTTAGTTGCAGGAATGGTCCAAATATACATATCTATATAATATACTTTTTTGGTTTTAACGAGAGAAAAGAACTTTCTTCTTCCCAAAATACAATTCGGTTAGCGGCGCTTATTCGTTCATGTTGTTTTGGTGATTCATGTCGGCGATAATATCCTGCAACACAAAGTTCTCCGGTTATAATTGATCCCTTCGAGTTTCGTGATCGATCAAACTCGCAAGTGCAATGATAGTTAAGGCCTTAGGCCAGAGTAACGGGTATAAAATCATCTGCGAGTTTAACAATTTTTTTTTCGTACGAAAAAGTGATTCACTGGTAAAATTAATTACACATCTATTTAGTATGAATATCAAGCTGTTAGAAAATATATATATATATTTTTTTTCGATGTACAAAATGGCCGACTACGTAAAACTTCTCGAAACAGTTTTTTTCCAATTGGCGTGACAAATAACTTCAACAATTTTCACGCGATTTACTTCAAATTTAAAAGTTATGTTCCTAATTGCTTTTCGCGGAGAAGTACGTAAGGAATTTCTGATTAATCAAAAATTTTTCATTATATGAGAAGTTTATGAGCAGCTATAACGAAATTTTTCACTGAAAATTCATTTCTTATGTCCAAATACCCACAACGTTTGAATAAAACAATCTTTTTTAAATTCCGTACGTACTTCTCTAGGCATTCTAATGTAGATTGACGAGAATTTTTGTTTTTTGTTCTAGGTAAAAAATTGTGGATGCTAAATGTCACGCCGCGGAGCGCCCAAAAAGAAAATATTAGCAGTCGGCCATTTTGTACATCGAAAAAAATATATATTTTCTAACAGCTTGATATTCATACCAAATAGATGTGTAATTAATATTGTAAGTGAATCACTTTTTCATACGAAAAAAATTGTTAAATTCGCACATGATTTTATACCCGTTACGGTGGCCTAAGGCCTTAAGGCGGTTTTCTTTTCTTTTAGTTTCATTTACTCACAGTCGTGTTGACGCTCTCAATGTTCTCGTTAACTGCCGCTGCAACTGCTTTTTCGTTGATGTCAATTTCCTCGATAGCCTGGAACATCGTGGAAGCATGGAAAGATTAGAAACGCGGCGAAGAAAGGGCGACGGGAATAAATGAGACGAAGAAGAGATCAGATGGCCCCTCGCTCTGTGGTCTTCTTAAGCAATTTGCCTTCAGAACCGGAAATGCTCGGCGAGCTTTTCCGATCATTGGGCGATCATCATTTCAGTATAAAGTCGATTGTTTCGTTAGTGTAATCGTGTGCCGGGAAATGGGCTTCGTTATCAACAATATTTCCGATATTCCTGGACATTTTTCACGAATAATTTCACGAATTGAAGAATATTTGCAAAAAAAAAGATGACGAAGAAAACATCTTCAGACAGTTACGGCTGTACAGTAGTTTCGTTGAGTAGTTTTCGGGATCGTGGATTTACCTTGGTGACCGAGGCAACATCTTCGGTAATGGCCGGTCCAAGAAGTGGTGCTGGAGCCTCAGCGGGTACCGCCGGTGGTGGACTCATCGGAGCTTCATCGTTTACTTCCGTCGTGCTAACGTCATTAGGAACCACGTTGTTTTCTACTGGCGCCTCGGGCTCGGCTTTGTTCTATAATAAACAACGACACAGCGAAGAATAAGATTTCATGCATCGAAAAACGAGGATCGGGCATCAGCATGATCAAATTCGAGTCCCAACATGCTTAACGAAAATCGCTTTGCATTTCGTACAATTCTCTTGGCGCACAGTTGTATTGTCATTATCGAATAATCCCGCAGACGGGCGAATGAAAAAAAATATATTCAAAAATCTAATTATCGAAATATGGCGGATGATGGATTAGTTTGTGGAGCGTTTTTCTTCGTTCTCAATTTGTGTCCCCCATTTAGTCGATCGGGAGCGTTGAGCAAAAGTATCGGCTACTGTTTCGCCGCCGTGCATTTTTTTAACACATTATTTATATAAATAATAAATATCTCACTTTTCATACGTTTAAAAAATACAAGATCGATTTCGAAAAGATAAGAGTACACTGAGTACACTGAGTACACTGAGTACAATTGAATTAATACGATCACCCGAATGAGGATTGTGCCAATATAGAATCGTCCGTAATACTTCGAGCGTTGTTAGAAAGATGATACCCGCGTACGTGAATCGCCTCATTCCCCATTCGGACAAAACAATTGAAACATGCTGCATACGGAATAATATGCTGACGACACAACGGATGCATTATACCGCACGAGAAAAACCTAAGAAATTTCTCAATTATCTAACGAATCTGTAGATATACTGCAGTGACAAATGAAGAAAAAAAAACGTTTAAAAAACAATAATTACCAGCTACAAATTCAACACGTTACGCTCGAACATTACGTCTATCAATGAGTACTTCGTTACGTCTCTAATATCTAAATCGATAAACGACTCGAAAAAAACGTACATATTTTTCTTCAATGCCAATATATATCTGAACTTTCGAAAGTTTAGGCAATTATTGCGTATGGATCTTGCAATTTCTCGTGTTAATGCCATAAATATGTACAAAAGGGACATATATATATATATATTTCTCATCATAGCGAAAACCAAGAGGCAAACAACACGGGGATAGTGGGTTAGGATGAAGGATTTATCTTTTTCGAGCAACAGACAATGGGTTTTGTTGTTAATAATATACGGATCGGAAAGAAGAGTAGCGCGTTTTTGTCCTTTCAGCGAGGTTAGCGCAACGCTAGTCTGAATAAGCAATAGCAGCTATCGCAGTAGGATCGTACAGTACGGGACGGGATCGTTCTTATTCGATGTAGACAGGCACAGGCCCCGTAGAGTTCGATTGTATCAACGAGGAAGGCTGCAAGGATCGTTGACGCCGTTATTTGTGTGAAGGCAGCGGGTAGAAAGGGCAAGGCAATGGGCCCGGCATTATGTCCATACGCGTGTAACAAAATCTCAGACTGACCCCCCCCCCCCCCCCCCCCCACGATCAAGCGCGCGCGAACTTTTCAACCCTTCGCGAACTTTGCAACCCTTCTTTCAATCGTATTGTATATGCGCCAGTGTCACCGGAACAAAGGAATGACGGATATAGATGGATTGAGCATGACTCCCCGACGTGACTGGAGAAGAGGAACGACAAGACACATTTTGGATCTCAGGAACACGATATATGTATGTATATGCATATACATACGGATAACAGTGAGAGCGTATACGTAAGAGACCAGGGGAGAGAGAGAGAGAGAGAGAGAGAGAGAGAGAGAGAGAGAGAGAGAGAGAGAAATTCGTGTGTGCTTCAGGTGTTACACCACAGAGACAGTAGATTGATGTTACATGTTTTGTTCAAATTTGTCAGACCCAACGGCGAGAATACTTTGGGAACTCGATAACCGCCGACGTAGGAAAACACTTGATTGGTCGTTTTTTTTAAATCTTTTGTTTTTTTTTTTAGTGATTCATGCCAGGAGTTTGCACGTTAGTCACCTGGTCGTTCTCCTCGATGACGTCGTTCGTTAATTGACAATTGGCGATCTCACTTTCCCCCATTGGTTCGGCTAATCTCTCCTTCAATTCGAGTTCCGAATCGTACGAATTGAGGCTTTGTTCCAACGATTCCATCTTGAATTCGCGATTGCTCCGATCGTCCCCGAGCTCGAGCAACGACGTAGATTCGCCAGTGGACGTTTCGCAAAGATTTGCTTCGACATTGTCGCTGGCGGGACTTCGGGGGGGTGTCAACGGTAAGGTTTCCGTTGGTACAATGGAAATGGCGGTAAGGGAATCGAACGACGTGTATTCCGTGTGTTGCGACGCAATCGGCTTTTCCTTTGGACTAACGCTTTCGGTTGAATGCTGGATCGGGGATGTCTGGGTAGGCTGTACATCGTTATCCTCTATTGGCGAGACAAGATCGAAACTCGTGTCGGACGTTTCTTTGTGCGGTGACAATGGCTCGTCGGGTAGATCGGCCTTTGACGACTGAGGTTCCCTCGTTTCTACTGTATCCTCGAGATCGTCGCACGTTTCGGGAGTTTCGACGATCGCCATGGGCAAATCGCACGAGAGCTCGCGAGGCGTAGATTCTTCGGGAATTTCCGTGATAAGCAAGTTATCATCGATCTGGGCTGATATAAAGTTCAACAATTGGCTGGTTACTTTGGGCACGGGTATCGGTGAGTCAGGCAAAGGCGGTGGCAAGTCCTTCTCGTCGGCATCGTCATCGTCGTTGTCGATTTCCGCGAGTGTAACGATGGGCTCGCTCAGAGCCTCGCCGACCTCGGGAACGGCATCGATAATTTCGGTAACGACGATCAAGCCGTCGCTCGACTCGACTATCTCCGTCTCGGTGTTATCGTGGCTCTCGTCGACTTGGAGCAAAACCTGAACGACTTTTTCATCATTCACGGGGCTATCGGGCACAACGAGAGCGAGTTTCGCCTCGACGATGATATCGCTCGAGACTGGCATCGGACCTTCCTCCGTGCGTATAACGAGATCGTTCTCTTCCGGTCGCGACGTTTCGCTCGTAATCGACGAAAGTTCAACGTTCACGGGCTCGTCGATGAGCGAACTGTCGTTGTCGTCGTGCTTCGGTGAGGGCTTTTCGGTGATATCCGTGGTAGCAGCGACTTTCGGGACTTCGTTAACGACGGCGTTCGGTGGAGGGGACCCGTTGCCTGTTTGCTCGTGGGACACTGACACGGTGGATAAATCGGATTTTTCGGCAAGTTGGACAATTGGCGCGAGCGGGGCTGTTGATTGGCAAGTGGAAGGGAATGAGGTTGCGTCACCGGGAACATTTTGACCTGAAGCGTACGCTATGTTAGCCTTGTTAGCAGCCTCGGCAGGAAGCTTGAGCGCCTCGGCCAACGCCGTGGCGTTCGCAGCAACTTGCTGGGCTTGTTGCAACGGCGACGGATCGATCGGCGTTGGCGGTGGACTCGACGGGAATTGGGACGGGATATCCTCACTGGTTTTCCTCTCAATGATAGACGGCGCGTCAGTAGCCGTATTAGCTTTTTGCTTGGACAGGGAGTTGACCTCTACCGGGGCATCTATAACCGCCATCACTTGACTGACCTCGACTTTTTTTTCAGCTTTCGCGGGCTCGACCTCTTTCTCGTTATCCTCGGATTTGTTAGCCTCGGTGGGAACGGGAGTGGGTGCGGGAGTCGTGTTATCGTCTTTCTTCTCTTCGGCCGGACTTGACGCTACGGGGGGGCTAGCTTTGCTCGGTGATTTCTTCTGTTCCGGCTTTGCGGGCTCGGACGGCGCAACGACGGTGGCCTTCTCGTCGCTCGACTCCTTCTCCGTCGGGCTGCTCGCTGACGATTTCTCCTCGCCTGGACAGCTCACCGCTCCTCCTTCCGCAGTCTCAGCTTCCTCGCTACCCTGAACAATCGATACGGACAAATTATTACCTTTCTCCGAGCACTCGTTTCACTACTTCTTGCAATTGCTCTATTGAAAGATCATGTGGACGGGACGGAAAAATGTTCGATTTTTCGCCATTTTTTTAGGCGAAAAGTATCAAATATGGAATGTTGATATTTAGTATGTTGACTAAGCGGTCTTTATTGAATATCAAAATATTTTTTAAAGTTTGACAACACATGGTGGTGGGAGTGGGAGGAGCCACGTATGTCGGTGCGCGGGCGATGACATTCTTCGCTTGCGGAAATCCTAAGTCCCGGACAGGTGATCTGAAGCAAAAAAATCAAACATATTTTTACTTTGTACAACATTGTGTATAAGTTGACGTAGAATCAAGAAGAAAAATTGAAAAATTGTAAAATAGTGAGCGATCGGAAGGAAGTTTGTTTTTTTCCCAAAAATTTTCGGGGTTTTTTGCTCACTATTTTTTTAGTTTTCAATTTTTCTTCTTGATTCTAGGTCAACTTATACACAATATTGTACAAAGTAAAAATATGTTTGATTTTTTTGCTTCAGATCACCTGTCCGGGACTTAGGACTTTCGCAAGCGAAGAATGTCATCGCCCGCGCACCGACATACGTGGCTCTTCCCACTCCCACCACCATGTTTTGTCAAACTTTAAAAAATATTTTGATGTTCAATAAAGACCGCTTGTCATCATACCAAATTTCAACATTCTATATTTAATACTTTTCGCGTAAAAAATTGGTGAAAAATCGAACATTTTTTGGCCCAACAAGGCATAACCTTCCCTTAAGACCGTCGTCTAGTGTGATGGGCCGAAAAAAAAATCAATTTTTTAATTGCATTTTCTGAAAGTGTAATTTTTTTCCGCATATTTTCATTTTTGAGCCATTAAGAAATTCGAAAAATTACACGATTTATGGGCCTTTATGGTGGTCGCGGAAAGCGGACTAAGCGACTACCTGACCTGCACGGCGCACACGATCTTTTTCGAGCTTACTATTTGCTTGTTGTCTATTGCGATTTATTATTATTATTCGGAAACCATGAAACACCCATGAGTGCGCGAAAATCGCAATCTTCAAATATTAATGAGCTCTTTGAGCAAGAAGGTGTGATGTATAGCCCTAGAACCGCAGACTGACAAGAAGAAAGGTTGCGAGGACGATCTCTCAGATTTCAATGACATTTGGCATGCTTGTAGAATGGGTAAAAGTAGGCGACACGTATTTTTTTATATCTGCGGAACCCGATTTTTAATGGGCGAAACGCATCCTCGAAAATGAGAGTGTTTTACGTTTTTCGTCTATAACGTTATCGTTCTCATTTCCACTGTATAGTACACGGAAAAATATACATTGTTGCAATTTGATTTTTTTTTCATATCCCGTGCCGTTAAAACGCTATCGACGAAAAAGAAAAAACACCCCTATTTTCGAGGGTGCGTTCCAACCCTTAGCAAAAGGATTCCGCAGATATAAAAAAATACGTGTCGCCTATTTTTACCCATTCTACAAGCATGCCAAACTTCATTGAAATCGGATAGATCGACCTCACAACCTTTCCTTGTGAGTATAAGTTTGAAGCTTTCGTCATATTTGTGTATGTACCGGTCTTCAAACTTTAATGCGTTTTTCTCCAAACTATATTCAATTTTTTTGGGCAAGATATTTCGATAACTAATCGACCAATTAACTTCAAATTTAAACCATATGTAGTGTATACTGGTGTCTATTAAGTATACTAGAATGAACTTGATAAAAATATATTAACTATTGTTGACATCAATCATAATTCATAATTAGTGCATGGAAAATCGTTAAGTTCGGTTACACCGTCGCCATTCTTTCAATTATTTTTTCTTTCATTCTCGTAAGTGTAATAGCGACATGCTTACAGATTATACAATTTTTATTTCAGGCCGCTGGAAGCTGAGATATGATGCCCCGAAAATGGCGGCACCCATTTTTTCTAGTCATATTAATACGGGTAACTTTCTTAACAATTAACATTTTTTCGATCTGTAAAAACGTATGTATTCTTCATTTCTCGATCAATAAACCACAAAAACCCGAAATGTCCTATGGGTGAAGGTATCCGAGAAAAAAAATTCGAAGAATCACTGCGTTTATCTATCTTCACACTAGACGACGGCCTTAAGGACAGGGTGTTCTTGACGATGAAAAATTAGTTTTTTTAAACTTAATTTGCATCCTTCAAGTGTTTAGAACCCGTGGGTTTGTTTGTTTGGGTTGTCAAAAACAAACATTGAATACGACACTTTGTAACGTCAAACGATAAATGCGTTCTTCTGCAAACGGCATTTTTCAGCGCGCGGGCCGCTCTACAGTTTCAACGGATGAACCGATTCACATGAACCTCCGCGCAGTTGAAGGGAAATTTAATGTGCGGGGCCATCAGGAAGTGATTTTTGTCAAAAATGAATTTAAAAATATTTTTGTCGTCCACTGAAACAATAAACCAGTAAAAAAAAATGGGTTTTTTTTCAAACGGCTGTCATTTTGTTATCCAGGGGTTTTCAGAAAAAGAAAAATCATAAGGCCCCCCAACTTTAGTATAGGTTAATAATTGTAACCTATTTAACAAACGCAGACCAAAATACGCCGTGCATGGTTTTATTTAACGGGAGCTGGCACTGCCATTTTGGATTTCTTTTTATAAATAAAATTGGAATTTACTCTCCATTGATAGAAGAATAAAATACGTTGAAACCCATTTTCGAAAGTACTTATTTTATATTTTAAGAAAATCCCGAAGTTCATGCATTTTGTGTGTCTCTCGACGATAACCTTCCGTGAAATTAATTGTTTTCTCGGTGTCTTTTAGTTTTGTAGCGAGTGCATCGTTGAAGATGACGTTGAAGTTTGCATCGTTGGAATGCAACGAAAATGGTTTCTTTTTTGATTTCCCAAATTTCCTTTATCCAGATTTAAGCTACAAAAATTACGGAAAAAATTGTTTGCATTCTTATTTAGCGATTTTCAACAAATGGGCGTAAATTGTTTTGAACAATAATGAAAATAAAAAATCAAGAAGAATTTTCGTTGCATTCCAACGATGCAAACTTCAACCCCATCGTTGACACGAATGTTTGCCGGTGATAATTATGTTCCAGGCAGCCGAACCGACGTTTCGGACAATTTGCAGAGAAAGATCTTTCTCTCGCTGATTAATCCACTTGTCTAGCTCGCACACCAGAAACGTGTCTTCCCTCGCGTCAGAAGATACGAGTGAGAGGCACGATGGTTGAAAAATGTACAGCGTGCAAATCGTCGCAGGACAGCAATTATTTGCTTTGTTCGCACATGAGTCGACGCAGTCCGGAGTGCACGTGGAACGTTAGTTCAGTCAAGCGTGACATTATTTTTTGTCTAGAAAGCTGACAACGGTTTGTGTCAGGCTCTCGGGGTTGTCCGCTTAGGCGCGAGCCACCCTCGTCAAGTGTGTGTATCGCCAGCAAGGGTTGAAGCTTTTCCGTTCTCTTCCCCTCTGCTGTCGGCGTCACCTCTCGTAAATAGGCGAAAGGGGGTAAAACGGCTAGCGAAAGTCTCCGTGTGTACACCATGCCTGAATTTGCAGAGCTGAAAACTCGAGTCTAGTCTAACGAGAGGGAACATTTCGGAGCCTTTCTCCAGACTTTTCACTGGTTCAAATCCTCGATAGCTCGTCATGCCGAGGCAAAATAAACCCTAAGGGGTGCAATGGGATGAAAAAGGGGCGAGAAAGCGAACGCTCTCTCTGAGGCTGGGCAACCGTGTCACTGTGTCATCCTGAGAAGTGCCTCTTGAGACGGGACACTCTCGAGACTTATTTCGCATGACAAATGTTTCCACATTCATGTCCCACGAGGGATATGAATATGTAACCGCACCGGAAAGCTCCACTTTTGTGCTCCACTTTTCCGGATGTTTTTCCGAAACGGAAGTACCTCGATTTTTTTCGGGAAATGATATTTAGCGGAATTAAGGGCTTACACGACTGTAAACGTCTAAAGTTGAGTGATTTTTCGCGATTTTTTTTTGGTGGAGTATAACGCAGTATAACTGACGCAAATTTGAATTTGGAAAAGAAATTCTATTAATTTACATGAGTATAGCTAGAGAAATACGTACGGAATTCTGAAAATATGAATTTTTATGTAATTGGCAAGCATTTAGAGTAAAAATTCAATCTTCGACAGAAAAAAGGGACAATCTTTTGTAAATAACTAATATTATAATTAACTCATGGAAAATCCCGTACGTATTTTTCTTCACAATGTTATTTTAAAGATGTGCTCAAAATTTGGAGTGAAAAGAATGAAAATTATTGGAGTTATGTTGCGTGCCGTTTCGAAAAATTGCGTTCCGAGAAAAACGCTCGATGTCATGCACACGTGCCAGCCACTGCCACCGCAGACCCACTCGGGCCTGCGGACTTTTGTTTTAAAGGTACCAAACTTTTTTCCGTTATTCTAGATGGTTCAAAGCATCTCTTAAGGGAATTTAATTTTTTTTTTCATTCTGCAGCGGTGTTACCCCTTAAGTCGGTCATCCTATGTGACAGATCCAAACAATCTAAACATTTTTTTTGCACAAATTGCCAAAAAAACGCGTGCGTGTTGACCCCGCATATCAGACTAATGGCGAGTCAACATTTTCTTTGTGTAAATCGTACTTGAACTTTTAAACGCGTTTTTCTCAAAACTGTATTTTTTAAATTGGTTTCGATGATATTTCAAAAATTATTGAACGGATTTCGCCAAAAAAAAGTTTTTTTGCGGAAAAAGTCGGAAAAAATGACGAAACTTGTAACTTAACTTTTAAAACCATGCAAAAAATGGAATTTTCGATATTTTTGCTTTACTCTAGCTCCGGCGATAGCATCAGGTCTACAAATTAAAATGCCGTTTGATTTTTCGGTTTCAGAGGAGCAGAAACTCCGGAATCGTGGCAGCCGTCATCCAACTTTTTTTTAAACATGAGTGTCTTCCGAACGATGTCAAGTCGATTCAACTCGTTATTTTTGTTTGATAAAATTCTGAGGGACTGTAAAAATGTTAATCAATGTGTGGTAAAAATTCAAAGATAGTGTGTTTTAGTGGTTGTTATGTCACGATGAACTTGCGATTTGTTGTAATCCACTGGAGTTATAAATTCCAGGGCGTTTATGATACGACGAATTCAAGTTGACGAGTTGGCATCAAACATTAACCGACGACACCTGGTTTCGCGTAAATTCATGAGGGTCCGAGACTTTAATGGTACACTTGAAACTTAATAGAGAATACAGTTGTTGGTGTGTAATCTGAAAACTGTGAAATAACTTTGCTTTGATGTGTAAATGGAAGATATGGTTGACTCGACAACCATTCAATTTTGTTGCGAGCTGTTCGCGTTGAGTTCGAGTGTTGGACTGACTATTATTTTGAGCAATAGACAATTCTTGAATTTACCCGCCTCTTTCCCAAGTTTCCCAAAAAATAGCTGTCACCCTTAAAAATTCTCTTTCCTTTTCCATTTATTCGAGTTATTCCATTTTTTCTAACTTCCATTCTGATAATTGGAGAAAAGTGGTGCTGAAGGGGCACTATATGAGCGCAGCGATAGATTTGGACGCTGCCCTAGTAATCGCAGGGCTCGTTGAATATTTCCTTCGATCGATGTTGAGTCAATTGAGGGATGATAATTTTATCGACGGGTTATAGCGAAAGTGCACTCGAAATACCTGAGGAAAGAAAAACTTTTAGCGTCGTTGGCTGTTGACCAGAAAAAAAGTGAATCCCAAGAGCGAGAGGGAGGACGAGTCTCTGTAAAAATTGGCCAAAAGCCAAAACGTGTGAGTATGTATACGGTGGACCTGTGCATACGGGTGTACATGTGCGACAGACGGAGAAACATGCCGGTGGAAAGCCGACTCGAACACGGGCCATTGTCCGCTCTGGTGCGTCAATTTTTTAATTGGGTTTCGGATATCGGAGGCGCTAGCGAACTTCCATCCGAAGATATGTAGTTCAACTCCAAGCCTAACGCCGTTTTTATACCAAATATAATAACGAAATTATTCACCGAGCGCGAAATAATGAGCCCTTCTTCATTGATACAGGTCTAGAAAGGCCAATGATAATTCAACGATAAAGATTGCTAGGTGAGGGGAAAAAACCTGCGGGCATGCACGTCGTTGAGTGAGTTGTGACATCACGAATAAAGAGCAAGTAAAAGAGACGAAAACCCAGCACTTTTAGCGTAGAATTGGAATTTTTGGATTCAAGCTAGATGGTTGCATACTGAAAGTAACCCCAATGAAATGTTCCCCTTGAACTCGCCCCAACCCTAATAAATAGGGGTTGAAAACTCAAAAATCGCCGTACTCGATAATTAATAGCCCGATCGAAAAACGTTTCAAACAAAAGTTGTTTGGAATAATAAAATACGTATAAAGTTATCTGACGTCCAACCCCCTGTCTTTGAAAATAGCGACACAAAAACGATTCGAAATTTTGGGGTCGATGCGTGTGCGAGCGGAGTAGACATATCGCTGCGTTCTTGTCTGGGTCAGTGTTGTTCTCGTGTTTTTGTAGTCCAGTAAAAGAGACGAAAACCCAGCACTTTTAAGGAGGTAGGAGCGATTCAGTTGAGTCAAATGACGGTTTATTCATTTTTTTTCCTCTGAACCTCAAAAAAATGCATACAAGGTACAGATTTATTCTGTATATGCTAATTTTTTAAAATATCTAATTAAAGGGCAAAATTATGGATTTTAATATTTTTATTACGTTAAGTAGAAAAACTTTTCTGTTACTCCCAACTTGAAAAAGTATAACATTATCGATGATTATTATGAAAAAACTACGACAACGAATGTTTTATACTATTCACAATGAAATTTTCAGTAATTTATAATGATGCCTATTCATATTTACGTCACGAGATTAATGGCCCATGGTTTAAGATAGGCGAGATGGGGATTTTTTTTTCTAAATGTTTACAAAGGTTCAGTTTGCGTTAATCCGTTGTTAGAAATGGTTCATCTTGGTGCTGATTGAGAAAAAAAATTACATAACCTTTAGTGTGAAAGTCTCGCCCATCTAACCGCACGTTAAATTGCATACATTAAACTACTTTTTATCTCTGGTGTTTGGTGGTGAAAAAAGGTAAAAAAAATTGAATGACTCAGTATAGTCTAAACAATAACATGTATTTTTTTTATTAAATTTAACCTTGGATTGTGGCTACCGCTCCGGACTCCTTAAGCGTAGAATATTAATTTTCGACTGAAGGTAGATGGTAACATACTAAAAGTAACCCCAATAAAAAGTTGCCCCCCAACTCGCCTCAACCCTAAGAAATAGGGGTTGAAAACTTAAAAATCGCCGTATCTCGATAATTAATAGCCCTATGAAAAAATGATTTAAACAAAAGTTGTTCGGCATAATAAAATACGTATAAAGTTATCGGACGTCCAATCGCGATATGTCTACTGGGCTCGCACACGCATCAACCCCGAATTTTCTAGTCGTTTTTGTGCGGCTATTTTCAAAGATAAGGCGTCGGGAACCGGATAACATTATACGTATTTTATTATTCCAAACAACTTTCGTTTGAAACATTTTTTGATCGCGCTATTTATTATCGAGATACGGCGATTTTTAAGTTTCCAACCCCTATTTCTTAGGATTGAGGCGAGTTGAGGGGCAACATTTCATTGGGGTTACTTTCAGTACGCAACCATATCTAGCTTCAGTAAAAAAATCTAATTCTACGCTAAAAGTGCTGGGTTTTCGTCTCTTCAGTGGACTTCAAGCTCCCATACGGAGCGACATGCGCCGAGATGCGTTGGTAACGGGATAGTCTACGAACGGTGACGCCAAATTCACCTTCGACGTTAAAAAAGCATTAGGGTAATTCGAACGGTGTTCCGGGGGCTTCGGGGGATCGCCGTGGAAAATTGTCCATCGTGCGATGTAATCTTCTTTCAAGCAGAGATTTGTAGGGTCGTGATCGAGATTTTCACGCGCCCGTCTTTCTCTTTGGAAGACATTCGATGTGCTTTCGTCTCGCGAATTTCTCCTTGGCGCTAAGGCTATTTTTACACGTGGAAGAGAGCAGAAGGCGGGCCGCAACAGAGAAAGAGTGGGATGGAGAGAAAGAGATAGAGGTCAAAATGAAGATAATTGTTAAAAATAGACATACATTGCGAAAAACAATACAACTAGGTAGCAAAAAAAGCCTAGGCAGCATCTATTTTTTCGATTCTCGGCAACAATCGCGTTCAATCGCTCAAGTTACTCAACGTCGAACTGAAAATGGCACTTGATAAAGTCTGACCCACACACGCAGGATCGAGTCGACGCGAAGGTGCTATCCGAGCTCGATGCAGCCAAAAAAAGTAAATGAACATAAAGCGAGACCGGAAATTGTCTGGCCGGAAGTGACCTGCCCACTGCTTGAATCGAACTGACCGGTTCAGCAGCTCGCGTACCGCGTAGGTAGGGAAGCCATTCCATTAATGATGACGACGTGTCGCGAAATAATGATTATTGCGTAGAGATGTAATAAAACGTAGGGAAAATCGGTAATCTCGGGGGTCTAAAATTCTCCATATCGGGTGGATTACCACTTACGTGTATGAGAAAGAAAAAAAATATACACCCGTACCTCCGCAATATCATCGTCGTCAAAGTTTCGCGCGTCGTCGTAGACTTCAGGTGGCGCGATGCCCAAAAGTGGTATCGCCGACAAAACTCTCCGAGCACCCCTGGCAACAGCACCTACCGCCCGATAAACTCCGTCTCCGAGAGTGCGGCCTACCTTCATCATGGATTCCATGGTTTTTTCTTACTTCCCTCACCTTGTCTCTTTGCGTTACCCCCCTCGAGCACTTTATCAACGTGGCACAAGTTATCGCAGCCCTGGCTCCCCGGCACTCTGTCACTGCAATTTTCAAGTGACGTTTGAGGAAAAAAAAGGTGGAAAATATCGATTTTATCGAGCAAAAATTGAAAGTATCCCGTGGCGTTATTGAACGCGAACAGGAGCGCGGCGTAGTCGGTGGGAAATTATTTGCGAACCACCCACGGAGCTCGGGCGCTCTTTCCAATGCAACGCAATACTTCCGGGCGCTTTATATCTCCTATCGGCTCTCTTTCTACCTGTCTCTCCTTTTCTCGCCAACAATTTCGCGCACGTACCGAACGCGAGAGGAACGGTATAGGGCGAAAGAGAGAGAGAGAGAGAGAGAGAGAGAGAGAGAGAGAGAGAGAGAGAGAGAGAGAGAGAGAGAGAGAGAGAGAATGAGAGATTGCGTTACGAACGGGCTGACCGACGTCGACTCGGAGGCAACCGACACTCGGTGCTCGTTTATATAGAGACTGCCGGAGCCCAGGTTCGTCCCACGTAATAGAAGAAGACAACGAATACGGGGAGAGGAAGAGAAGACGAGGATGACCGCGGACACCAAGGGAGAAAGAAGTTACCAACGTCTAGCAGCGGGAATCCCCAATGTCGCCAAAAGTGTAACAAAGTTACGGAAGCTACGAAATTTCCGATAAAAAAAAAACGCAAGTGCACAATAAAGTGGGGTCCTGAAAAGATCGAAAAAAATTGCAGTAGCGGAAAAACGAGGCACCGAGATATCGCAATGTTGAGTGAGGGAAAACTCGGGGATGAAATTAAAAAAGACGGAGGAAAGTACCGAACGGCTAACAAGGAACATCCCTCAGGTGACATCCTTCGATTTTGTTAAAATTTGGAAATGTTATAAAGCACCGAAAAGTAAGCGATACGTATTTTTTTTATCGCCGGCAAAACGGTTTTAAGGGGTGAAACGAACCCTCGAAAATAGGGGTGTTTTTCGTCGATAACGTTATCGTTCTCAGCTCCAATGTAAAGTGCACAAAAAAATTAACATTGTTGCAATTTGAATTTTTTCAATATCTCGAACCGTTAAAACGTTATCGACGAAAAACATCCCCATTTTTTGAGGGTGCGTTTCAGCCCTTAAAGCCGTTTTTCCGCCGATAAAAAAAATACGTATCGCTTACTATTCGGTGCTTTGTAACATATCCAAATTTCAACAAAATCGAAGGGTGTCACCTGAGGGATGTTCCTTGTAAGTTATTAACGGGGTATCGCTCTCTGGAAGCCCAATTTGTAGGGGCAGAATGATGACTTTTTTGTATTTGAAAATGGTTTTTTTTTAATTTTCGAAATTTCCATCGACGGATTCGAGCACCAAAAATCATGCAAAAATTTTTTAGGATTTTTATTTAGCAATCTACAACAAGAAGGCAAAATATGATTTTGGATGATAATGAAAGTAAGAAAATGAAAAGTGGATTCGTTGCGTTCTAACGATGCAAACTTCAATCCCATTTTTTTCTTCCAGTAACACATTGGTTGGTATAAATCATTTTTTTTCCAGCATGTTGTACACATGTTTGTGGTTACAATGTAATTTTTTCGGAAGAAAATCTTTCAAAGTGTTCGTGATGGTGCAATTGACGTTGCTGCCCGCCAGCGACGAGGCCCGAAACTGCAGGATCTCTACCAGGCTCAAATGTAATTTGAAAGGAAAACAAAACAAAAAATTCTTCACATATATCCCAACTGGCTATATCGAAATTGACGTGCAGGATTACTCAAAAACTATTGAGCCGATTGAGTTGAAACTTGGTAGAAATATTGATAATATCGGTACCTTCTACTTGACGAAAATTGTTTTTGCAAAATTGGACAAAGAACGACCTTTTTAATTCACATTTTACAAAAATGTTGCGTGAAATGTTGATTTTTTTTGTAAATGCGCGACATTTTTTCAAATTTGCATTTTCTTCATTTTAATTACCGTCACATAGAAACTATAAATGTTCTAACTGAAAAAATGTTTGAACTTTTTTGCAAATCAAAGTCTACGGGAAGCTAGACAGCACGCCGATTCTCTGCCACAGCGCCGCTATTTTGATGATAAATTAATTTAAAAACAATCGTTTCGTATACTTAAATATACTATTATAGTATATCTAAAGTTTGATAATTGTAGAATAATTATTTCTTAGTTTAAAAAATCCCTCAATATTGCTTGTTTTCTTCCTGTCTAAATGGATTTAGCCCCCCGCCGTGTCGAGATATGCAGTTTCGAGATAATCGTGTTCAAATTCGATCGATCGCGGTGAACCCGACGCACACTGTTCCACTAAAATAGTCGTAACTTCGTAAATTTTTAGAATTTCAGGGTCCGGTCGGTCTTAAAATATTCTTGAAAGTTCACACTATAATATGCAAAAAGAGACGATTTTTTTTTTTTGAAGTTTGCAGAGAGAGATACCCCCTTAATATCCAGAGAGCTTTTTAATTTTCAACCCAGCAGAGGTCAACTTCTCGTCGAATAGAAGTATCGCTGGCTGTGCAAAACTCCAACGTGATCTCTTCGTCGAGCAAACTGTCTGTCTCTCTCACGTCGCCAGCAAAAAAAAAAATGCACGCCGCAAACCGCGCCCGAGGGCCGGCTAGAAAGGCTCCGTGTAGACTCCTGGCTCGTGAGTTTCTATTCTCGGAGCACGAAGACACCGAGAACATGGCATTACGACGCAATTGGGAGGCTGTCGTAGTCGAATGTCGAATGATTCGACTTTGTATATATAGAAATTCCATGATACGGGCAGATCGCTGACTATCACAGCCGTCGAACGTGCGGACATGCTGATGAACATTGATGTACGATTGATGAGGACACTCATCCGATCCGCTGTATTAGCCGCTGAGTATTTTTGAGCCTCAAATGGGGTTGCACCTCGGGGCCGGAAAAGACGAGGAATCTTATTGAATTTTTTCTGGGAATACGTGTGCAGGTTTACGATTTTTTTTTGCATTTTAGAATGAAGCATCTTTAAAAAATGTTGGATTGGAAAATATTTATAAAAGTGGTGAATCTAATTCACGGGCAACACTACTGCTCAGAAATGAATCATCCGAAATTAAAAAATCAAACGCCTTTACACGGAGAAAACAGGGGCCTCGAAGTTTAGAATTAATACTATGCTTCTAAAAAAAATATCATTAAATATCAAAAAGTATTGAATGGAAGATAAAAATTGTAATTATGGTATAGTAATAATGAAGAAATTTAAATTTTAACCTACGATATGGCACGTAAACTGATACAAATAATACATTTTATTCGGCATATTGTGATGTTTTGGAGTATTCAAAAAATATTTTGTCCACGTGATTGGAACAATTAGTTTCCAGTACTCTACAAAAAGTACAGTATAAAGAGTCACATTTTACTAATAACTTCGTAATATTTTTCGCTATACGCCGAAGATTTATGCTATGCGTGTAGTGAAATCTATACATACACGAAGATTCATGCTATACGCACAGTAAAATCCATATGAAAATATAGCGCGTAATAAAGGTTGGTATTTTACAAAAAGTCCTATACAGCATATAGGACTCGCGCCTATGCGAGAATAGTTTCAAATGTAATATACACGCATCATTTTTACTATACGGTGTGAGAATCATTTTTACAATTCTATAACAACAAGTCTTAGAGTTCCGAACTGGCAGTAAACTGCTATACTTTTCTAGCACCGAATATTAGAATTCTGGCAACCAGTGTTAGAATTTGAGGCAGTATTTTTCTCCGTGTAGTTTTTGCATAAAATTATCTAGTGCTTGGAGGAAGAATTTAATAGAATATTAATTTTTCAAAAAATGGCCGCAGTCCAAAATGAAAGTATCGATTTTTGGTGAAATAAAACCCTCTATTTCCGTTGATTAAAAAACACTATGCATCGAAAAAAAAATTCTTCGTTCAAGCACTGCTCTTTGATATGTAGAAGAAGCTTGGAAAATTTGAAGTTGATCGGTGCGGTGATTTTCGAGATATCATGGTCACTGATTTTAAACAAGTTATTCCATGGTTGTTACGCATTATTGACTTAGAAATTCCCTGTCTTTTTCAGATTTTGCAAATATTACAGGGAAATTGGGGTCGAATAAAGAACAATGTTTTTTAAGATCAAATTCATGAAAATGTTAAATATTGACATAAAATTTAAAAAAACTGAATTTCGAAAAATAATTCAAACACGGTAAAGTAAAAAAAATTATTAAAAGCAAATACAGAACCTGTTTTTTTCACTATAACCGGAAATTTCTGTCGTTGCCAATAAATAAATAAAATATATAAACACTTATCTACATATTGTGTGGTTATGTATCGACAAATCAACTGCGAATGTACAGAGCTTTAGAGTAAATCAGTTTTTAGTTTTTGAAATTTTCCATGTTTGTCACTGACATAATTTATTTTTGCATATAATGTAGAATAATATGAATATCAGAAATATACAAAAATATTCATTTTTATACTTTTCTGTTCTTTTTTCAAGTTGGTTTGATTTTTCGTAATGCTTGCAAAAAGTAAATTTTGAAAAAATTCCCGAGAATTTTCAAAATTCCCTGTCTCTTCAGTGATTATTCCAGGAGGAAAGAAATCCTCAGAGTTTTCCCTGTTTTTCATGTGTGTAACAGCCATGGCGTTCAAAGTTCGCCAGTTCGCGAAGCCTACGAATAAACGCCGATAACTCCCTGAGTTTTGAACTTCGACTTGAAAATTTCCGAAGACTTTTCGAATGTTATATTTTGGGATCCCGTCGAAAACCAAAAAGCGATATTTTCAAAAATTCCAACTAGGGGAATTTCAAGTCGCTGAAATTCAAGAGTTGAATTTAAAAAATACAAGGCTTGAATTTAAAAAATTCAAGGTTTCAATTGCAGAAATTCAAGGGTTGAATTTCGTGTTCAATTTTAAAAATAAAAGAAAATGTAACGAATTTGTTTGAGTGAATCTTTTTATAAAAAAAATACGTAACTGATCGACCGTAAAATTCTAGAAAACGGAAAACGGACGACCAGTGTTCGAAAAACAATTTCTCGATAGTATTGGTACATGCTCTCTCACTGTCAATTTTAGTAATTGATTCCTCGTTTAATTACGAACCGGTTCGTATCTGTCTTTTTTTTTCTTCACTAAACCTCTCGTTATACGAGTCTAATGGTGATTTCCAGTGTCGTCGCTAACGCCCTTTTGCATGCAAGTGATGTACGGCTGCAATGTATGTACGAGCATGAACATTGCAAGGCAAATCTGGAGAGAAGTGGATACAGCCGTGAGCTTCGTACAATCTTGCACTGTTCATATATGCTTTGTTAACCAGGCGAGGAGGGGGGCGAGGCGTCGCAATGCGTTTCGTGACACGATACCAGACAAAGAGATTTCGCACCCTTTTATACCTCGTCTAGTTCACTCGTACACTATTCGTAACAATCGGTTCGTGTACTACGTAGGAACGGAGTATTATGAAAGGGGACAGCGAGAGAGAGAGAGAGAGAGAGAGAGAGAGAGAGAGAAAGAGAGACCTGCGAGGTATATAAGTGTTTCACAATAGAACATAAAGAGGGAAGCATTCTCCAAAACTGCAGGAGAGCCGATGCAGTCCTGAATGTTGCCTTTCTCTCCGATGTGCTTCATCTACACTTGTCGATACGAAATAATACGAAATAACGTAGTTGACATTTTTTTTATTTTCAGCATTTTCGAGTTTATCATTTTTTTTGCAATCATCGCAATATAGGGATGTTTTTATCATTCATTTTGACGTGCGGTAAAGTATAGCCACGATAGTCTCAGTGCTACGAATAATTTCGATCGTCAAATCTCTGAACTTTTAAGGGGTTCAGCTACTGTGAAAATGACGAACACTCGTTCGTCGATTGAGGCAACTCAAATTGAAGAGGAAAGGCCAACATATGGTGCAGGAATTGTGGATTGAAGGTAAACTTACGATTGCAACGATAGAACTGCTGAGAAAAATTTTAACGCGTTTTTCTCGAGACTATGTTTTCCAAAACGGTGTACACGATTTCTCGACATCTGATGAACGGATCGAATTGAAATTTAGTACACATATGCAGTGTTATAGTAGCTTAGGCGTGACGGACGTTTTTTTTCTCAAATTTTTTTTCATTAATTATTAACAATATTATCATTTTTCGTCGAAAAATCGAAAAAAAAAATCGACATCTTTTTTGATGATTGAAAAACGATAATACAAAAAAGCTCGGTCAAGTCTTAGCCAATATTGTTTATTTTGAGGAGAAACTCGTTTTTTTTGTTTTCGATCAACCGGGTGGCCAAAATCAAGTACACCGTTGAGCACCTCACGTTCAAAGATCCTTCGCGAGATTGTTCATAACTTCTTCGATTATTAATATTTTACAATGAAATTTGGTACGCAATTTTGTTAAAGTACATACAAATAAATGTCCAAACCATTTTTTAATCATTTTACTTAGGCCTTCAAAAGTAATTTTTTGAGATAACCTTGATTTTCGGCTAGTCACAGTAGAGCCCTATCCCTCAAAGAAACAACAAATCAAGACTGTTTCGATATTTTTTTCTATGAACGGAAGGCAATGGTGCTCTTACAGGGACACAGAATTTCTATCCTAAAGTTTCTCGAAAAAAAAGAAGAAAATCTAGCTAGAAAGAAATTTTAATCGAGCATTTAAATTGCGACCTTTTTCGTAGAGTTGGACACCTTATCTGGAAACTTTTTCAGTAATAATTTATTACTTTTTTTAAATGTTGGCATAAAATATTCCGCAATTTAAAATAATAAACTACCTTTATTTTCTTGAACGAGAAAAATGTTTCCCTTTTCGCGTGTCAAAAATTCCCGAAAGCAAGTCGTACAATCTTTTCGAAATATTTCGCCTACTATATACAAACTATTCTATTTATACAAACGCATATATTATCAGTGAAGCCGCTCTAATATAATTCTGTTGTCTCTATGTTCCCCCGCAGGGATGGCAGCATGCTACACGAGAGGATACGCAACGTTGATACGACTGAGTCAATAGAGTAGAGAATCGAATTATTCAACGGCGGTTAAGGTAGATGGTTGAGTTTACCATCAGCGAAACATTCTCGATCTGATGAAAGTGGTAGCCGAAATTCGTTGTATGATTGAGGGGGCAGTGTAAATTTTTCAAAAAATCCATTTTTTTGGCATTATCTGATAGTATAGACGGTTATAAACGTGGATCTGGCATCGCCGATTGATCGTAAGTAGACAATTCATATGAAAATTCCGCACTCGAAAATTTAACCGCGTTTTTCTCAAAATGTCGTTTTTTAACGAAAACGTTTTTTAACGTTGTTAACGAAAAACTCCGAAAAAATAGACTAAATTCGATAGGTTTTTTTTCAAACCACCGCCATTTTGCCAATTTTGATTTTTAAAAAACCTCCATAGGCTTTCATACTGATTAATAATCTTTTTACAAATCTTTTTTCTCGAAAGTACATTTTCAAAATTCGTAGGCAAAATATCTCAAAAACTACCTCATCGATCATTCTGAAATTTTTAGTCTTTTCTATATGTAAAAATATAGGATTTGAAGGAAGGATTTTTTTTTCGATGTGCGCTTTCGATTATATGAATGAAAAATGCCCATGCTTTTCACAAAAATCAAGACTCACTTCGAACAGCCGCCGTTTTTTTTTTTTAAATTTGATATTTCGGGAATTCCTTCGATTAATCATAGGATTAACTAACGATATATACTAACGAAATACTAACGAATATCTATTTGATTATAATATACTATACTTTGATTAGAATATGGATTATAAATATACTAACGAAATCTGTTTTTTTGGTACTATGTACCGGTAAAACAGGGTTAACTTGACATTCTGGGTAATTTTGACAGTTTTAGGGCTACTTTAACAGAGCGCCGAAAGACGGTCTAAATGTGTGCGTATTTAAATGTGTCGCAATTTGTTGTTCAAGTTTAGTATAATGTTGCTTAAGTTGATGTTTTTCTCAATGGTAATTATAACACTAATTAAGTGCCTATAAACAGTATCCTAGGTACTTGATATTTTTATGTAAAATGTTTTCTTAATAAAGATGACAATTTAACTGCAACAAATCAATGTTTTTCATTCAATTCCATGTATAATGCGTAAGATATTAACGAGGTCCTCTAGTTTCTCGGGTCGAAAAAATCGATTTTTTTTTTCACAAATCACATCTACATCATGTGTAGAAAATGTGTGCCAAAGGATTTTTCGATATTCGAAGTGGTTCACAAGTATAAATCACATGCACGAACTTTCAAACGCGTTTTTCTCGAAACACCATTTTTCGAAACGGTGACCACGATATTTCAGAAACTACTGCACCGATCTTGTTCAAATTTATAAAGCATCTTTAATATGTTATAAGCCAGCGATTGAACTAGGATTATCATGATTGCTTCAATAGTTTTTTTTGTACGAGCGAAAAACTTAAGAAAAAATTAGTAAAAAATAGAATGTAATTTTCAAAAGTGTATAAAAAAGTCAATTTTTGTAATTTAGAATTCACTCTAGTTCAATCGCTAGTCTTAAATATGAAGATTAAAATGCCTTTTGGTTTTTTGATTTCAGATAAGCAGAACAACCGCAATCTTGGTCACCGTCAAGCACCTCTTTTACTTGATGTCTTCCCGTCGGCCACTATAACGTTTGTTCTATTATATATTTTGACTTCAAAAAATTTGTAAAGCTTATTTAAATGTTAATAAAAATTATGTAAAAACAATGAGATTGATTATTTCGATGCTTTGCCCGTAAAAAATTATTGAAAAAGCCGTAAAAAAACAGCCGAGAAACTAGAGGACCCCGTTAATTCTTTGTATAAAAATGATGCCAAAGGAACCCTACACTCAAGGTTACTTTGACACTTTTCTTTTTTAATATAAAATTGTGGGTGGGTGGTGGGGATTGACTCCCGTATACGTTTGATAGCCAAAGGACACATTGTTCTATTGGAGAAAAAAATGGAATTTAGGATGTTAAAAAAAGGTTACCTGCAAAAAACTTCCAAAACCCGTTCAAAGTAACCCCATTTTACGGTAACCTGGCTCAGAAGGGTTCAGCGCAAAAGACGTTTTCGAGGGGTACTTCCTACATTGGCTGTAAGTCAATTATAATGAAATATTTTTAGACAAGAAAATAACAGAGTGTTCGTCAGCTGACACTTTTTCAAATACCTCATTTTTGCTGAAATTTATGGTCACGATTTTCTAAAAGAAAAATCCCAAAAATGAGCTGTTTTCGACTGTAACAACTAGACACAACCCGTTAATCTTACCGGGATTTCGGATCCGTGTACCCGTATACGCGGAGTATCTAATCAATAGCTGACGAAGGAAAGTGTGTGCATAGTCAGAGGATTCTCGAGTCGTCGATAAATATTGGAACTGTGCAAGTAGGTCTCCAAGTGCCTACAACAAGTAAAGCGACGACTATATTATCTTTAGCCGCCACTTCTGCGAGGGGTAGTTGAAGAAAAAAACCTCTCATTCTTATTAAGCTCACTATACACAGAGAGGTTTTTGCCCTTTCCTGCCGTTCTTAAGTTCGCGAGTCTCACTTAATTGGCGGAGAGAAAATCCTGCGCCAAACTGCTGCCCGAGGATTTAACGATCCAGCTTGTTGCCTCCCTTCTGCACTTACTGACGCGGGGGATTCTCCACGAATTTGCATGGATTTTTCGGAACATCACGTTTTACGATCTTCAAGTTTGCATCGTTGGAATGCAACAAAAATAATTTCTTTCCAATTGCCATTTTTTTGGCAAATCAAAGCTACTGCGAACTTTTTTAAGATCCTTGTTAGAGACTTGCGACCGAAATTTACCAAACATGATTTTGGATAACAATGAAAATGGAGAAAAGCGAAAATAGAAAAGAACTTTCGTTGCATTCCAACGATGCAAACTTCAACGTCATCAAGTTTTATGTCAGCGTAGTCGATCGTCGATTTAAGGCCTTAGGCCACAGTAACGGGTATAAAATCATGTGCGAATTTAACAATTTTTTTTCGTATGAAAAAGTGATTCACTCATAAAATTAACTACACATCTATTTAGTATGAATATCAAGCTGATAGAAAATATATGTTTTCTTTTTCGATGTACAAAACGGCCGACTACTCGAAACTTCTCGAAACAGCTTTTTTTTCAATTGGCGTGACAAATAACTTCAACAATTTTCGCTCGATGTACTTCAAATTTAAAGGCATGTTCCTGATTGTATTTCGCAGAGAAGTACGTACGGAATTTCTGATTAATCGAAAACTTCATTTTATGAGCAGTTATAACGAAATTTTTCACTGAAAATTCATTTCTTAAGTTCAAATACCTACAACTTATGAATAAAACAATGTTTTTTAAATTCCGTACGTACTTCTCTAGGTATTCTAATGTAGATTGACGAGAATTTTTGTTTTTTGTTCTAGGTAAAAAATTGTGGATGCTAAACGTCACGCCGCGGAGCGCTAAAAAAAAGATAACAAAAGAAAATATTAGCAGTCAGCCATTTTGTACATCGAAAAAATATATATATATATTTTCTAACAGCTTGACATACTCAATAGATCCGTAATTAATTTTACGAGTCAATCACTTTTTCATGCGAAAAAAACGATTAAATTCGCACATGATTTTATACCCGTTACTGTAGCCTAAGTCCTTAAAAAAACATTACAACGCCTCACGGCCATCATTTACACATTTCTGCCGTACCTTATTTTTTTATATATATTTTTTTCAAAACTTGCTAAATTAGTTTTTTTTTTCTTTTCGTTGATGGCCCATCGGTGCTGTTGCTTTGAGCGCTCTCACGTGCAAGTGAGAGGACCACGAGTCGGGCAAGAGAGAAAGGGAGAGCAAGGAGAGTTCACCGGTTGGCATGGCAACAGCTTCGCTCGCGTCCCGGCGTCTCGACGCTCGATACCAGACGACGCCCAAATCCGCCAGAACTTCCGCGCCTCAACGTCACAAAGCTTCGGATACAGCGGCAACGCGACGTCGCCTCATCGTGCATTCTCCCTCGTGTGATTGATGGATAAAAAAATGTTGCTGCCCTATCCCAGATGGAGTGATTTATCAGGGCACGTACGCCATCCCGAAAGGCTTAACGTTGTAATCTCTTAGCTTGGGCTATGATCCTTAAGGGGTTAGACTACTGGGAAAACGACGATCGTTCGTCGCATGAGGCAACTCAAGTTCAAGAGGAAGGTCTAACATGTGGTACAGGAATCGCAGATTGAAGGTAAACTTATGATTACAGCTATTGAACTACTGGTTAAAGTTTAAAAGCGTTTCTCTCGAAACTACGCCTTTCAAAACGGTGTACACGATTTCTCGACATCTAACGAACACATTGACTTGAAATTTCGTACACTTGTTCAGTGTAATAGTAGTTTTGTCTTGGCCGACGTTTTTCTTATTGCCATTTTTAACGTTTAAAAGACGATATCATTAATTATCGACAATAATGATGTCATTTTTCCTCGAAAAAACGACATAATTCGTTATTATCAATAATAATGTCGTTTTTTTTTTCAAGGACAAATGACATCATTATTGTCAATAAGTATGTCATTTTTTTCGAACTAACGACATCATTAGTCATTGACAATAATGATGTCATTTTTCCTTGAGAAAAGGACATCATTACTTATTGACAATAACGATGTCATTTTTCCTCGAAAAAAGACATCACTACTTATTGACAATAACGGTGTCATTTTTCCTCGAAAAAAACGACATCATTACTTATTGACAATAACAATGTCATTTTTCCTCGAAAAACCGACATCATTACTCATTGAAAATATCGATGTTATTTTTTCTCGAAACAAAAAACGACATCATTACTTATTGACAATAACGATGTTATTTTTCCTCGAAAAAACTACATCATTGCTTATTGACAATAACGATGTCATTTTTCCTCGAAAAAACAACATCATTGCTTATTGAAAATATCGATGTTATTTTTCCTTGAAAAAAAAACGACATCATTACTTATTGACAATAACGATGTCATTTTTCCTCGAAAAAACGACATCATTACTCATTGAAAATATCGATGTCATTTTTCCTTGAAACAAAAAAACGACATCATTACTTATTGACAATAACGATGTCATTTTTCCTCGAAAAAACGACATCATTACTCATTGAAAATATCGATGTTATTTTTCTTGAAACAAAAAACGACATCATTACTTATTGACAATAACGATGTCATTTTTCCTCGAAAAAACGACATCATTACTTATTGACAATAACGATGTCATTTTTCCTCGAAAAAACAACATCATTGCTTATTGACAATAATGATGTCATTTAGCGTAGAAAAAACGACATCATTACTTATTGACAATAACGATGGCATTTTTCCTCGAAAAAAAAAAACGACATCATTAGTTATTGACACTAATGATGTCATTCTTCCTCGAAAAAAAACGACATCATTAGTTATGGACAATAATGATGTCATTTTTCCTTGGAAAAACGACATCATTAGTTATTCACAATAATGATGTCATTTTTCTTCGACAAAAAAACATCATTGCTTACTGACATTAGCGATGTCATTTTTTTCTCGAAAAGCGACATCATTAGTTATTGATAATAACGTCATTTTTCATCGAAAAATCGAAAAAAATCATATTTCCTTTTTTGATGATTGAAAAACACTAACAAAAAACTCTGTCAAATCTTAGCCAATATTATCTATTTTAAGGAAAAACTCATTTTTTTCCTTCCATATCAACCGGGTGGCCAAAGTCAAGTACACCGTTGAGCCCTTCACGTTCAACGGTCCATGACGAGATTGTTTATAACTTCTTGAATTATTAATATTTTTTAATGAAAATTGGTACACCACTTTGTTAATGTACATAGAAATAAATGTCCAAACGATTCTCCAATCTTCTTACGTATTTCTTCATAATTAATTTGTTTAAACAACACTGGCTTTCGGGTCGCCACAGTAGCCTAAATCGCGCGGCTGCAACAACCCAAAGGCAATATTTTCTTGTGCATCAATTGAAAACTGCAGCATATTCGAAGCCCGTAGAATCGTCTATTTTAGAGAATTCTGAGGACTCATCACCAAGTGTACGCAAACCTCGACAAAAGCTCTCGAATAAACAAAACCGTGAAGCTGGGTTTTATAACATGCTTAGAGAGATTAGATTAGAATCCTTCCATTGTGTCTTGACGATATTGACGTTTGCTCACTTGCAACGATTTTTTTTTTCCAATTCGACTTCTAATTTTATTTTTGTTCTCAACTTTTTTCTTGTAGATTTGCATCGTAGATCTCTAATAAAGATTCTTCAAAAATGCTCGAGTGATTTTCGTAGCGTGAATCCGCCAAACAAATTGGGTAATTGAAAAAAATTAATTCGCATTGCGCTCGAAGGATGCACACTTTAGCATCATATGTCTTGGTTATACATTGAGGCAATAAGAAAAAAAATGTTGAAATGAAAGAAACAAAAACAGAAAACTACGGTATATAGTACAAAATGAATAAGTAGAATGGCGATGAAATAAAAGGTCATCGATGACGGTACAAACGACAATGTTGATGACAAAATGGTATAAAAGATAACTAACGAATATCATTAAAAGTAAGAAGGAGAGAGAGAGGAATGAGAACATTTTTCAATCTAAGGCACAAGGCGATATTATTCAGCAATATATTTGTATTCTTCATTGTTTTTAAAATATTATTTTTTTTGTTCATATGTATATTTTTTTGTCCTATACATACACGTACATGTATAGTACGAGTTGCAACGATTCGAGGGTATGTCGTTGTACCGTTGTTCCGGCTCTCCGAGCCCGGTTAAACGAGCCGAGGTAATACGAACCGAAGTAAGGAACTCGAGACACGGACTCGTCGCTTCGAACTCACCGAGTCTCGTAATTCGTTCAAACGCATCTCTAGACGAGTACACACAAGCATCATTACCGACATACCCACATGTGCCTCTAACTTCCTCGTCTTTCTCCCTCGGATTAACGGCAAATGATTTTTCCTCGAGATTACAAGAGACATTTGATCGCGCCAATTGCCGCAAGTGTGAAAAAGGTGAGTATGTTGCTTTTGACTCACGGTCGAATTGACGGAATGCTAAGAAACAGATGTCGAAAAATGTCGATGTACATGAGTGTTTCGGTGTTCACCGAAAATCGTTTGACAAAAAAAATGTGCAAGTATTGAATAAATTGGTAAGGTATGATCGGTGGGAAATTTCTTCTGGTGAAGGCGATTTCTAATCTGGTTCGATCACAATTCGATGCCCTAGTATGCAGCTTGATACAAAGTTTAGCGGTAGTATCGCGTGTTACTTTCAGCGGAAAGTAGAGATGGTGAGATATCACGAAGTACGTGGAGAGTTTATATCTGGGTATATTTCGGTAATAGGAGTAATCGATTTAGTCGCTGTTATCGAGTGGTAACGAGGGAGGGCAAGATACGCTCTCTCTCTCTCTCTCTCTCTCTCTCTCTCTCTCTCTCTCTCTCTCTCTCTCTCTCTCTCTCTCTCTCTCTCTCTCTCTCTCTCTCTCTCTCCACCCTCCTTGCGGGTTCTTTCGATCGATCTTATTTAAGGGGTTGTAAAAGTCGAAAAATCACTTTTTGCAAAACCAATATATTTTGACGGTATATCATCTTATAAATGTTCCTTGAAAATTTCCAGGTGATCGGATCAAAATCGACAGATTTATGGGCTGTTATATTGACGTTCGTCCGAACGCTGGGAGCGTCGTTCGAAACTTTAAACGCTTTTTTCTCGAAAGTACGTTTTTAAAGTCGGTGGGCAAAATATCT
>OX101794.1:11644614-11819614 GCA_944452715.1 Ophion slaviceki | reverse complement strand
TCATAGGAATTTTTTCAGCTCTTTTACAAGGATTTCCCCATACATACCGGTGGTAGGTATAAAGTTACGAAACTCGCATTGCCCACAAGTCGCATTTCTCCTACGCCCTTCCATTCGTTAGCGTGCAATATACAAATTCACGATGTTTCCCACTCGACCGAGCGTCCCCCTAGATCTCGCTCGACTACGGCCCATTTGCATGTACCCGTTACGCCAATACCGCGGTCCCTCGCCTTGTCCACGCGATAGGCCGCGTATCTCGCCACTTGTTCGCTCGATCTTCCGAGGCGACGGATCGCGAGCTCAACAGTCCAGTACGAGCGCTTTTTTAGATTAATTGAAAATTGTAGAAAAAATATCAATTTTTATGTGAAAATTATGGTAAAAAAAAACAATTTTTTTTCACACTCGTTTCTATTTTTTCGTTTTCATTATTTTTTAATTTTCCCCCGTACTTGACTGCCAAAACTAATATAATTGACGAAAATATTTCTGGTTGGCTGGAAACCAGTAGTGCTGTAGCGATTCGTGCGCCGCCATTTTGTATTCTTTTGACAAATAATTTTTTTTAACATTCTTCAATATACACCCAATAAAGCCTAAAAGTTATTTTGACCATGTATTTTATTCCGCTCTTACAAAAAAAAACTCCAAAGAAAACAGTCGAAAATGGGCAGTCACAATGGTGTCCTCCCTTAAAATTATTCAACAGTCAGCTCAAATCAAGAGTGCGTTATCCAATAATCCAACTGCAACGACCTCACCACCTGGACGCGTTTCCTCGTCCGTACCGTTATTCGTTTTATTTACGATCGCATAAAACGTATATACGTCCAGTGCAACGCCGTTTTCTTCTCCACAACTTGCTCGTGGTTATCTTTATTATTGAAGGGAAACTGCGAAGGCACTCGCTCTATCCGAGAAGACGCGGTGGAGTGGAATAAAAATGAAAAAAGAATCCATGAGGTCGAATTAAAATGTTTTTACAAGTCGGCGAGTACACGTGTATGGTGGAAACACAATATATGACAGTGAAGATGATAACAGAGCGCGATTAAATAAAATTTATCGTATACGTGTATGCCTTTTACGTGTGAGCGTCACGCTACTTGATTTATGTATCGAATAGCCCGATAAATCGTGAACTCTCGTTTTATATTTAGCGTCGTCACGTACCGAATGCGAATAAAAGAGATCACAATAGAAGACTATACGTGTATTGCTCGTGTATACAGGGTGTCCCAGAACTGAATGCGTTCCTTGCAATGGTGGGTTGGGGGTGAAATTCTGAGTCGATTGATATAAGCAAGTGTGGCTCTCAGATCAAGCCCTGAATTATTGTTAATTTTTAAAGGCGGGCCAATCATGTGCGCCCGATGAGCCGGCGTACGTCGGTGAGCGATACGCGCACCTGATTGGCCCACCTTTAAAAATGAATATTAATTCAGGGGTTGATCTGAGACCCGCACATGCTTATATCAATCGACTCAGAATTTCACCCCCAACCCTCCATTTAAGGGGGCGCATTCAGTACTGGGACACCCTGTATATCGAGGGGCTTACGCCCTTATCGTTACCTGATTACTATGAGATACGATAGCGAGTCTCTTCTTTTTTTCTGTCTTGTGTGCTCGCGAGCCTCTCGTATAACGCGCACCCTGCGAGCTTTCGCGAACCTGATGCCGCGAGATCGTTTATGGACACCGGTAACGACGGACCATATATAATTTCATACCACATCGGGAGGTGAATTATCACTTGGCACTTTTCGAAGTGAAAATAACTTTAGTATCGAGAGATGAACTTTTTTCGCTTTTTTATGGCGCTGGTTGTGGATGGGTGTGAATAAAATGTAAGTGATGGTATTGAAATTTAAATCGTTGGAGTGCGACGAATTTTTTTGTTGTTGCAATTTTCCTATTTTTTGGCACATTCGTAACCTCAAAACTGCAAAAGAAGAGTTTGGATAGTAATGAAAATGACGGAAGGGAAAAATAAGGGATTTTCGTTGCGTTGTGACCGTGCGAACTTCAATACCATCGTAAGTGAAGATAAAATTGTGTGTGTGCTCCGAGACTTGCGGAGAAACGTTGAAGGGAGAGTATAAAAAAGAAAAAAATTGTGAATGTTCTAGTCTCAAAATTGCGAAATACATTGAGGCATGAGAAATAAAAGTGTTGATGCCTGGAAGGGAAATTACGTATGAGATGATCGGGCTACTGTGTGGAGCGCCATGCGCGAGCAAATTGCAACGAGAATGTAATATTGTGAACTGAAAGGTGGAATGGATACAGGGTGAAGAGGAGAAGAGACAGAGAGACGAAAATTGCAGTCCTCGTCTCTATTGCTACTTCGCTAGGAACGTTTTCCCATCTATATTACTGTATCCAAGTTTGCATTGTTGGAATGCAACGGAAATATACCTTTTGGCACATTTAGGCTACGAAAGTCACTGCAAAATTTTTAAGTACCTTCTAAAAAAATGTATAACCAAAAACTGCAAAGCAAAGATTTTAAATAACAATAAAAAATATGAATCGAGAATTTTTGTTGCATCACAAGGATGCAAACTTCCATACCATTAAAAAATTACTGATGTCTATACCACATTCGTGTTGTTTGGTTATCAATATTTAATGAAATTTATAAATTTTTCGTAAGATTTCTAAATTTTTTATAAGTTTAATATAACCAAAAATGTACCCTCGTGTCTATTGTAAACTTCGCTAGAAATATTCTCCCATCTAAATTACGATATTGACGTTTGAATCGTTGGAATGCAACGAAAATATATTTTTTAGCACATTTTGGCTACCTAATATCAGTGAACCATTTTTGGAAACCCTTATTAAAAATGTATAACCAAAAACTGCAAAGCAAAGGTTTTAAATATTAATGAACATTTTTTAATGAAAAAAAATCAAGAATTTTCGACACTTTCCAACGTTGCAAGCTTCCAAATCGTTCTAAATTACTGATATCTTTACCACATTTGTGTTATTTGGTTATAAATTTTATAAAAAATGTATTACCAAAAGCTACGATATTGCTACTTTGTTAAGAATGTTTTCCTGTCCCAATGACAGTATTGAAGTTTGCATCGTTGGAATGCAATGAACATATACTTTTTGGAACCTTTATTAAAAATGTATAGTATAACCAAAAACTGCAAAGCGAAAATTTTAAATAATAAGGAAAATAAAAACATTAAAACATCAAGAATTTTCGTTGCATTCCAACGATGCAAGCTTCCAAACCATTTTAAATTACCGATATCTTTACCACATTTGTGTTATTTGGTTATAAATTTTATAAAAAATGTATAACCAAAAGCTACAATGATGCTACTTTGCTAGGATCGTTTTCCTATCTCAATTACTGCATTGAAGTTTGGATCGTTGGGATGCAACGAAAATATACTTTTTTGCACATTTAGGCTACGAAAGTCACTGAAACATTTTTTGAGAACCCTTATTAAAAATGTATAACCAAAAACTGCAAAGCAAAAATTTTAAATAATAAGGAAAAGTAAAAAATTAAACCATCAAGAATGTTCGTTGCATTTCAACGATGCAAGCTTTCAAACCATTCTACATTACAGATATCATAACCACATTTATGTTATTTGGTTATAAATTTTATGAAAAATGTATAACCAAAAGCTACGACATTGGTACTTCGTTAAGAACGTTTTTCTATCCCAATGACAATATTGAAGTTTGGGTAAATATTCACAAGTTGGACTCCAGCTAGAAAAGGGGTTTAAAAATTTTGTACCGAGTCGATGTATTTCAGGGCACTTTGTTTATAATATTTAAGTCGGGGGAAGACAATTTCAACCCTTATCTCAACCCCCAAACGCTTTTTTTACCTTTCTAAAGGTATGGAGGAAACGGGTTTGGTGACATCAAGTGGGTCAAATGACATGGGTTTGACCCAAACAAACCCAAACAAATTCGAGTTAGCATACAGAAAACGTATTTCAAAAATCGAATATTTTCCGGAAATATGTTTTTCCTTAATAAAATGCCCCTCCCTCATCATGAAAAACATATTTTCATACTACAGAATAGGCTCGAACACGTGAAAAAAAAATTGGAGCCGATTAGGGCTGGAGCCCCACTTCTAAAAATTTGCCGAATTTTGCATCGTTGGAATGCATCGAAAACATATTTTTTGGCACATTTAGGCTACGAAAGTCACAAACATTTTTGAGAACCCTTATAAAAACTTATAACCAAAAACTGCAAAAAAAATTCGATTGATAATAAAAATTAAGAAATTAAGAATGTTTGTTTCATTCCAACGATGCAAGATTCCAAACCATTCTAAATTACTGATGCCTATACCCCATGCGTGCTGCATGCATGCTCGTCATCCATGCTCATCCAACTCTTCGTGACACAATGATTCGTACAATCAGCACGAGAACCGGGCAGCAGTGTGACGCGAGAAAAATCGGAAAAAAGGAAAAACAGCGTCAAGATTCTCTGGCTCGGAGCTTTTCGTTGCGAGAGAAAATGCGAGTGGCCTGAGTCATACGCGTGAAGCACAGCATTACCGTGCTCAATGATTATATTTTGTTTACGGTGCAAATCGGACGAAGAGAGCAATACTCTACGAATGAAAACAGGACGAATATATTTGCATTCGTTATTTGAATGTTTTCCATTCTCGGGTGTATTTTGTACCGCGTTTAGCTTCACGCTCGATGAAATTGATTATTCATTTATTTCACTCATTTTCCGCCGCGTTTATTTACTCCACTCAATGATCTGGTATATGGATTTTGACTGTCGATCTTTTGCTCGAATCATTCAACAGTGGGAATTCAACGAAAGGCCTCCATAATTCATCAGGGTGTCGATGACCTTTGGGCGAATTTCCAGGTCCACGATTGACTGAAAAATATCATGTTTCTAATTGACTCGTGCATCTGTCGAGGTAAGCACAGTGGAGCCGAGTGTGCCTGATACGTGTGTAATCTCATTGGCATTGCATAACCTGCGACATGACATTTCTGAACTTCTCACGTTCTTAATTGGGAATGGGCAACTTGTGTCACGAACTGCAGCCTATGCACGAAGAGACGAATTCCAGTGCTGAATTAACGATTGATATCGTTACGTTCGTAGCCTCATTACGTCAGTCCGATTCTTTTCATTGTTTCGTCATTGACGAGTTGTAAATTTAAGGTATTTTTATTTTATTGGTAAATTTAAGGCCGTACTTTGTAAGGGCTCTCCTGAATCATTGGTGAGCTACAGTGGCACTTGGAAGGTTTTGCCTTGTTGGGCCAAAAAATGTTCGATTTTTCGCCAATTTTTTTATGCGAAAAGTATCAAATATAGAATGTTCATATTTGGTATTTTGACTAAGCGGTCTTTATTGAACATCAAAATGTTTTTAATAGTTTGACAAAACATGGTGGTGGGAATGGGAGAAGCCACGTATGTCAGTGCGCTGGCGATGAAATTCTTCGCTTGCGAAAGTCCTAAGTCCCGGACGGTGATCCGAAGCAAAAAAATCGAACGTATTTTTACTTTGTACAATATTGTGTATAAGATGACTTAGAATCAGGAAGAAAAATTGAAAAAAAAAAATGGTGGGCGAACGGAGGGAAGTTTGTTTTTTTCCCTAAATTTTCGCAGTTTTTTGCTCACTATTTTTTTATTTTTCAATTTTTCTTCTTGATTCTGGGTGAACGTATACACAATATTGTACAAAGTAAAAATATATTTGATTTTTTGCTTCAGATCACCTGTCCGGGACTTAGGACTTCCGCAAGCGAAGAATGTCATCGCCCGCGCACCGACATACGTGGCTCCTCCCACTTCCACCATGTTTTGTCAAATATTAAGGATGTATGGCAACTAAGTCATTTACTACTGTTCGAATTGAAACTCACTGATATTGTAAAGGAAAATATCGAGAACTTTTTGAGATAAAAAAAACAAAATTTGCCCACGTGAATGCTGAAATAAACGAATTCAAAGTTGGGTCATTTAACACGGGGAACATAGGACTGTACGTCCAAAATTCCCTTTACATTGGCAAAAAAGGTATTTCCGGAGTACTCTTTTGTAAAAAAAACTTTTGTGCGGTATGGCTGTAATATGCATGATACGGTAAAAATAAAAAATCGACATGTGCCCATATATTTTGCGAGATATTGCGAGTTAAATGGGACCGTTTTCGTATTTCTTTAGCTCGTATGTCGTAACCACGACAACGTCAGGGAAAACATACATCAAATCAACAACTAAATTTGCAGTTAAAAATTGAAAATTCTTCTTTCTGTACCGCATGTTTTACTTTGAGCTGTGGTAAATCTCCTTTTTAGCTTTAATGAATATTACAATTATTTTATTTAATCTTTAAATGCGATTTTTGCAAATTGCATAATCAGTTCTGTAACGACTCTGCAGTAGCTGCCATACATCCTTAAAAAATATTTTGATGTTCAATAAAGATCGCTTAGTCAACATACCAAATATCAACATTCTATATTTAATACTTATCGCATAAAATATTGGTGAAAAATCGAACATTTCTTGGCCCAACAAGGCAGAACCTTCCCGTAAGTAGGGAGATACATTTAGGCCGGGAAAAAAAATTGCGGATTTTCATGATTTTTTGTAAAAAGGAAAGATTTCTTCACCATTTTTAAGGCTTAGCGTATGATTCAGTATTATTTTTGGCTGTTGCATGGTATTTTTTTATTTATCAATCTTCAAAAATGGTGAACAAATCTGTTCTTAAAAAAAAAAAACGTATGAAAATCAGCAATTTTTTCCTCGCCTAAAGGTATCGCCCCCCTCAACAAAAATAAGTAACAATCAATTATCCACCGACCGATAAACTGGAATAAAAAATTTCCGGCACATTTAGTAGATTTGGACATTTTTGCATTTTATCCGAAAATTCTTCTGCTAGCCCACATTTTTCTAAGTTTTATCATTAATATTTTTTGTTTAATCGATGACTTTTTTTCGGTGATTTTTTTTACACACGTGAGCACCGTTTAAATGAGACGATTTCTCCCAGTCATTTTTCATTACAAGTTCGGTAACTTGGCCTGAGATTAGACCAATATAGGATGTATTCTTCTACTCGATAGTAGACGAAAATCAGTCAATTGTTGAAAAATTCGGCTTCGTAAAAGGAATACCTTAATTGATTTGTGCAAAGCTGCGTGAACGTGCATGCTCGTGCGAGTGTCGTCCATGTTCCAAAAGTACCAAATGTTAATAACTTTGCGAGTAAAAACAATTCAATTGAGGATCGTACTACGGAACTTTTCATCAAGTTGTCAATTCCCGTTGAAAATGCCCCGTCGAGGTGTTACCTCGACAAAAAACTCGCAAAGGCCGTGCAGGTAACGAAGTAGAGCCACATTGCACCTCGTTTCGTTCGAACGAAGCCGAGCTCGGAGCGGCCCCGCGTTCGTTCCTTGTTCCGGCAACATGGAACCGCTTCCAACAGGTACATCCGGGAAGTTTGGGTCATTGAAGCGTACCCCCGGAACGTTACAATATGTGCGACCACGAAGCAGCGCAGCCAACGGAAGCGTGAAAATGAACAAACATCGAAAAGTGGAGACACGGTCATTGACCGTTGAAAGAGGAAAATTCCACTGACGCACCGTTTCTATTGAAAACTAGTCGGAGTTACCTTCGCTTCGCTTGGACAAAGCCAGCAAGCTCCAATCAAATGTGAATTTAAAAAAAATGAAAAATGAACGGTAACCTTCTTGGACATTTTGGAAGCTTTTGGGACATTCTAGAACATTCTCGAACATTCTAGAAGATTCTATAACATTCTCGAACATTCTAGAGCATTCTAAAAGATTCTATAACATTCTGGAACATTCTAGAGCATTCTAAAAGATTCTATAACATTCTCGAACTTTCTGGAAGATTCTATAATATTCTGAAACATCCTACAACATTCTGTCTGGAACATTCCACAACATTCTGGAACCTTTTAGAACATTCAGGAACCGGAAGTCCTTTTGACGGTCCAGCACCTTCTGGGACATTCTAGATCCTTCTGGGACATTCTAGATCCTTCTGGGACATTCTAGATCCTTCTGGGATATTCGATAACCTTCTGGGACGTTCTAGAATCTTCTGGGGAATACTAGAACATTCTCGAGCATTCTAGAACATCCTATAATACTCTGGAACATTCTAGAACATTCTCGAACCTTCTGGAAGATTCTATAATATTCTGGAACATCTTTCTGAATCATTCTAGAACATTCTCGAACCTTATGGAAGATTCTATAATATTCTGGAACATTCTGTCTGGAACATTCTAGAACCTTTTAGAACATGCTGGCCAGTCTCGGACACTTCGGCACTCGATTTCCAGCTGCCTCACCGACTTCCCATGAGAAGTCCATTGGTGCGATGACCTATTTTGACACCCATATCTCCGAACCCAAGCCCTGCAGTTCCAAACCGAAACCTTCTTCATGGATGGAGGATGGGGGGCTACCATACCATATTACCCCCCTGGGACTGCGGGGATGGGTTGCGGAGTTATAGCGGCACGCACTGACAAACCACGCTTACATTTATTATATATATATATATATATATATATATATATATATATATATATATATATATATATATATATATATAGACTATTTTCGAGTGTCTCTTGACGAGAATAAAAGAAAAGAAGAACGGCAATAGGATATTGGCAATTCGCGTACGTAAGTGCAGGACGAGACACGCGAGAAAAGAGAAATGGACTCGGCCTAGATATTGAGAGAACCACTCCCAGTTTTATTCCCCGTGTTGGCGTACTTGCAGAGGTGCGGAGGTACAGACTCCCGTCTATGCTGTACAGAGAGACTCGATAAAGTGCGACAGAAAGGATAGGGAATAAAAAGGCTACGAGCTGAGCGAGAAAGAGGAAAAAAGGAGACAGAGAGAAAGACAGACAGCCAAGAGCAATATTTAAAAAGAGCCGAAAGTATACGTCTCGTTCAACAATGTCTGAGCGAAAGAAAGTCCGCTCACGCAATTCAACGACGGACGGTGAAGGTGATCGCGGTCGTCGCCTCCACAACTCCTTCTCCCCCCCCAACCCCCCTCGCTCTGCCTCTCAGACTGCTTCTCCGTTACCTTTCCTCCCAGCATCTGAGCCACCGTTGTACATCATCAGAGGGGACTACAAATGAAATTTGCAATTAGCGTCGCAATTGTGGAATCAAGATGCACGATAGCGAAACAAGAAATGAAGGGGAGACGTACTATCGAACGTTTGACTGTACGATGCTGTTACTTTCTCGAAAGCGTTCCTGAAGACATTTTCCGGCCAATGGCAGACAATTGAGGGACTATTTCAGTGTCAAATTGGTTGAAAATCGCTTTTTTTGCAGTATCCAAAAACACGGACTTCGATGAACATGTTAAATTAAAAACATGGTGAACGCGTTTTGCTCAAAACTGCATTTTCGAAAATGGCGTGCAGGGTTACTCAAAAACTATTGGGCCAATTGAGTTAAAACTTCGTGGAAATATTGATAATATTGCTACTTTCTAATTGGCGAAAATTGTTTCTGAAAAATTTAAAAAAAAAACTACTTTTTTAATACAAATTTTACAAAAACTTTGCGTGAAATGTTGATTTTTTGCTTGGATTTTCTTCATTTTAATTACTGTCACATAAAAACTATACATGTTTTAACCCGACATTGTTTTGAATTTTTTTGCGAATCAAAGTCTACGGGAAGCTAGACTGCACGCCGATTCTCAACTCCCGCGGCAACCTTGCTGTAACCCTCTGCCACAGTTCCACCATTTTTGTGATAAATGAATTTAAAAAAATTGTTTTGTATATTTAAATATACTATCCAAATATACCCGCAGTTTGATAACTGCAGGATAATTATTTGTGAATTTGAAAAATTCTTCAAAGTTGTTTAATTTTTCCCGTCTAAATTCCGCCTTAATTGATCAGCCTGAACATCCCAAAGGCGAGGAAGAGATATCGCCAGTAATCGTCCAAGTGGAGAAACATCAGAGTAAGATGAGGAAGCTGCACAAGTTTTCTTGCTCCCGCAATAATAATATACGTCAGAGACGTCTCCAAGGCTTTTGTCGAGAGCTTCAATATCATCGTGGAATTGTAATGGGGATTTGTATCCCGCCGTGAAGCACCGCATCAAGCGTATACACGTATCGTGTCGCGAATCAGAATCTCGTCGAGTAACTTTTGATGGAACGAGAGCTTTGCACCCACGCATTGAGTGTACACGTGTAAGTGTAACACGGAGGTTCAGTGAAGACACGCGATAGGACACGGTGAGATTACTTGGAAATTAGTTGACGGTAAATGTTGGATCTGTGCCACATCTGATGGAATACTGGCACGGAGCATAACTCGCGCGAAATGTGAAGCTGTACTGGAAAAGCCAATAGCTGAGATACAGGATGATAATGAAGCATTTGACGTTCGCGTAATCCAATATTAGTCCTCAGGAGCGAATTGTCTTTCTGCTTTTGGCACTTTGTTGATTCGTCAGACGTAATTACTCGGACGTAATTAAATGTCCATTTGTCGGTACGTACGTGTACTCTGATTTGCATAAAGCAGGCAACCAACTGATCCTCAGTGGGGGGGGGGGGGGGGGGGGGGGGGGAACGATTGGACAAGATGTTCTGCAAGGAGCTGCGAGTTATCGAGGAACGAGCCATTTGCCACGTGCTATTACACGGAGTAATTGCTCGACCAATCATTTCTTTGTTAACAAGCTGATACGCAATTTGTGCACTCGACCAGTGCCGGGACGACCATGTAGTAGGGCATCAAGTATGGAATGTCCGATTTTCAGCTTCTCAACACCTTACCGATTCGTTTCGTATGGTTTGAAATATTGTTGGAACAGTAACGTTAAATCGATTGTAATTAAATATTTTTACGCAAAAACATTACAGAGTATTCTCCAGATGATACTTTTTTAAATACCTCATTTTTGTAGAAACTTATCATCACAATTTCCTATTTTAAAAATTCCGAAAGTGAGCTGTTTTCGATTGTTGCAACTAGGCCTAACCCGTTAATGACCTAATACCAATACCAGATCAAGCCTTTCGAAAGAATTTTACGAGCTGATTAGAAAATCGAGTCGCTGCTTCTCTTTATTCTTCGCCACCGCCATCCGTTCTAGTCCATGCTAATGAATATTCCGATAAACGAGTACTTCACCCAAAAGTCCTTGCTCGTCAACGACAGAGTGATATCAGTTTTGCACCTTGGAGAAATACGTCGAAAGTGAATTTGTGCCAAGTCTGCCGTACGTCACACTGACAGAAAAATTCTATTGATACTAACTAGATTGCGTCCATTTGAATTTGTCAAATTTGCACTAACTAGATATTTCGTGAAATCAAATTTTTCCCATTGCATTTCATTATTGGAATTATTTATTTTAAACATATTTATTTATTTAAATGAAGATCTATTTAATATCGTCTAATAACTAAGTATTTTATTTATTCTCAATAGATCTTTGATTCGGTTCCATCTGTTCAAAACACGTAATATTCATTATGCTCCAATTGCTAATTGCTTGTAAAAATTGCTCTAATTTAAACCTTTCTTAAAAAAATATCCCTATATTTATAGTACTAATATATATATATATAAACGAACATTTTAAGAAACATCCTGTGTAGAAATTTTAGTCGGGAAAAAGTACTGCCTGATCTGCCTTCCCTAGATAATATCCCTAGATAATATCAGTTGGGCCTTCCACCCTGGAATTGGTCTAAGGCTAGGTCCCGATCTGCCGTACCCTTTCTGGGGAACTGATCAGGAACAGGCCGGAGAACAAGCGGTAAATGACCAGAAAAGTTGTAGGCAATAGATCGGGAAATAACCAGGAACAAACGAGGAAATTGAAAATGACGTTTCAGCGTTTTTGGAATCCTTGAGGAGGTAAAATCGGGAGTGTATTTACATTAGTTTATTACATTAGTGTATTTACATAATTTAGTATTTCGACAACATGTTGTTTGTTGGTTATGTACTTGCTATGGTATATGAGTGTATACCAGGTGTGTAAGTATGAAACCGGAATTTGCCCATAGGTGGCGCTAGATGTCGATGCAGTTACCGACACATCACGTCAGCGGTGTCTTGTTATTGTATTGATATCCGACAAAGATTTCCAACTCACAATAACACGAGTTTCATTCAGTAGCATTAGTTTATTAGAGATAAACATGTCGAGTTTTGTGCCAACAAATTACGATTTGCGGACAGCACTACTTTTCTGTTTTCATCTGAAGAAAACCGCAGCCGAATCGCATCGAATGCTTGTGGAGGCGTTTGGTGAGCATGCTCTCGGTAAAACACAGTGTTTCGAGTGGTTCAAACGGTTCAAAAGTGGCGATTTTGACGTGAGGAACGAAGAACGTGGAAGACCACCGAAAAAGTTTGAAGACGCTGACCTGCAAGCCTTGTTGGACGAAGACGACGCTCAAACACAACAACAACTGCCGGATCAGTTAAAGGTGACCCGAGAAGCCATCTCCCTTCGGTTGAAAGCCATGGGAAAGATACAAAAGGTGGGGAAATGGGTTCCACATGAACTCAACGAAAGACAGCAGGAAAAATATACATGAAGTTTGCATCGTTGCTATCCAACGGTTTCATTTTTTTTTTTCGATTTTGTTTGGTTGGTCCCGGTGGCCGTAAATATTTTTTATTCATTTTACCATATTTTTTTAGCAACTAGAGCCGAACTGACCAAGAAAAAATAGGAAATTACAAAATCGAAAAAAAAAAATGAAACCGTTGGATAGCAACGATGCAAACTTCATGTACATGCAGGAAAACCGCAAAACATCATGCGAAATGCTGCTCGCCAGGTTCAAAAGAAAGTCATTTCTCCATCGAATTGTGACTGGCGATGAAAAGTGGATATATTTCGAGAATCCTAAGCGCAAAAAGTCATGGGTTACTCCGGGTGAACCATCAACATCGACGGCAAGACCAAACCGCTACGGACGAAAGACAATGCTGTGTGTTTGGTGGGATCAGAAGGGCGTAATCTACTACGAGCTGCTGAAACCTGGGGAAACTGTCAATACTCAACGCTACCGACAACAAATGACCGATTTGGATCGAGTTTTGCGTGAAAAACGACCAGAATACCAACAAAGACAACACAAGGTGATTTTGCTGCATGACAATGCACCAGCACACAAAGCAAAACAGGTCCAGGAAACGATAGAGTCGTTCCGTTGGGGGATTCTTCAGCACGCGCCTTACTCACCGGACCTTGCCCCATCCGATTACTACTTGTTTGCATCGATGGGACACGCACTTGCTGAGCAGCGCTTTACTTCTTACGAAGATGTACGAAAATGGCTCGATGACTGGTTTGCCTCAAAAGTGCAACAGTTCTTTTGGCGCGGAATCCACAAATTGCCAGAAAGATGGAAAAAATGTATAGATAGCGACGGACAATACTTTGAATAAGTTACTTTGTATCATATCATTACAATAAACGTGTTTTTTCTGTACAAAAATTCCGGTTTCATACTTACACACCTGGTACATACGCTTGCTCGCATTTCCTGATAGGCAAAGAGACAGAAAACTGTACACAGATCACTATCCGAGCGAAAAAGGCCCAGAGTGCAAAGGGTTATTTCGCAAGTATCGCAAAATCATAAGCGTAAGTGCACGTTGTAAGCATATCACTTCTGTACGTGGTACAACTCACAGGACGAACTTTTATCCTCGTACGATGGTACTTTGCTAACGCGAAGCGCTTCCCTTGTAGCCACCTGGCGGATTGTTGGCGAAATACATTCAGGTAATGTATTCCCGGCCAGAACAGTGATATTTCCCAACATGGCGACAAGGCGTTTAACAACCACGAATGACAGCTTTACTTTTTTGCCTCATGAAATAATTTGGCTGTTCTTTATGCTCAAATCATAAGTTATCGTAATCCCGGTATTTATGATAAGCATTGTCATCCTCGTCGATTATCATTGACGAAATGAATGCTTGCAATGATTAATAGAATTACAACAGATGTATTAGTTTCATCGCAATTATAAATATCTTTGATAAGGCGAAAAGTGAAGTAGCTTTTCTTTAGTTCTTAAAGACTGGCTCCACTTTTCAGAACACGTCAATGTTCTGGCCGGGTAGACATTACGTGAAGATGTACTTGCTCGCAATGTATCCCGGCCAGAAGATTGTAATTTCCAAACATAGAGGGTAAGCCGTGAAAAACGATTTCGCGATCTTCCCGGTTTGTTCCATGGGAGGGCCCGGTCAGGTAAATCAGACAAGGCAAGTCTGGTCAGGGACGGACACAAAGTAGGGAATGCCCCGTCACATTTCTGCACGGGATGACCTCGATATAAGGAAAACTCGATATAACGAACTTCCCTACCGATTCGTTATATCGAGGTTCGACTTTAGATCCTATTCAAATTAAATATTTTTTTGGCAGTGTATGTTGGCGTGATATCGAGGAGAAAGCCGTGCAGGCAGATAACTGTACGAGCGATTTGTTTCTGTAAGATATTGCGCCGATGCGTGTATACGATATCCGTATCAACAGATCGAACGTATTGTTCGTGAGATACGTGCAAGACGGACGTCACAAAGATAATTCAAGAGCCGGCCTGTCTCCTTCTCGACGTCCATCTTCGTTTCTTTTTTCTCGCAGCTGATGGCAAAGTCACGCGGTACGTTCGTGCGGAAGAGAACGAGAAGGATGACTCATGGCAATGGTAAAATCCTCCTGTTTCCTAGTACACCTCGCACATTCGCCTCATAAGCCCTCCTCCTTCTTCAATACCTGTGCCACCAAGTTCGCCTTTCTCACACGCACAGGGGGGCTTCAAAGTGCGCGTACGAAAGGAGGTGCAAGGCGCGGTCGGTGGGACCGTCTCCGTCTCGTTTCTCCGGAGGTTCGCAGATTTCGGATCAAGGGGGACGAGGTACCCACGCGAGTCAGGGCGACCACGCAAATAGCAACGCAAAAGCCGGGGAGAAAGAGACAGAAAAAAGGGGAGATGTATCTTGAGACTCGACGAAGGTAATCCTATCGCTTCAAACTAGTCGTACCACTGGTCATACCTGAGACTTGTACAATTCATACTTTTAACATATGCGAACAAACAAAAAATTGTAATAACTAAAATTTACCGTGTGTAAAGTGCCGAATGAATGTTCACATTTAATTGGAAAAATGAAAAAATAGTTGTTCCAACGATTCGCGCGGTATTTCTAGGTTTGATATTTGGCAACATTGGTTCCATCTCCGTCTCTTTTTACTCAACCAGGCGAGTTTTAACCTCCGTGCTTTTCAACGTCGATCTGTCAAAAGAGTGTCAGGTGCGGGAAATATAAAGCATTGCATTCGAGCCACGGACGGTAAAAAGCGTGGAAAATTTGTGTCGGCGAAATATGTCGGTTAAGGATGTATGGCAACTAAGTTATTTACTACTGTTCGAATTGAAACTCACTGATATTGCAAAGGAAAATATCGAGAACTTTTTGAGATTAAAAAAACAAAATTTGCCCACGTGAATGCTGAGATAAACGAATTCAAAGTTGGGTCATTTAACACGGGGAACATAGGACTGTACGTCCAAAATTCCCTTTACATTGGCAAAAAAGGTATTTCCGGAGTACTCTTTTGTAAAAAAAAACTTTTGTGCGGTATCGCTGTAATATGCATGATACGTTAAAAAAAAATCGACATGTGCCCATATATTTTGCGAGATATTGCGAGTTAAATGGGACCGTTTTCGTATTTCTTTAGCTCGTATGTCGTAACCACGACAACGTCAGGGAAAACGTACATCAAATCAGCAACTAAATTTGCAGTTAAAAATTGAAAATTCTTCTTTCTGTACCGCATGTTTTACTTTGAGCTGTGGTAAATCTCCTTTTTAGCTTCAATGAATACTACAATTATTTTATTTAGTCTTTAAATGCGATTTTTGCAAATTGCATAATCAGTTCTGTAACGACTCTGCAGTAGCTGCCATACATCCTTAAAAATGAAATATGTGTGGAAATTCGAATGAGTGAGATGAGGTTAGGACTACAGCCAGCTGTTGCCTTGCTGTCACGTCTCTTTATCGTAGCAAGTGGTAATAAATCCAATACCGGAAGTTCAAATTAAACTTGATGTTACGTAAAAATTAGGTCAATAAGCGTAAATTTTTCTAAGAGCATTGGATAACTACAAGTGTTGAGTATGTAAATCTGATTATTTTTAAGAATCTGACGGATTCACACTGTTATATACGCTTTTGTAGCGACCGGAAATTGGGTTTTTGCATGTCGTCTCGGAATTCCAAAAGTACGGAATTTTTTTTCTCGGTAATTAGGTCGATAATGGACCCTGAAATTTTACAGAGACGATTATTAATATATTCAGGGAAGCTCAAAAAAATGAAAAACTGAGAGATTGGAGCCTGGCGATAGGGTTACCTTAAGGGGCCAGTCCACTTTGAACATTTAAAAAAATCGAAAGCAAGCAAGACTCGAAGAAATCGACGATGATGAGCAATCAAAAGGGATTTTGTACGGTGCGGGAATTGCCGATTGAGTTTAGGTAAGAGTTTTTCATAGTATAAACTTCAAACGCGTTTTTCTCGAAACAACGTTTTAAAAATCTAGCTCCATCGTATCTCTAAAACTAATAAACCGATTCTCTTGAAATTTGAACCACACATTGTAAACATGATTCGCAACAAGATGACCCTCGATGCTTTTGAAATTTTGATTTTTACTCTTTTTTTGCGAAAAACTGCAAAAAAACGCGTTTTTTTTACTTTTTTCGTTTTTCATCTGCCATTTTTTTTTATTTTTTGATAAAACTTTATATCCGAGGGTCAATTTGTCAACCCAAACAAACCCAAACAAATTCATTTCAAGACTTTATTTATCAAGCCCAACAACTTTTATATTCATATCTTTTATAAAATCCTAAAAAAAATCGCGAAAATAGCCTTTTTTCGTGGCTCCAAACTGGACTGGCCCCTTAAACTATACTCGAAGCTGTCAAAGTTTACGACATTACGGGTCATTTATCGGATTTGAAAGAAAATCGAAATTGAATCAACGGATAAAGCCACTCGGATTTTCGAATTTTCGATTTGACGATATTGAAGTTTGCATCGTTGGACCGCAACGAAAGGTTCGAGGCCCAATTTTTTTTAGAACATTCATCCCTCCAAAATCCCTCAAACGTTTTTCATCGCAGATTTGTAAATCGAACATTGTCCACAAAAAAACGTCTGTACAAAAAAATGCATATTTACCCAATTCCAACGATCTGCAGTCGAAAGATTGAAAAAAAGTATTTCCCAATTTTCCTACGCAGGTCCAGTTTTTTTTTTTTATAAATTTTAATTTTTTGTTTCTGCAGTCTTGGAGCCTAACGCCGCCATTGTCGAAACAAAAAATTACGAAAGAATTTTTTTCAGCACTTGAAATGATGTCTAATAAAGTTTTCCAATACAATTATTTACTACTTTCATTGTACTCGTTAAAAAAAATCTTGAAAATAGAATCCTATGAAGGAATTAGTCTTGAAAAAATTATTACAAGTGCACATACCTACTTGTGACAGCGCACTTGTTCAGTCTATTTGTTTTTCTTGATTTTTCCACACACACGTGGTACTGTCAATCGAAAGTTAATCAGGGTTTACCCGAGCACAATGGAACAAAGTGTCGACGCATGGCGGAGAAAGAGGAGACGATAGTCAGAAGAGCCTGTGGAAAATATACTTTAGAGTTGTTCAGCAGGAGCTCGTTTGAACGCACGCGATACGGTCACGGACGGCAATTGTCGTTGTCGCCTGTGAAAACGATTCTCCTCTCGTAAAAGAGTGAAATCAGCGACGTGTAAGGTGCTGAGGAGCGCTACGGGGAAACTCGTCCGCTCTGATGTCCGTGAAAATACCGATTGTTTGGACAAGTCACCGATCGTAAAAGAGAGCTCGGTATTGTTCGTGGTGAACGATCGGAAACCGAGATTGCAACGCCGCGGGAGTCACTTCTGGACAACTGACAACTCTTGTTGTAAATTTAAAAAAAATTGAACAAAAACATCACGTTACGACATTCGTTACTTTTTTTTTCTCGCGCTTCGTTTGTCATCGACTGTTTTGCAGGAACGATGAAGAACTTACGATGGTTGTTCGTGTCGAAAACAAGGATAATTTCGCTCTGAGTATATTTGGTGTTGCAAATGTTGCAATTATTTTTTCCCATTAACGGGCTTCGTCTCAAAAGTCTCAAAAAGGGTGTCTCAAAATGACCTGACATTTTGATTTATTAATAAAACGTATTGGTTATTTGAAAAGTTCGAATATTTTAATTTTAATATAAGGTACAAACATGGAGGTTATGTGTGGAACACAATATCCGATAAATGGCCGCCTCGTGCCTGTTTGGAAGATGTTCACTCTTTTGACGATATTTTCAATGACATTTAGGCATAATTTCGGACTAATTCCATTAAGGCCTTAGGCCACTGTAACGGGTATAAAATCATGTGCGAATTAAAAAAAAAAATTCGTATGAAAAAGTGATTCACTCATAAAATTAATTAGTCTATTTAGTATGAGTATGAAGCTGTTAGAAAAAATATATATATATTTTTTTCGATGTACAAAATTGCCGACTACTCGAAACTTCTCGAAACAGCTTTTTTCCAATTGGCGTGACAAATAACTTCAACAATTTTCATTCGATTTAGTTCAAATTCAAAAGTTATGTTCCTAATTGCATTTCGCAGAGAAGTACGTACGGAATTTCTGATTAATCGAAAAACTTTTTATTTTATGAGCAGCTTATAAGCAGTTATAACGAAATTTTTCACTGAAAATTCATTTCTTAGATTCAAATACCTACAACTTTTGAATAAAACAATATTTTTTAAATTCCGTACGTACTTCTCTAGGTATTCTAATGTAGATTGACGAGAATTTTTGTTTTTTGTTGTAACAAAAAAGATAACAAAAGAAAATATTAGTAGTCGGTCATTTTGTATATCGAAATATATATATATATATATATATATATATATATATATATATATATATATATATATATATATATATTTTCTAACAGCTTGATATTCGTACTAAATAGATGTGTAATTAATTTGATGGGTGAATCACTTTTTCATACGAAAAAAAAATTGTTAAATTCGCACATGATTTTACACCCGTTACTGTGGCCTTAATGGTGCGTCCAATTGCTTCCTTGAGCTCCGAAATGGTCTGTGGTTCATTGGCATACACTTTTCCTTTCAGAAAAGCCCAAAGAAAGAAGTCCTATGGTGTCAAATCGCACGATCTTGGTGGCCAATTCACATCACCGCGGCGCGAGATAACACGACCGTGAAACTCCGTCTGCAATAACTGCATTGTTTCGCCCGCAGTGTGGCAGGTTGCGCCATCTTGTTGAAAGAATATGTCTTCCAAGTTCGTACCGTTAATGCCATTTACCGGATATTGTGCTCCACACATAACCTCCATGTTTGTACCTTATATTGAAATAAAAATATTCGTACTTCCCAAATAAATAATACGTTTTATTAATCAATTTAATTGAGTTTAATCAATTAAATTGCCTATTTAGAGATACCCTTTAGGTGGGTCAAAAAATTGCATTTTCCAACAATATTTTTATTCGATAGTATCACCTTTTAACTATACTCCCTGAAAATTGATGTTGCTGAAATTTGCGTCGTTGGAATGCAACGAAAATTCTTTTTAATTTTCATTATTCTCCATTTTCAGTGTTATCCGAAATCACTTTTGATAGATTTAAGTTGTAGGTCTCTAATAAGGATCTTAGGAAAAGACACACTAGTTTTGATTTGTCAAAAAAAAATTGGCAATTGGAAGAAAATTATTTTCGTTGCGTTCCAACGATGCAAACTTCGAAATCATGAAAATTGTATTGACATGTTCCTAAAATTGAATGACCTACAGCTTCAAACTTTAAATGCGTTTTTCTCGAAACACTGTTTTCAATGTCGGTGGACATGATATGTCGAGAACCGCTCGCTGGATTGTTTCCAAATTCACAGAAGATACGACGAGAAACATGTAAAGGTCGTTGACGATCTCACTTTTTGAAAATCGCTCTTCATTTTTTAATCGTTACGTAAAAATGACGACTCATTTCATATATTTCGTATGCTCGAGTTTCAATTCGTCTCTACGTAGTTGAAAAAAAAATGATTTTGAGAATCGATGATCGTCAATCACTCGTATTTATTGTTAACTTGAATAACCCGTTTGGTTTTTGGATTTCGGATGGACCGTTCAAGCTGGAAAGTGTCCACCGTCAAAGGTTACGAAAAATATTTCATCATCTGCAGGCAGTTATATTTGTCTTGATTTTCTGTATTTTTTGGTAATGTTTTTTTGAAGTCTGTCAATATATGTACCTTTGTGTTTAAAAAAATGCGTATCTTTTTCACCTGGAGTTAACCAGAAGAAAAAAAATATCGGAATTTGGCAATTTTTTCGGGCCTCTGGGTAGATGTAGCCGCCTTCAGAAAAGATAGACTTACCTCCGCCAGAGGCTCGTCCTTGCTGACGTCACCATTCTTGGGCGCTTCCTCGCGGGCTGGCTTGCTCTTGTCTTTCCTGCCAAAGCTGATCGACCTGAAGGACCATTTTTTCTTCAGCTGTAACAAATTGGAAATATAAAAAAAGTAATTGCTGCGTCGTGAGCCCGAGAAGTCGTAGAGTTTGTTTTTTCGACGTTAGCACGTTTCTAGCCTGCAGAAATGAAAATTCTACGAAAAAATAATTATAAAGAATACCGAAGTCCGCGTCGTGGATGTCACGTTAAAGTTCGCATCGTTGGAACCCAACTATTTGTTTTCCTAATTTTTCGTTTCTTCATTTTGGTTCATTATCCAAAGCCGTATTTTGCAAATTGAGGTGACAATTTTCTAATAAGAATACGTGAAAGCGTTCAGATAATTTTTATAACCCCCAAATCGATCGAAAAAAAAATGTAGCAATTCAAAATAATTAATTTTTGTTGCGATCCAACGAGGCAAACTTCAACGTCACACTTAGTCATTTCAGGGTTATTACGCATTATTGACTCAGAAATTCCCTGACTTTGCCAGGTTTTTCACACAGGTTTTGCAAAAATCGCAGGTTTTGCAAATGACCCAGATTAGGGTCAAATAAAGAATACTTTGTTTTCGTCAAATATATATATTTTTAATGTACATGAAGTTTGCATCGTTGCTATCCAACGGTTTCATTTTTTTTTTTTTTTTTTTCGATTTTGTAATTTCCTATTTTTTCTTGGTCGGTTCGGCTCTAGTTGCTCAAAAAATATGGTAAAATGAATAAAAAATATTTACGGCCACCGGGACCACCCAAACAAAATCGAAAAAAAATGAAACCGTTGGATAGCAACGATGCAAACTTCATGTACATATATTTTTAAGTTAAAGACCACAAGTTGAGGCTGGCTTCAACCATACTAGTAATTGTAAACGTTACAAACAATATGGGAAAAATGATATAGGTAGAAATACAGCAGGCTGAAAACTACGCGAATTGTTTTATCAAATATATCTAGACTAGTAGTCGTAGGCATGCAATGGACGGGCGAGCACTTTTTAGGGAAATTTAACGTGATATAGTGCTAGTAGTTACAGTCTTTCGATCTTTTTTTTTTTGCGGAATGCAAAAATGTAAAGAAATGTACCGAACACTAAGCTGGTTAATGTCATAGCAATCGCAAAACATGTGGAATAAATAAATCTAAATCTCTATATGTAGAAATAGCAATGAATCCTTTTTGGTAAAAAATAAAAAACATTTCAAACCGACTTGAAAAAAAAACAAAGGAAATTCTCAATTCGATCCTCGTATTAAAAAACTATGTTGAACTGGATAACATAATTTTTTTTAAGATCAAATATATGGAATTATTAAAAATTTTAATAGAAATTTAAAAAACTGAAATTCGAAAAATAATTCGAACATTGTAAAGTAAAAAAATATACATTTAAAGCAAATACAAAACCTGTTCTTTATTATGAACAGACATTTTTATGCCGGTGACAATAAATAAAAAATAAATATAAAAACTCATCTATAATAATAATGATGTGGTTGTGTATCGACAGATCGAATGCAAATGTATAGAGCTTTACAGTAAATGAATACACAGTTTTTAAATTTTCAATAGTTGGCCCTAACAAGTTTTCTTTTTGTATATAATGAAGAATAATATAAATATCAACAATATACAATTCTTTTTTTAATACTGTTCAGTTTTTTCGTCAAGTCGGTTTCATTTTTCGTAATTCTTGCAAAAGGTAAATTCTGATAAAATTCCAGAGAATTTCCAGAATTCCCTGACTTTTTCCTGATTATTCTACGGGGAAAGAAATTCCCTGTTTGCCATATGCGTAACAACCCTGCATGTCAATGTTCTACGCAAATGAAAATCGAATTGAAGCCTGTTTGAAATTTCAATGAGCATTCACAGCGAATCAATTTCGTCGGAGGAATCGGAGGAGGTTCATTGGTTGTAGGTACCTTGTCCTTCTTTTTTGTTTCTTTGCTTTCGGGCGAAGTAGCAGTGGTTGGGCTGGCTGGTGTTTCTTCGGTGGGTGTTGTGGCCTCGGTGGCGACTTCCGCTGGAGTTTCAGTCGTCGGAGATTCTACCTTGGCATCTTCCGCCTTCGTCTCGTCCTCCTGCAAAAATGGCGAGAAAAAAAAAGCACCGTCAAGTAGGAAAATCCTCGAGGGGTCGCGTTCGCCATACGGTTTTTCTCACGCTTTCACATATCTCGTGCAACGATGAGGCGTCATCGACGTGTCAATTGACTTCTCGAATTCCGCGCTAATTCAAATCGTGTGGAAGGCAATGGGACAAACGAGGACCGCGCAAGTTCTCGTAGGGTGGGAATCAATTACGGTCGTCACGATATCGCGTTTTAAAAATGTCTTCACTGCTAAAAGAAGGAGGGAGAGTGGGAGAGAGCGAGAAAAATTCATCAAGTCGTCGAAACGGGAACGAGAGTAGATCACGTCGCTCGTGACTTTAAGGGGTTAGGCCACAATAACGGGTATAAAATCATGTGCGAATTTAACAATTTTTTTTGTATGAAAAAGTGATTCACTCATAAAATTAATTACACATCTATTTAGTATGAATATCAAGCTGTTAGAAAAAATATATTTTTTTTTCGATGTACAAAGTGGCCGACTACTCGAAACGTCTCGAAACAGTTTTTTTCCAATTGGCGTGACAAATAACTTCAACAATTTTCACTCGATTTACTTCAAATTTAAAAGTTATGTTCCTAATTGCATTTCGCAGGGAAGTACGTACGGAATTTCTGATTAATCGAAAACTTTTCATTTTATGAGCAGTTTATGAGCAGTTATAACGAAATTTTTCACTGATAATTCATTTGTTAAGTTCGAATACCTACAACTTTTGAATAAAACAACATTTTTTAAATTCCGTACGTACTTTTCTAGGTATTCTAATGTAGATTGACGAGAATTTTTGTTTCTTGTTCTAGGTCAAAAATTGTGGATGCTAAATGTCACGCCGCGGAGCGCCTAAATAAAAGATAACAAAATAAATATTAGTAGTCGGCCATTTTGTACATCGGAAGAAAAAAAAATCTGACAGCTTGATATTCATACCAAATAGATGTGTAATTAATTTTATGAGTGAATCACTTTTTCATACGGAAAAAAATTGTTAAATTCGCATATGATTTTATACCCGTTACTGTGGCCTAACGCCTTAAGGAGTTTCGGTACAAAAGTCAAAATGTTAAGAAATTGATCAAATTTGGTGATAATGTTCTTCAACATTAAGTGCGAAAACACAATTTTTTCAAAATTGTCTTCTACTCAGTTATCGAGTAATTAAGCATTAAAGCAGATTTCTTATGCCCGCAATGTATACCTATGTATACCTCTATATATATATATATATATATCTGGAAACGCTATGCTTATGCACGTGAACTTTAGTGTTAACTTACTCGATAACTGTGCAGAAGAAAAATCTGAAAAAAATTGTATCGTCAAATTTGGCACTAAAGAATATGTTCACCAAATTTTATAAAATTCTGAACTTTTTGAAATTTTTTATGTTTTTAACATGGTTTAGCATGGCAACATTGTATCGCCCGTACCGAACATCCTTAAGGGGAGATATACACCTAGATGGTCGAAAAAATCGATTTAAAAGCTATGAACATTCCGTCGACCATAGAAGACCTACACTATGGGCCCGGTATCGATGATTCCATGTAAGTTGACAAATTTCATGATTTATTCATTCCCAAATTTTCAAACGGGTTTTCCTCAAACCACGTTTTTCAAATCGGTACCCAAAATTTCTCGAAAACCAATGAACCGATTGCCTTGAGGTTTTTTGTGGTTATTCTATACACCATTATCTAGTACTTGTCATAGGATTTTTTTTCCGTTACTTAATTTTTGTTCTATAGGCAAAATAATAACTAATTTTTAGCCCAAAAATCACTATTTATGTTCAAACATCCGCCATTTTGTCATAAATCGATATTTTGAAAATCGGCTATGACAAGTACTAGATTATAGTATCTAATTTAATAATCTTTTTGGTTTTTTTTTTCAGATGATTTTTGAAGAAACGCCAGTGGGTACCGTATACGCAGATTTTTTTACGACGCTCCAAGGATCATACAATATCCTTGTATATTTGTGATATTTTTAAATAAAGAAAATTAAACATATTTTTGAATGTATATACTTTTAGATAATTAAAACCCCAATCCGAAATTTCAAATAGTTTTCCTTGAAAAAATTTACAAAAATGACCTTTTTTCCGGCTCCCAGGTGTATATCTCCCCTCAATGAACTAGTTTCTCTCTGCAGACGGCGCATCTGGGAAGCGAAGACCCCCCCCCCCCACGAAAACAAAGAGAACAAAACGAAGCGGGTATATCCTTGCGCAATGTGAAATTAAGGCGCCACCGCAAATGAAATTACGACTCGCAAAAGACATTTCTCATCTGCAGGTGCAACGACCCGGTTGGTCGGCTCTGCTCTCGAGGCTTTAATATTCCGAGCTTTTCCGGGCCCGCGAAGACGCGAAACCGGATTTCGCTCAATTCGCCTTCGTGCAGGGGGACTCGCGGCGAAAGAAACGCCACGTTTTGCAATTCGAATTCGTTCACGACGACGTCGACGCCGTCTGTGGCGTCGCTCTTTCCAGCCCAACTGGCAATCTCCTACCGCGTATCAATAGTTCCTATTGTTCGAAGAAATTGAAATTCGTTTAAACGACATGGTAATCGGCTGCGAACGTTTCCTCGCGCTCTCACGACGAAAGCTGGAGCCCTGGTGTACGTGGGGTTGCTTTTCCAATTTGTTCAACGTGAAAGCACGCCTGAACAGGATTCATCCTTTGTGAAAAGCGTAGCACGATGCTGCAATATATTAGGACGTTGGAAAAGTTCCGTAAAATGGGGTTTACTTTGAACAGATTTTGGAAGTTTTTTGTAGATAACTTTTTTGTGGATCCTAAATTCAAAATTTTTTTTGCCCCAATGCAACAACGTGTCCTTTGGCTATCAAATGAAGAAGAAAGTCAAGCCCCAGCGCACCTCACACATTTTTTTTAAGGGGTCTTCTCACTTCAGACCCTAAGAAAACCATTTTCATCAATTTTTTTGATAGGTTTATATCATAGATATTGATATAAAAGTTGTTACATTTAATAAATACGCTTTCGAAATACGTAAAGATTTTTTTTGTATTTATGTAACCCAAACAAACTTCAAACGCGTTTTTCTCGAAACAACGTTTTTCGACAGCTTGTTGATAAAATCTTTGAAACTACGGAACCGATCCTTAGGAAAGGATTTTTTGAAATTTTGATATTTACTATTTTCTCTGCCAAAAACAGCGAAAGAAAAAATTTTTTTGTTTTTTTTCGACAAATGTCCGCCATTTTGTTATTTTTGCATAAAACAAAAATCGTATGATATCCGCTATAGCCATTGACATACTGAATCTAAAACCGTTTGGTTTTTTGTTTCGGATGATCCATGCCCGAGATTTTAACAGCGCAGAACTACCATTTTTTGAACTACCATTTTCGTGTACAAATTGTGACTTAGATAAATAAATTAAAAAAATTAATGTATTTCGAAAGTGTATTTATTACGTGTAACAACTTTTATATCAATATCTATAACATAAACCTATAAAAAAAGCCTTTTTAGCGTCTAAAGTGAGAAGACCCCTTAAGTGTCAAAGTAACCTCGAGTATGGTATTGAAGTTTGCATCATTGGGATGCAACGAAATTTTTTTTTTTTCGCCATATTTAGGCTACAAAAATCACAGAAACATTTTTGAAGATCCTTATTAGGGTTCCATGACCTGAATTTCGACAAAGGGCTTAGATAGTAATGAAAATAAAGAAATGAAAAAATAAAGAAGCATTTCCGTTACGTTCCAACGATGCAAACGTCAACACCATCCTCGAGGGTGGGGTTTCTTTGACAAGGCATTGAAATGCAACTTATGTCAAAGATCAAGGGTTAGATTGACATCATGTTGATAGAAAAATTAAATATTTTATGCATTATACATGGAATTGAATGGAAAACAACGATTTTTTACAATCAACTTGTCATTTTTATGAAGGAAACATTTTACATCAAAATATCAAGTACCTAGGGTACTATTATAGACACTTAATCAGTCTTATAATTATCATTGAGATCGAAATCAACTTGAGCAATATTACAATCAACTTTAGCAACATTATAATAAACTTGAACAACAAATTTTAACACATTCAAATACGCACACATTTAAACTGTATTTTGGCGCCCTGTTACAGCAGCCCCGAAAACTGTCAAAGTTACCCTTAATGTCAACTTAACCCCGTTTTACGGTTCTTGCTGTCATTTCGCCAAAGCGTCAGCTGCTTTTTTCTTCATAGCGTTACCAACGATGTTGAAGTTTGCATCGTTGGAATGCAACGAAGTCTTGATATTTTTCATTTTTATTATTACTTAAAATCTTTTTATTGTTATAATTTTTTTTAATAAGTATTCTCAAAAACGTTTCAGTGCCTTTCGGAGCCTACATGCGCCAATAAAAAATTTTGAATACGAACAATGTATATTTTCGTTGCATTCCAACGATGCAAACTTCAATACCATGTTGAACATGTCAAATTTCGTGCCAAAAAAGAGCATTTGTGGGGAATTTTACTGCACAACTCTATTTTTTTTTAATCTGCAGTTGAAGCACACAGAATTTTTATTGAGACTTAAGGCGACCATGCTCTGTCGGAAACAACATGCAGAGATTGGTTTAGAAGCTTCACAAATGATGATTTTGATGTGTTCAATTTTAGGTATTCATGAAGACTCGTGTCAGACGCGAGCTGAACTTGCAGAATCATTAGGAGTTGATCGCACAACAGTTTCGAAACGAAAGCATTAGGAATGATTTTTTTAAAATAAAGTACTAATTTTCACGAAAAACAGCGAGAACTTGTTCAACATCCCAATGGAATAGAAGATTTGGGTGCAGCTTAAAGTTTCTAAAGCTTTCCAGAATCCCCTTACGCTTTTTCATCGCAAAACGATTCGTTCGAGATATTCGAGTGGATAAATCCATATTGGAATGTGCTAATTGGTTGAAGGGAAATTTATCATTCCAGTTGATAACCAAGATCAGCTCGACTTCTTGGAGACGCCTCCACCCGTACAGTATTGATCCATGACGCGTCCCGCAAACTCAAGATCTGTTGGAATTTCTACGCTACTGAAAGTTTACATTTTGGCATATTGCACTCGGCATTTTTGCGCCTCTGTACAGAAGCGAGAAGGCCAAGAAGGAGCGGTCTGTATACGACGAGAGCCAAGTGTTGTCTCGCATTTGCATGCAGCGTAAGCCAAACTCCATGGGATTAGGTAAATACGAGGGCGTGAAGAAAATAAAAAGGTCAACCGCTGGACTCTGGATATTCGAATTCTTCACGCCGCATCTCCTTCTCTGCTATTCTTTCTCCTTTTCCATATTCATCGTATCGTCAGTTGGCAGCGGAAAAATACGAATGAAAAAAGTGCGCATAATAATAATCATTGAAAAAGAACTCGAAAGAATAAAGCTTCCCCCAGTTGTCAATACGTCAGGGTGGCATTGTCTCCCGACCATATTGTTTTTCGAGTTTGTTTCATGCGACGCCCAATCCGCTTATATGACAAAGAGAAACGAATGCATTGGCGAGGAAGAGCAGTGCAGGAGAACAGCAAAGTCGAATGGAGCGAAAGATTCTTAGAGCTTAACATTCTTCCGAAACGGATATTCAAGTGTCGTACATCTGTCGCACGTGCGATCGCCAATAAAATTCACACCAAAGCCGAAGATCCGTTGGAAACGAAAAAAAAGGGAAAATTGTAACTTTCGACTGGAATCGGGACCATGGGAAAAAAACCATTTTGGACCGTACGATGGACGAAAGCTGCGTGAAACCGAATGAAGCACAGGAGTGGACGAGTTGAAGGTCTTCGGCGGCATTGTGATTTCAGCGAGAGGGCTGTAACCAAAAACGTTGAATTGTTTGGGTAACACGAGAGGAGCGAGAAAGATGAGGAGGATGTTCGCTGATCCCTTGAAGATGCATGATCAATTCGCTCTTCACGTTTCTCCGAGACGAGTCTCAATCATCTCGCAGGCTTGTTGGCTTCTATCCAAAGATTTGCTATCCCCTTTGCCTCTATTTTATTTCTCCGGACTTCTATTTCCTTTCGATCGAACTTGGCTCGACCAAGCTCAGTCCCACACTCTTTTCTGTCCCTAGAACACTTCGATGCGAAGTGAGTCGTCTTCTACGTCGAAAGGTATACAATAAGACAACAACACAAACGAGAAGAAAAAACTCATTTCGTGCAGATAATCGCAGTGAAGCACCTTCGTGCATCGACGGGACTTCGAATGGCCAAAAAAGCGAGACTCAACTGACCGGGATAAGCGGTTAAGAATCATTATACCGAAAAGAGCAACCTGCAGGCCAAATGAAATATTCACATGGCATGAGTTTGAAGTTTGCATCGTTCGAATACAACGAAAATTATTGTTTTTCCATCGCTCTAATTTCCTTTGACGAATCTTCGTTCGGAAAAATTCTCAATCATTTTTCAAGTCGTTTGCTAGAAGTCTCGAATTTAAATCTGCAAAAAACGTTTTTGTAAAATAATAAAAATGAGGGAATAAAAATGTAAAATAGAATTTTCGTTGCATTCCAACGATGCAAACTTCGAGGCCATCACATGGCAAGATCTGTGCGAGAGACGCGACTTTGGTTAAGGGGCTATACCAGTGTGACACTTTCATAAAATCGATTTTTTTTGTTGCCTTTTTCCACAGTTTATACTTTCATATCCTGTAAAAATTTCAACGTTGTATCTCTAATCATTTTATCTTGCAAAAATCGATAGTTAAATCTTTAAACGCGTTTTTATCGAAATGAGATTATTCAAATTTGCTGACATTGTAACTCAAAGAGCAATTATCCGATTGACTTGAAATTTGAACTGAGTACTCTTGAATATATTTACTCTGCAATGACGTACGATATTTTTGATTGGATGAAAATTGACGATTTGGCATTGAAAAAATCGACCATTTTATAGGCAAGAAAACAGACTTTTTTTTCATAATTACGCCATTTTGTTAGATTTTGATATTTTTCGAAAAACCTACGTCAATGTACAGTAAATACCTTCCAGTTTAACGACATTTTTTCCTTTTTCGGTTTCAGCTACTCAATCGGCCGGAATCATGTCAGCAGTGGAGGAACTTTTTTTGGCGCCTCCGAAGGCAGCGCATAAGTCGCTCGGATCTCAATATTTTTTTATGAAAAAATTATGTAATATAGGTCAAATATAGCCAAATATATTCTTACTTTTCCGAAATATTTAATTGAGTACTTTTCTTCCAAAAAATTCCCGAAAATCACCCAAATGTTCAGCGTTCACGCTCGTATAGTCCCTTGATCTTTCAATGCGCTTGCTGAAGAAGCTAAGCGAGCTGCAAGAAAATCTCCTGGGGACTGTCTTAACGGGACTCAAAGGAGAAGTGGCAACAGAGCGTGAGCCGGATAATTCGAAGCTAGAATTTGCTCGCGGCTTTGCCTTTAATTGCCTGGATAGAAGTGTCTCGACCGACGAGGAAGGGTCAAGTCACCCGTCAATTGTAAAAAAATGTTGCCAGAATGAGCTAGAACGACCACCGATCGATACTTTCCAAAACTGAACGGACGCGAGGAAATCACAAGTTTTGCAAAGAAGTCGTTCCATTTTGGATTTTCGAGCTCTTCGACGAAAACAATGGACAATCGCGACAGCCTGCACAACATCGTTACTTTCGGAGATTGTTGAGGGAGTATTCCTGCTTCAGGTCGATATTACACGAGTCGTCGAAGCATGAAAATCGTTCAAAGACGAGGCGCGCGAGAGACTCGCCCTTCCGGTTCCACTTGACATGCGAAGCTTGAACAAGTGTCACGCTGAACTGCATTGCCCGTTTAGCAGCGCGTTCATCATGACGCGTCGCAACTCATAACTATGTTTCACTACATCGAACACAAGTTCGCTGAATATTCCAAAATTGGCAGTAACAACAACGAGCGTGTGAGGACTATAAAAAAATTCGGACTGACTGAATCCATCATCGAGGGATGCCTACGAATTATTGAAATAAATGGGATATTGGGATATTGGGATATTTAAGGCCGTATATACACTTGCAATGGTCGGAAAAATGGAAAAATTTTTGATTGCATATTCTTTGAGTACACTATCTCGAGAATATTCTCACCAAATTTCATGAAGATCGGAGCATTAGATTCGCAGTTATAGGCATTTCAACGTGTTACGCTTGCCGATCAGCAAGCGCAAGCAGCCACAAGAGAAGGAACAATGGCTCGTGGGCAGTATCGAATCAATGTTTTAGAGGCTGCAGAGGATGCAGAAGGATTACTGTACGGCCCTGCAATCGACGACTCCATGTTAGTATGAACAAATTAACTTTAAATGTAAAAGAAACATACTCGAATCTTAAACGCGATTATCTCAAAATCGTCTTTTTTAGAAACGATTTTGCGGTGGACACGATTACTAAAAAACTATTCATCCGATCCATACCGAATTTATACCACTTATTTATTTTGATAATAGCTAGGGCCTGGACGAAGGGTTTTGAATTTTGTGGAAAAAAAAAAACATTTTTTGTAACAAAAAAACCAAAAATGTTGCACTTCAAAAAATTATTTTTTTTTAAATCGAAATTTTTACAAATTTCTTTTTCAATTTTTACAAAAGTCAAATTTCAAATTTACAAAAGTCAAATTTCAAATTTACAAAAGTCAATTTTACAAAAGTCAAAGTTCAATTTTTACAAAAGTCCAGGCCCAAGCCAATGCAATATACCAATAAAATCTTTTTCAAATTCCGATTTTAGATGAACCGTTCTCGAATTATCATGTCCACCGCAACTGATGCTCAAAAGACAAAAGACAAAAGTCAAAGTCAAATTTACAAAAGTCATATTTCAAATTTACAAAAGTCAAAGTTCGATTTTTACAAAAGTCCAGGCCCAAGCCAATGCAATATACCAATGAAATCTTTTTCAAATTCCGATTTCAGATGAACCGTTCTCGAGTTATCATGTCCACCGCAACTGATGCTCAAAGGAAGGCGCTCCGGGAAGGCAGCCGGAGTTCCGCCATTTTGAAATTCTTTTGAATGAAAAAAATTGTACAAGTACATGAAAATATGTACTAATTGATGTTGTTCACAGTTTTTCAATAAACATTTATTGTCACGTCGAATAAAAATCAAGAAAATCACGTCCCTTCGACCTGCTACAATTGTGTATAAGGCCTTAAGGCCTTATACACCATTAACGGGTGCCACAGTAACGGGTATAAAATCGCGTACGAAATTAACAATTTTTTTCGTATGAAAAAGTCATTCACTCATAATATTAATTACACATCTATTTAGTATGAATATCAAGCTGTTAGAATTTTCTTTTTTTCGATGTACAAAATGGCCGACTACTCGAAGCTTCTCGAAACAGCTTTTTTCCAATTGGCGTGACAAATAACTCTAACAATTTTCACTCAATGTACTTCCAATTTAAAAGTCATGTTCCCAATTGCATTTCGCAGAGAAGTACGTACGGAATTTCTGATTAATCGAAAACTTTTCATTTTATGAGCACTTTATGAGCAATTATAACGAAATTTTTCACTGAAAATTCATTTCTTAAGTTCAAATACCTACAACTTTTGAAGAAAACAATATTTTTCAAATTCCGTACGTACTTCTCTAGGTATTCTAATGTAGATTGACGAGAATTTTTGTTTTTTGTTCTAGGTAAAAAATTGCGGATGCTAAATGTCACGCCGCGGAGCGCCTAAAAAAAGATAACAAAAGAAAATATTAGTAGTCGGCCATTTTGTACATCGAAAAAAAAATTCTAACAGCTTGATATTCATACTAAATAGATGTGTAATTAATTTTATGAGCGAATCACTTTTTCATACGAAAAAAAATGGTTAAATTCGCCCATGATTTTATTTTTTATTACTGTGGCCCAACCCCTTAAAGAACCGTATGGACACTTAATCGCCGGGCGGTCAAGGTTACGATGGCTGCGACCACAAACTCCCCGCCCCGACACCTGTTCCGCAATCACTGCGTCATTTTTTTTCGATAAATTTCCATTGATTACTCGTTCGAAGACGAGCCTTCGAAAGCTAAACGATTCTTCTCTTCCCCCGTTGCACCGGTGTTGCCTAGGCTTCGTTTTCCGAAAACCAAAATGGCTGTTGTTTTGCTTCCCAAAGTGTAAGACTATCTAGTTCAAGACGAAGAAAATAAAAATGATCACTGACGTCTCAGTATCACTGATGACACTGACGATCAGTAATTATTAATCCCCATTGCCCGCAGAATTCCCACAAACTCCTATACTCTGTCAAGAGGCCAAAATTCATCGAACACAACCGGCTCGACGATGGTGAATGTTAGCCAAGGTAAAAAAATTCGTCCCGAGGCAGACTTCATTTGAGTATCGCGTGTGCAAAAATGAGAAGTGCGCTCATGTTGTCGAAGTTTGCATCGTTGGAACGCAACGAAAATCTTGTTTACATTTTATTTTCCATATTTTTATCGATATAGAATATCTTTTCTTTTTTAGATTTATATTGTAGATCGCCAAATAAATTTTTGCCAGTTGCCAAAATAAATTAAAGGAATTCGCAAATATTATTTTTCGTTACGTTCCAACGATGGAAACTTCAACCTCGTGTGCGCTCTGTGGACGCCCCTGTTCGTTTCTGCACGTCTGCATTCGCTGGGCCACGTTTGGCTCGGCTTGTGCGTTCAGCAGTGGCCAAAGGAATGGGATATTAGAAAAGATTTGCCTCCGGATATCAAAGACAGAAAAGAGTCTCCGACGTATAACGCGTAACGGTCGATCTCGGGGCTGAAGAAATTCTCGCCGCGACCTCTGAGGAAGAAGAGGACAAAGAATTCCTTATCCTGTTTGTTTTCTTGCCTCGAGGCGGAGAGAAGCTCGTGTGTGGCGCGCGCGTGCGTATAGGGAAGAAACTTAGATACCAGATGCTCTTCTAGCTTCACGAGTTTCTATGCCTTCGCGATGAAAGAGAATAATATCCACCAAATACGTGCTTGTGCATATCTGCGTAGATCTAGACGCACCTGCTGCAGAGATTGCTCGAGATTGCACGAGGAACAGTTGAACAACAAAAACACGTCGGCACGCGGATGGGGGAAGTGGACGCTGGAAGTTCAAGTATTAGAGCTAGAGAGATGAAAAGAACTGCAGTGAGTGGATGAAGAAATAGAAGTACAGAGATGAAAGTGATATAATCGTAAAAGTGCGAAGTTACTTCATTACAAGTCCGTTCTCTTCAGCACTCACTGCTTGTTTCGTGTCATCTTTTCAGCTTTCATTATATCCCCCCACCCCGCTCTCATTTTCTCTCGTGCTCTGTCTATCTGCTTTTTCTTATCTTGCTGCGTGCCACACTCTTTCGACTCGTGTCGCGCTATATGGTGTATGACAGCTGCGGAGGTTGCTCAATCGAGGAAATATCGAGTTTCACGTACCGCGAAATACACACGAGCGGCACGGGGGGATCGACTATCGAAGCGTTTTACGTTTCCAACATACATCTGTGTACAGGTAACGTGAGGTTTCTTGGGGGAGGGGTCCTGAGGCCGTTTCGTTCCTGTTCCTTCGATTTCGCGATATCGGAAAAGTGGCTAAAGGACGGGGGGGGGGGTTTAAGGGGAGGGTAGGGGTTTCAGCGTGAAACAAAACACTTTTTTGCGATTTTTTTTCATCTATATGGATAGAGTAAATTTATTGAAACCTTTTGTACATTGTTAAGTGTCATTTCAAGAACATTCCGTGAAATTTGTACGCGAAAATATCCACAAACAAGCCGGTGCCGCGTTTTTTCTCGAAACCACTTTTTCAAAGTCCGTGTTCACTGCCATTTGAAAACTACGTGACCGATTCATTTCAAACTTGGTACACACTTTCTACATATAAAATACCTCCCCCCAACGGTTAGTTTGAGATTTTTTTTACATTGAGGGGTTTTCCACCCCCAAAATGGCGGAATTTTTCGTGAAAAATAGCACTTTTCACTTTATATGACCACCAAAAATTTAGAAATTAAAAAAAAATCATCAAACCGTTGGGGGGAGGATTTGATGATACTTTGACTAAATTTTAATGGTACTTGATTTTAGATAATTTCTAGCTGAGATACAGTGAACACCGCAAATCGTGTTTTTCCAAAGGCGTTCTTGGAAAAGCTTTGTCACCGGCTTGTTTGTGGATATATTCGCGTGAAAATTTCACGGAATGTTCTTGAAATGACACTTAACAATGTACAAAAGGTTTCAATAAATTTACTCTATGCATATAGATGAAAAAAAATCGCAAAAAAGTGTTTTTTTTCACGCTGAAACCCCTACCGACCCCTTAAGGCCTTAGGGCACAGTAACGGGTATAAAATCATGTGCGAATTTAACCATTTTTTTCGTATGAAAAAGTGATTCACTCATAAAATTAATTACACATCTCTTTAGTATAAATATCAAGCTGTTAGACATTTTTTTTTCGTTGTACGAAATGGCTGACTACTAATATTTTCTTTTGTTATCTTTTTTTAGGCGCTCCGCGGCGTGACATTTAGCATCCACAATTTTTTACCTAGAACAAAAAACAAAAATTCTCGTCAATCTACATTAGAATCCCTAGAAAAGTACGTACGGAATTTAAAAAATATTGTTTTATTCAAAAGTTGTAGATATTTGAACTTAAGAAATGAATTATCAGTGAAAAATTTCGTTATAACTGCTCATAAACTGCTCATAAAATGAAAAGTTTTCGATTAATCAGAAATTCCGTACGTACTTCTCTGCGAAATGCAATTAGGAACATAACTTTTAAATTTGAAGTAAATCGAGTGAAAATTGTTGAAGTTATTTGTCACGCCAATTGGAAAAAAGCTGTTTCGAGAAGTTTCGAGTAGTCGGCCATTTTGTATATCGAAAAATATATATATATATATTTTCTAACAGCTTGATATTGATACTAAATAGATGTGTAATTATTTTTATGAGTGAATCACTTTTTCATGCGAAAAACAATTGTTAAATTCGCACATGATTTTATACCCGTTACTGTTGCCTAAGGCCTTAAGCTCTTGGGTCGTAAGGCATTCTATCGTCGTAGAACAGGATCAGGACCTCTGAAACGAGAATAAACTCGCTATTTGTAGTGTGGCTCGAAAGAGGACGATTTCGCTTTTGCATAATTCTACCCATTTATAAAATAAAGCTTCAGGTCTAATGGTACAAAAGTCTTCGATGCTTTTCGTTTGCCGGATAGCAAGCTTAAGGGGATAAACCACATTCCATACTTTTTCAATGGGTTTTTTTAACGAAAAGTGAGGTTTTTAGGGGAAATGAATGGTGAATTTGTATTCAGGGGGTGAAAATAGTTCGACGTGGAATTGTAAAAAAAAAAATTTGACAACCCGATTTTTTTTCGATTTTTGCCAACAAAAAAAGTGGCTTCACGGAATCGTCGATCATTTATTATTTTGCTTCGCCTTGGAATTTCACTTTTTGATCATTCTCTTTGTTACCGTTTTCGCTTCGAAATGCCTTTTGATTCATCGAGCTCCGATGATTTTTCGATTTTTGCCAGAATTTCAAAAGCGGACCATCGATTTTATCGAATTTTTCTATACATGCAACCCCTTCGCCTCTTTTTCGGCCATTTGTCAAGTGCATTTTCCGGGAAAAATAATTTCGACATCGCGATAAACTCAACCGCATTCTTCGAGTCTATGAAAATCCCCGGAATCAGTTGCCACAACGCAAATAGGACTAGCGCTACGGCTGGTTGAAATTTCACGAATTTGGCGATTCTGGCAGTGGCCAAGAAGATCGAAAAATAATTTTTTCGACTCTCAAACCATTTCAAAGATACATTTGATGGAAAATTTGCCGCTGATTACGAATATCACAGTTTTTGTCGAAGGTTTAAAATTACGTTGGCTAAACGCGAAAAACGTCTCTTTCCACACTTCTGACGATTTATCATAAAAATTGAGAGTTTATGCTTAATAATTGGTCAATTCGTATTCAAGGGATAAAAATACTATAAAATCCAAGGAATCGTATTCAAGGGATAAAAAAATTATAAAATTGCATTTTCTTCCCGTTTAAGCCAAAAATAAGTAGCTTCACTAAATCGGCGATCATTTTTTTTCTGCGTCGATTTGGAACTTCACTCTGTGCTCATTCTGTTCATGGTCGTCTTTTTTCTAAATGCCTTTTGATTCATCGAGCTTTGATGATTTTTCGAGTTTTGGCAGAATTTTAAAGACAGACCATCGATTTTCGCATACTTATTTATATATAGAAATTTTCCTCTTTTTCAACCATTTTTCTAGTGCACTTTCCGAGAAAACAAATAGAGATATCGGGATGAATCCAACGGCATTTTCCAAGTCTATCAAAATCATTTACTCCCCCCAATAAGTCTCCGAAACTCAAATAGGACCACCGCTATGTTTATTTGAAATTAGGGCATTTTGACGATTCTGAAAAAGTGGCCAAAAGGGTCGAATTTTTTTTCCCCGGCTTTCAAACCTCTTCGCTGGTGTATCTGATAGGAATTTTTTCACCGATTACGAATATCACCGACTTTTGGTCAAAAGCTCGACATTTCGTAGGTTGAATGCGAAAACCCGTCTCTATACACTTTCGATGATTTTAAGAAGTCATTCCAGTGTAAATTTTTTTGAACATAATTTTTTTTTGCATTATCCAATAATGTGGACTTTCATAAACATGCTGGTAAATTTTGATCGCAAAGTTCGAATTATTCCGGACGCTACAGGCTTTCTTAGAAAAAGGGATTCGGCGCGGACCAGGGTTACGGCATTTGTAATGAAAAAGTAATGGAATATTTATTACTTTTTTTATGGGTAATGAAAAAAATATTTTATTACCCATTACATTACATTCAGTAATGTAAAAAAATTCCATTACTCATTACATTGCATTTTGTAATGTGAAACATTTTCATTACAAATGCAATGTGATGTGTAATGACAAAAAATTTCATTACACATTACATTGTAATGGGTAATGGAATTTTTTACATTACAAAATATAAGGTAGTAAGTGTTGGAATTTTTTCACATTGCTAATGTAATGTAAAAAATCTCCATTACTCATTACAAGGTAATATGGATTATTATTCGTTTCCCATCGGGTCAGATCGACCCAGCACAAAAACCGCTGCCCCTAATAGGAAACGAATAATAATCCTTATTACATTGTAATGAGTAATGGAGATTTTTTTTCATTGCATTGGATTAGTAATTTGAAAAAATTCCATTACTCAATATCTTATATTTTGTAATGTAAAAAAATTCCATTGCTCATTACATTACATTTTGTAATGTAAAGAAAATCCATTACTCATCACATTACATTTTGTAATGTAAAATATTTCCATTACTCATTACATTGGACTTTGGAATGTAGAAGAATTCCATTAGCCATTACATTGTAATGAAAATATTTCACATTACAAAATGTAATGTAATGAGGAATGGACATTTTTTACATTACAATTTCCAATGTAATAAATAATGACATTTTTTAACATTACAAGATTTAATTCAATGAGTAATGAAATTTTTTTACATTACAAAATTCAATGTAATGAAGAATGGCAATTGTTTGCATTACAAAACGTAATGTAACGAGTAATGGAATTTTTTTACATCACTGAATGTAATGTATTGGGTAATAAATTTTTGTTTTCATTACAGAATGTAAAGTAATGAGTAATGAAAACGCTAATGCATTACAAAAAGTAATGCATTATTTGCAGCCCTGGCGCGGACGAACACGTTTTTCTCGAAACGTCGTTTTTTCAAAACGGTGGAAGATTTCAAACGGACAGTTTTGAAGCTATCCAGCTCAAATTTTGCCGAATTATCTTCACGCCATTCCTTACCGTAGTCGGGAAGCTTTTTTTTTAATTTCAAAATGTTACATTTTTTTAATACGAAAAACGATCGAAAAAGGACCAATTTCACACTTACTTTTGAAATGGGCATCATTTGTTGATTTTCATCGTAAAAAAAATCCTTACGCCTCTACAGTTTTCATACTGATTAATAATCTTTTTTGTTTTTTCAAACGTTTTTTGGAGAAATAGGACTTTCCACCGTCAGGCGCTGTTTTTATAGGCATAATTTTGCAGTAGCCAACAAAATTACATTAAAAATAAAACTAAAACATTGAAAAATATTTTTATGTACAAAATAAGTCGTTTGAATAAACGAAAAAAAAAATCGGGCTAATCAAATTGTAATTTAAAAAAAATCATGAAAATCGGCAATTTTCAGGCCAGTCACACTGAAATGGTCCCCCAATTAAGATCAAAGGGTTTGAAGACAACGAACGGTGAATTTGTATTGAGGGTTAAGGGGCTATACCAGTGTGACACTTTCAAAAAATCGATTTTTTTTTGTCTTTTTCGACAGTTTATACTTTCAAAAATATTCTGTAAAAATTTCAAGGCCGAATCTTTATAATTTTATCTTGCAAAAATCGATAATTAAATCTTTAAACGCGTTTTTCTCGAAATGAGTTTTTTTCAAATTTGCTGACATTGTAACTCAAAGAGCAATTGTCCGATTGACTTGAAATTTGAACTGAGTACTCTTGAATATATTTACTCTACAATGACGTAGGATATTTTTCATTGGATGAAAATTGACGATTTGGCATTGAAAAAAAAAACGACCATTTTATAGGCAAGAAAACGGACTTTTTTCATAATTACGCCATTTTGTTAGATTTTGATATTTTTCGAAAATCCTACGTCATTGTACAGGAAACACCCTCCAGTTTAACGACATTTTTTCCTTTTTCGGTTTCAGCTACTCAATCGGCCCGAATCATGTCAGCAGTGGAGGAACTTTTTTTTTGGCGCCTCCGAAGGCAGCGCATAAGTCGCTTGGATATCAATATTTTTCTACGAAAAAATTATGCAATATAGGTGAAATATAGCCAAATATATTCTTAATTTTCCGAAAAATTTAAATGAGTACTTTTCTTCCAAAAAATTCCCGAAAAACACCCAAATTTTCAGCGTTCACACTGGTATAGCCCATTCATTATTTTTTTTCCACGCCCGATATGAACGTCGACTGAAAGTTGAACATGCCAATTGTCTCCGTCACAAGCTTTTTATTTCAAAAGCTACTTTCAAGTAGTAAAGTCGGCTCGACGAGCAACACGGAAGGAAAAAAATACCAGGGGAAAAAAGCACGAACGAACCTTTTCGTTGTCCTTCTCCGTAGCCTCGTCCTTGTCTTTGTACTTGTCCTCGGGCGTTGCGTCCGTATGTGGAGCGACACCGTTGGTAGTCGGTTTGGCGTCAGTTTCCTCGATCTTCTCCAGTTTTCCGTCACCGGGCGCTGCCGCGTCGCCGACGACGCCCTCGACCGGAAGTCCTTCCTTCTTCGGCGTCGTTGTTATGTCCACGGATCTTTTGCTCTGTCGCGCTCCCATCTTTGATAGCTCGGCTTTGTTCTTTTCTTTATTCTTGTGTCTCCCTTTTCCCTCCTTTCAAATGTACACGTATACGTAGCTCGGAGTTTATCTTTCAAAGACGTCCGGAAATCGTGACGTGTTTTTCCGATTCGCGCCAATCGATAAGGGAACTGTAACAAATGAAACAACCGCACCCGTTAAAACCAACTTCCCCAAGGGAACATTTTGTAGAGTGCGTAAGAGGTTTGGATTGGAGGAATATACTTTTATGGTCGTGAGATTTGCATCGTTGCCGTGCAACGAAATTTTTTATATTTTTATTCTTACTTCCTCGTTTTTATTATTTTACAAAATATTGTTTTGCAGATTTAAGGAGGATGGGCCGTTAGCCACAATCCAAGATTAGATTTGCAAAAAATTAATGTTATTGTCTAGACTATATTGAGTTTTTACGAATTTTTCTTTTTTTTTTTTCATCACAAAACATTAGAGATAAAAAATTGTTTGACGTATGTAATTTTACGTGCGGTTAGATGGGCAAAACGTTCACGTTAGGGGCGACGTACTTTTTTTGGGTCCTTAGCACCAAGATAAACCATTTCGAACAATGGATTGAGGCCTTAGCCCACAGTAACGGGTATAAAATCATGTGCGAATTTAACAATTTTTTTTCGTATGAAAAAGTGATTCACTCTTCAAATTAATTACACATCTATTTAGTATGAATATCGAGCTGTTAGAATTCTTTTTTTTTTCGATTACAAAATGGCCGACTACTAATATTTTCTTTTGTTATCTTTTTTTTAAGGCGCTCCGCGGCGTCACATTTAGCATCCACAATTTTTTACCCAGAACAAAAAACAAAAATTCTCGTCAATCTACATTAGAATACCTAGAGAAGTACGTGCGGAATTTTAAAAAAATTATTTAAAAGTTGTAGGTATTTGAACTTAAGAAATGAATTTTCAGTGAAAAATTTCGTTATAAGTGCTCATAAAACGAAAAGTTTTCGATTAAGGCGTTACCCCCACTTGTAGCGCAAAAAAGGCCTTTTTCATGAATTTTTTTAAAGAAAACTACAAAACTTTTTTAATCGATCAATATACCATCTTAAAGAACACATCTTGAAGAACTTTCAGTAATTTTTTTATTGAAAAATATTACATTGTTTAGTGTCAAATGGCCGTCAATGAAATAATGTTTTTATATACACGGTTTGCGGTGACCAACATTGCGGCGAAGTGGATCATCTGAAAAAAAATGCGGAAGGATTTAGTCAAATATAAGTATAAACTAGTCTTTAATCGAAGGATTTTAAAAAATATTCATTTTTCACAAAATGACGGACAGTCAAAGTTAATGGTTCGATTTTAACGAAAAAAAAATCGAACGATTAAAGACTACATTTTTATGTATTAAATAAGCCTGCAAAATTTCAAGAAGATCGGTTCATTAGTGTTCGAGTAATCTTGGTCACCGACTTCAGAAATGCCATTTTGAGAAAAACGCGTTTAAAGTTTCAGTTTACACGAAGAAAACATTTTTTTTGTAAACTTACATAGAGTCATCTATTCCGGGCTACTTATACTTCAAAAATACTTATACTTCAAAAAAATGCAATAAAAAAAATCGATTTTTTCAAAATCGCAAGTGGGGGTAACCCCTTAATCAGAAATTCCGTACGTACTTCTTTGCGAAATGCAATTAGGAACATAACTTTTAAATTTGAAGTGAATCGAGTGAAAATTGTTGAAGTTATTTGTCACGCCAATCGGAGAAAAGCTGTTCCGAGAAGTTTCGAGTAGTCGGCCATTTTGTACATCGGAAAAAAATATATATATTTTCTTACAGCTTGATATTCATATCAAATAGATGTGTATTTAATTTTAGGAGAGAATCACTTTTTCATACGAAAAAAAAATTGTTAAATTCGCACATACCCGTTACTGTAAGGCTTAAGACCTTAACGCAGATTAAAATTTTGTAAGCATTTTGAGAAAAAAGCGACCTTGCCCATCGTAAACCATATATATTCGATATTGAACCATCAAGGCATTACGAATGAGGCATTACGAATCTCGGCAGGCGAACGAAGAGCATTGCTGCCAACCTCAATGTCCGTGAACTTGCCGCATTTCGGCAATGCTTAATGATAATTAATGGTAATAATAAACAATCTCGCGATATAAATATAAATAAGCATAACTATAATTGGGTCGAAATTTCATTCCGAGTTGTATAAAACATTCACTGACGCAGATTTTAATTATAATCATCGATAATGTTATACTTTTCCAAGTTGGTAGTAACAGTTCTTCTTATTCACGTAATAAGAATATAACAATGCATAATTTTGCCCTCCAATGATGTATTTTATGAAAAAAAAAACAGCATTTAGAGAATAAATCTATACCTCGTATGAATTTTCTTGGGGTTCATTGAAAAAGAAAGTCATAAACCATCATTTGAGTCAACTGAACCGCTCCAACCTCCTTAAAATCTGGATCTCTTGATAAGCGACTCAAAAAATGAGTGAGGGATTCTCCTCGTAACGAATGTTTGCCAAACGAAATACGAAAAAATAAAAAATGATCATTTTCATTGCATTCCAACGACGCAAACTTCGACCTCATATACTTTTTAGATGGATCTACAACTTTGTCAAGGGTTGAACGTTCCAGCCTACGAATGTTGGAGTACGCCGATTTTTTATCGCCCTTGGCAGAGCACGAAATTCCCGTTCGATACTACCCACAATGCTAAAGCTGTGGCATATGGTACTGCATTAGTACCTACAGCACTGTGCAGTGGTATACGGTACTGCATTAGTACCTACAGCCCGCTACAGCCTTGTGTACAGCAGATGTACCCGAGAAGATAAACCACCCCCTGCTAGCATTCTGGAATTTCCTCAAGAATTTATACCTGCAGGATTTAGTGCCCCAAGAAACGAGTCTCGTAATGTCGCTTTAGTTTTGAATGTTTAAGGCGTCTTCTCACTTTGGACGCTAAAAAAGGCTCTTTTCATGTTTTTTTATAGGTTTATATTATAGATATTGATATTAAAGTTGTTACACTTAATAAATACACTTTCGAAATACATCAAAAAAATTTTTTAAATGTATTTATGTAACCCAAACAAACTTTAAACGCGTTTTTCTCGAAACAACGTTTTTCGACGGTTTGTTGATAAATTCTTCGAAACTACTGAAGCGATCCTTATGAAATTTTATCCACATATTCTTTACAACTATAGCTATAGCGCATATACAGGATTTTTTTTAAATTTTGATATTTACTTTTTACTAAACCGTGAAAAAATGCGTTTTTTTTTTCGAAAAATGTCCGCCATTTTGTTATTTTAGCATATATCAAAAATCGTATATGCACTATAGCCATTAACATACTGAATCTAAAACCGTTTGATTTTTTTGTTTCGGATGATCCATCTACGAGATTTCATCAACAGTGCAGACCTACAATTTTTTAGGACATTTTTTAATTACCATTTTCGTCTATAAATAGCGACTTAAATAAATTATTTTTTTTAAATTTATTTCGAAAGTGTATTTATTAAGTGTAACAAGTTTTATATCAATATCTTCTATAATATAAACTTATCAAAGAAAATCATGAAAATAGCCTTTTTAGCGTCTAAAGTGAGAAGACCCCTTAATTCTGGAGCATACACAGTCTAGGCAGTTTTCTAGAACGGATTAATTATTGGAGTTTGCTCCCATACACATGTAAAAATATGTCGGTCGGAGTTTGGCTCCGGCGATACTTCGCGTTAAGCAGCGTTATGCTTGGCCGATACTCGGAGCGGTGGCCGCTTAGCCGTGCAAAGGCCAATACTTTTGTAGTTAGGAACATAACTTTAAAATTTGAAGTAAATCGAGTGAAAATTGTTGAAGTTATTTGTCACGCCAATTGGAAAAAGCAGTTTCGAGTAGTCGGCCATTTTGTACACCGAAAAAAATATATATATATTTTCTTACAGCTTGATATTCATATTAAATAAATGTGTAATTAATTTTATGAGTGAATCACTTTTTCGAACGAAAACAAATTGTTAAATTCGCACATGATTTTATACCCGTTACTGTGGCCTAACGCCTTAACGGGGTCCTCCAGTTTCTCGGGTCGAAAAAATCGATTTTTTTTTCATAAATCACATCTACAACATGTGTAGAAAATGTGTGCCAAAGGATTTTTCGATATTCGAAGTGGTTCACAAGTATAAATCACACGCGCGAACTTTCAAACGCGTTTTTCTCGAAACACCATTTTTCGAAACGGTGACCACGATATTTCAGAAACTACTGCACCGATCTTGTTCAAATTTATACAGCATCTTTAATATGTTATAAGCCAGCGATTGAACTAGGATTGTCATGATTGCTTCGATAGTTTTTTTTGTACGAGCGAAAAACTTAAGAAAAAATGAGTAGAAAATAGAATCTAATTTTCAAAAGTGTATAAAAAAGTCAATTTTTGTAATTTAGAATTCACTCTAGTTCAATCGCTAGTCTTAAATATGAAGATTAAAATGCCGTTTGGTTTTTTTTTATTTCAGATAAGCAGAACAGCCGCAATCTTGGTCACCGTTACAAGCACCTCTTTTACTTGATGTCTTCCTGTCGGCCACTATAACCTTTATTCTATTATATATTTTGACTTCAAAAAATTTGTAAAGCTTATTTAAATGTTAATAAAGATTATGCAAAAACAATGAGATTGATTATTTCGATGCTTTGCCCGTAAAAAATTATTGAAAAAGCTGTAAAAAAACAGTCGAGAAACTAGAGGACCCCGTTAAGGTGGGATAGGAAAAGACGGGAAAAAATAAGCAATATCGAGGGATTTTTAAACTGAGAAATAATTATTCTACAATTATCAAACTTTAGGTATCCTTTAATAGTATATTCAAGTATACGAAACAATTTTTTTTTAAATTAATTCATTATCAAAATGGCGGAGCTGTGGCGGAGTGTTACAGCAAGATTGCCGCGGGAGTTGCAAATCGGCGTGCAACTTCCCGTAGACTTTGATTTGCAAAAAAATTCAAACATTTTTTCAGTTAGAACACGTATAGTTTCTATGTGACGGTAATTAAAATGAAGATAATGCAAATTTGAGAAAATTGCACGCATTTACAACAAAAATCAACTTTTCACGCAACATTTCTGTAAAATGTCGATTAAAAAAGTAGTTTTTTTTTTTCAATTTTTCAAAAACAATTTTCGTCAAGCCGAAGGTACCAATATTATCAACATTTCTACCAAATTGCAACTCAATCGGCTCAATAGTTTTTGAGTAATCCTGCTCGCCAATTTCGTTAAGGGGAGATATACACCTCGATGATCGAAAAATTCGATTTAGAAGCTATGAACATTCCGTCGACCGTAGAAGACCTACACTATGGGCCTGGTATCGATGATTCCACGTAAGTTGACAAATTTCATGATTTATTCATTCCCAAATTTTCAAATGCGTTTTTCTCAAAACTACGTTTTTCAAATCGTTACCCAAAATTTCTCGAAAACCAATGAACCGATTGCCTTGAGGTTTTTTGTGGTTATTCTATACACCATTATCTAGTACTTGTCATAGGATTTTTCTTTCCGTTACGTAGTTTTTGTTTTATAGGCAAAATAATAACCAATTTTTGGCCCAAAAATCACTATTTACGTTCAAACGTCCGCCATTTTGTCATAAATCGATATTTTCAAAATCGGCTATGACAAGTACTAGATTATAGTATCTAATTTAATAATCTTTTTGGTTTTTTTTTCAGATGATTTTTGAAGAAACGCCAGTGGGTACCGTATACGCAGATTTTTTTACGACGCTCCAAGGATCTGATAATATCCTTGTATATTTTTTATATTTTTAAATAAAGAAAATTAAACATATTTTTGAATGTATATACTTTTAGATAATTAAAACCCCAATCCGAAATTTCAAATAGTTTTCATTGAAAAAATTCACAACAATGACCTTTTTCCGGATCCTAGGTGTATATCTCCCCTTAATGCAGTTTTGAGAAAAACGCGTTTGAAGTTCACGCCCGCTTCGAACCCGAGCGGTGAAGCACAGCGTTGACGGGCTGTACCGTTCGCAGTTTTTCGAATTTCGCTTTGAATCTTCGGGAAAATATTCTACATGCATAGTTCTGTCGTTTAAAGAGAAAAAAAAAAGAGAAATCGATTTTTTGATCGTCGTAAATGTATATCCCGCCTTAATATTAATTGATGGTAACAATAAATAATCTCTCGACAGAAATATAAAAACGCATAATTATAGATGACTCAAAATTTCATTCTGAGTTGCATAAAACGGTCGCTGACGCAGTTTGTACAGAACAATCATCGATATTGTTATACTTTTTCAAGTTGGTAGTAACACAAAAGTTTTTATTTACGTAGTGAAAATATAAAAATGCATGTAATTGCTCTTTAAGGCGTTACCCCCAACTTGTAGCGCAAAGAAGGCCTTTTTCATGAATTTTTTTAAAGAAAACTACAAAACATTTTCAACCGATCAATATACCATCTTAAAGAACACATCTTGAAGAACTTTCGGTAATTTTTTTATTGAAAAATATTACATTATTTAGTGGCAAATGGCCGTCAATGAAATAATGTTTTTATATACACGGTTTGCGGTGACCAACATTGCGGCGAAGTGGATCATTTGAAGAAAAAAAATGCGGATGGATTTAGTCAAATATAAGTATAAACTAGTCTTTAATCGAAGGATTTTAAAAAATATTCATTTTTCACAAAATGGCGGACAGTCAAAGTTAATGGTTCGATTTTAACGAAAAAAAAAAACGGCCGTTTTTTGGCTATAAAACGGCCATTTTTTCGAAAAAAAAAAATCGAACGATTAAAGACTACGTTTTTATGTATTAAATGAGCCTGCAAAATTTCAAGAAGATCGGTTCATTAGTGTTCGAGTAATCTTGGTCACCGACTTCAGAAATGCCATTTTGAGAAAAACGCGTTTAAAGTTTTAATTTCAGTTTACACGAAGAAAATATTTTTTTTTGTAAACTTACATAGAGTCATCTATTCCGGGCATCAAAAAAAAACTGCACTTCAAATTGCACTTCAAAAAAATGCAATAAAAAAATCGATTTTTTCAAAATCGCAAGTGGGGGTAACCCCTTAATTACGGATTTATCGAAAAATCAACATCTGCAGAATAAATCTATACCCCGTATGCATTATTTTGAGTTTCGTTGAAAGAAATCTTCATATACCATAATTTGACTCAACCGCTCCAATCTTCTCAAGACGGCAGTGGACGCAACGGAACGTTAGATTAGATTAGCGAAGTGCGGCTAGGGAGTAACAGGGAAGGCTAATACGAAAAAAGCCGCAAGGCTATGGACCTCAGGCACTAAGTAATAGTTCCCGAGTAAAAAAGAATCTAATTCTAACTCCAAAGTATTAACCCAAACGTTAGTTTATATTAGCGAAGTGCGGCTAGGAAGTGATAGGAAAGGCTTCAATTGGGTAGGCTAATACGTAAAAAGCCGCAAGGCTATGGAACTCAGGAACTGAGTAATAGTTAATTCCTCTCACCGCAACTCCGCGCAATGCTTTTCTCCCGGTGCGTACTACAAACTCACCGTTAACCCAGAAAAGAGCACATTGTTAGGCGTGTGCTCGGACAGCTGTCGAGACTCTCGAGGAACATCTGTGGTCGCGGATACCACGACGAGAAGAGCAGACGGAGCGTCGTTGAAAAACGAATCAGAAAAGTAAAATAGAAGTACGAGGTACGAGGATGACGAGGATCGTTATCATCGTGAGATCTTATTCTCGTCGTAAATTCATTCGATGGTTAGACACGACGAGGAGAGCACAGCGAGATGAATAAAATAAAGTCGGCCATTCGATCGGAATGGAGAACTGGAGAGTTGTCACAACAACGTGTCTTTCGTTTCTCGACCGACAGCCTATATGCGTCCCCTGGGAGGCTCATCTATAGGCCTTGTAGACCATAGGAAAATAAAAGAAAACGACCGAGAGAGGGGCCAAAGAGGCAGAGGGAAACCTGCAGCTGGTACGACGCGAACGTCCTAGTGTGCGGAATTCCGTTAGAGCTGTTCCAAGTGTATACCCCAGTCGAGATGAACATTGAACTGGGATTCTCATAAAACATTGTTTTATTAGTGATTTGGTAATGAAATACTCGTGCATTTGAGCCGGAAGCATTACATGGTTGTTACGCATTACCGACTCAGAAATTCCATGACTTTTCATTGTGTTGAAGTTTGCATCGTTTAAATGCAACCGAAATAGTTTTTTTTTCTTCAACTGCCAATTTTTTTATGGGACAATCTTTGCACTTTTCTAAGATCCTTATTAGAGACTCAAAACCTGAATCTACCAAAAATGATTTTGGATAACAATAAAAATGGATAAAAACGAAAATAATAAAGAATTTTCGTTGCATTCCAATGATGCAATCTTCAACCTCATGACTTCTCCAGGTTTTCTGCCCTGGTTTTGCAAATATTCCACAGAAATTGGCGTCAAATAAAAAATTTATCATTTTTAAGATCGAATATATAAAAAATATATATATAAAAAAAAATTCGAAAAATATATTTAACACTGTAAAGTAAAAAAAATAGATTAAAAGCAAATACAGGACCTGTTCTTTATTATAAACAGAAATTTTTATTCGGGTATCAGTAAGTAAAAAAATAAATATAAACACTTGTCTACAATGATAATTGTGTGGTTGTGTATCGACAAATCGAATGCAAATGTATAGAGCTTTAGAGTAGATTATTTTTTTGTTTTTGAAAATTTCAATGTTTGGCACTGATAACGTTTTTTTGTATATAATGGAGCGTAATATAAATATTGACAATATACAAAATAATTTATTTTTATACTTTTCAGTTTTTTTTAAGTCGGTTTCATTTTTCGTAATTCTTGCAAAAAGTCGATTCTGGAAAAATTCCAGAGGATTTTGAAAACTTGACTTTTCCCTGATTATTCCAGGAGGAAGGAAATTCCCTGCGTTCTTCCGGTTTTCCCGGGTTTGCATATGCTTAGCAGCCATGCATTAATATTCGGCACGGGACGCAAATCATTTTCATTCATAGGCTGAAAAGTGTTCGAGGCATTCTTTTCGCAGTGATGTTAAGTTTGCATCGTTGAAATGCAACGAAGGTTTATTTTTCTTCCTTTGCACACGTTTTTTACGCCGTTTTACGATACGAAAATCACTCAAACTGGTTATTCTTATCTTTCAAGAGATCCACGATCTTGATCCATGAAAAATTATAGTTTGTGATAAAAATGGAAAAATAAAAAAAAAATTGTCTAACTTTCGTTGCCTTCCAACGATGCAAGCTTCAGTGCCATTAAAGCCCCGTATAAATGAGACGATTTTTGGAGTCGTCATTCTTCGTTAACGGAGCCTCTGGAAGCCCAATCTGAAGGGTCAGAATTATGAATTTTCTTCTAGCAACATTGGTTGGAATAAATTATTTTTTCCCAGCATGTTGTACACATGTTGGTGGTTACAATGTAATTTTTTCGGAAGAAAATCTTTCAGTGTTCGTGGTGCTGCAGTCCTCCAGCGGCGAGGCCCGAAACGGTGGGATCTCTACCAGGCTCAAATGTAATTTGAAGCGAAAAGAAACATTCTTTTCTTCAAATATGTCCAACTGGCTACGGGTTCACGAACAACTTTTCGAAATTTCGAAAAATACGGAAAATCGCAGCTTCGTCAAAGAAAACCTCAATTTTCTCTTGAAAAACAGCATGCTGAAGTCATTGGTATTAACAAATGGTTCATCTGGATATGTAGTTTCGAGATAATCGCGTTCAAACTCGACGCACACTGTTCCACTAAAATCCGTGTAACTTCGTCAATTTTTACAATTTCAGGGTTCAGTTGGTCTTAAAATATTCTCGAAAGTTCACACTATAACAACATGCAAATAAAAAACGATTTTTTGAAATTTCCAGAGCAGGATACCCTCTTAAAAGTTCGGTCACTTGGCTTGTCAGTTTACCAACATGGGATGTATTTTTTTAAACTTGCTTATAGACGAAAATCAGTTGATTGTTAAATATTCTGGTTCGTGAAAGGAACTTAATATTCGTCTTACGAGTTTTTGAAGACGCCATGACCTTCCGCGGGATCAACGAACTCGTTGCTCGGTGCTAGTTCTCGCCTCTCAATGAGACGTCGTTCTAAATAACGGACGACGAATGTGAAATTCGCTATTTTGCCGACTCGCTTGTTTATTTATGAATTTACAGGTTCTTCGCTCATTTATTCTTGCCTTGGGGAAAAATGATTAGGCTCTTTCGAACTTAAACAACAAAGAGCGTTCCGTCCTCAATGTTAATTACGAATTTGAGGGGATTAGGGCGAATGCGATGGGGAGCCCGAGTACACAAGGCACACGTGTTCCATATAAGAGTTTGAAAAAACAGACGTTTTGGGGTTCTCGACAGGGACCGTTGTGGCGGCGCCTTTGTTTGCTCGTACTTTATCACCATCGGGATTAGGCAACCCACGGGCAATCTTATTCCTATGTACACACATAATATATCCGTCTCCTCTGTTCCAACTATGAAAATATGGGGTCGCCGGGCACGGACATGGAAGCGAATTTTTTCATCGAGATGACGAAGCCTTTTGAAACAACTGACGTATACTTTCGTTGTAAACCCAGGTGCTCCTTTTATTAGTGTGGAGTGTAGAAAGAAAAAGAAAAAATTGGCCAGTTCTACATCGCACTTTGCTCATCGCGACTGGACCATTCTCACGGTTGAGCTTCTTGGTACCGTGAAAGAGACGAAAACCCAGCACTTTTCAGCGTACAATATGAATTTTTGACCGAAAGCAGATGGTTGCATACTGAAAGTAACCCCAATAAAAGTTTGCCCCCTCAACTCGCAACAACCCCAAGAAATAGGGGTTGAAAACTTAAAAATCGCCGGATCTCGATAATTAATAGCCCGATCAAAAAAGGTTTCAAACAAAAGTTGTTAGGAATAATAAAATTCGTATAAAGTCACCTGACGTCCAACCCCCTATCTTTGAAAATAGCGGCACAAAAACGATTCGAAATCTGGGTCAGTGGGGCTCTCTTGTTTTTGTGCCGCTATTTTCAAAGATGGGGGTTGGACGTCATATAACTTTATACGTATTTTATTATTCCAAACAACTTTTGTTTGGCACATTTTTTGATCGGGCTATTAATTATCGAGATACGGCGATTTTTAAGTTTTCAACCCCTATTTCTTAGGGTGGCGCGACTGGAGCGGCCAAATTTTATTGGGGTTACTTTCAGTATGCAACCATTTACCTTCAGTCGAAAATTCATATTCTACGCTAAAATGTACTCGGTTTTCGTCTCTTTTACTCGACTCCGAGGTTATCCCCCGCCGACCAGACACTCCAGATTACGTTGACGTTTGCGTTGGGATGCAACGGGAATTAATTATTTTTGGGTGCTCAATTTTTGGCCGATTTAGGCTGGGATTAATCACCGGCATGTTTCACGTATTCACATAAGAGATTTGTGACTTCAATTTGCAAAAAAGGCTTTGGATAGTGACAAAAATGAATAAATGCAAGAGGAAAAAAAATCGTTGCATTCCAAGGATGCAAACTTCAACGTCATCACTCTAGTCACGTTCAGCAACAGCCACAAAGTGAACCTCCTTGAAATTTATACACAAAGAACAACTAAATGATTGCGAATAATTAATAAAAAAGGACTGTCAATTCATCAGTTAAAGGGATCAAAATCAATTTAAAAAATTTGATAAAAATATCGGGTTGAAGTTTGCATCATTGGTATGCAGCGCAGTTTGGTTTCAATTTCTTTATCTTTCGTTTTATTTTTCAATTATCGGAAATCATATTATGTCGATTCAGGTTGTAGATTACTAACAAGGAACATCACTTAAGGCGAAGTAGAAGATGTACCACGTGACATATGAGTGCGAGAGAGATAGCTGAAATTTTCGAACAGAGATTCTTCAGAGATTAATAATATTTAGGGCAAAAGGAAATCATCAGCTCTACGTCAGGAAATTCTCCAGAGCCTAATGCTTCGTTTTTCCTGAAAAATTTAACCATCTATGAGAAAATTGAGTTGGAAAATTTGTGAGGTTATGTTGACCTTCTACATGCCCTCACGTGTCCGCCTTTGATTTTGTTGAAACTCACATTTGTGATAAAGCATTGAAAACTATTAGAAACGTTTTTTTCTATTGGCGGAAAAACGGTTTTAAGGGGGGGGGGGGGGCAAGCCCCCGTATTCTTTTCGCAGAGGGCCATATTTTGTGGGCGCATAAGCAGGGCCCTCTTGAATCATTAGTAAATTACAGTGGCGCTCAATGAAAATAAGTTACAAACAATTATTCAACGCAACGGTACACTGGAATTAAAATATTCGCATAAATTTGGTAAATTTAGACATTTTTACGTTTTCTCTGAAAACGTCGCGGTTACGAAAATTCTCCATGGAGTTGAATTTTGCATTGTTGGTAAGCAGCAAAGATTCTTTTCAGTTCCTTACCTTTATTATTATCGAAAATTATATTTTGCATATTTGGTTTGTAGGTCGCTGAACAAGGATCCTAAAAAAATGTCGACCTGATTTTCATAGCTCCAATTTGCCAAAGAAAATTCGGGAAATTCATTAAAAAAAAATTATTTCGTCGTACTCCAACGATGCAAACTTCATGGTTATGATTCTCCTGCTTAGTCACGTTTTTCTAAGTTTCATCATTAATATATTGTTCGAACACGCGTAGAGCAGTTTATCTCAGACATCTAGTCATTTAGTATACAAATAGTGGATAGAAATGTGGCCGGCATGTCATCTCCATAAAGTGCCGTATTAATTAGACGATGTTTGAAGGCGTAATTTTTAAAAGTTAAAAGTTAAAAGTTCGGCAACGTTGCGTGAAAATTTACCTGTGTGGGACCTATTTTTACGTCATTGTAGACGAAAATCACTTAAGACATCTGGCCACCATGTAATTTTTTTTAATAAACCCTGAACTGTTAAGAACAATTTAAGCCATAGTACGTATTGAAAAACGCAAAATTGACCTAGTTACAGTTATTTTTCGGCAGGAAGGTTGAGCCGCTGCGGGCGGTCGACCGTGCGCTGAATAAACGCACATTTACTTTCTTTTGCGATTATCTCGAAACTACATTTTTTGAACTGGTACTATCGAAATATCGTAAACTATCGGTCCGATTGCTTTCAAATTTTTACACAATACTTTTAGATACATTATCTAAAATGTCACGTAGCATTTTTGCGATAACTTCATTAGTTTTTGTTTTATTATTGTTTTTGCTCGAAAAATTTCGGTGAAAAATACAATTTTTTTTTCTTCGGCTCACCATAATTTTTTTAACGGTCGAAAAAAAAAACCGCTACGCTACATTGTAGCGGCACTACTCACGAATGAGCTGATTTTTTTTCAGATATGACATGACCGGGTGACAGCTGGGACAACGACCGCGGACAGCAATTACAACGAATATTAATTCGTTGTAATTGCTCATTTTTTTTCGCCGATTTTTCCTGCAAAAATCACGCAGCTGATTTGACGTATTTTTATTAGAGATCTATGAACTCGGTTCCCAAAAGAGAGGCTTTGGATGTCGATGAAAATAGAGAAATAAAAACGAAGGAAAAAATCGTCGCATTGCAACGATACAAACATCAACGTCGTCGAGATTTTCTTTTCGAAGTCTGCCTGTGTGGATGTTTGAGTCGGGAAAAAGTACTGCTCCTGACCTGCCTTGCCTAGACAATATCAGGCTCTGGTCGGGCCTTCCACCCGGGAATAATTTCGCAATGCAACGGGTCTAAGGCTAGGTCCGGTCCGCCGTTCCCTTTCTGGGGAACGGATCAGGAACGGGCCGGGGAACAAGCGGTAAATGACCAGGAAAGTTGTAGGAAGTAGATCGGAAAACAACCAGGAACAAACATGGTCTTGACGCTCGCATCATTGGAATGCAACGAAAATTCTATTTTATATTTTTATTCTCTCATTTTTTATTATCAAACAAAATATTTTTTTGCAGATTTAAATTCTAGATTTATAAGTAAGCGACTCGAAAAATGATTGACAATTTTTCCTGACGATGATTCGTCAAAAGAAATTAGAGAAATGGAAAAATAATAATTTCATTGCATTCGAACGATGCAAAATTCAATCTCATGAACAAACGAGGAAATTAAAAATGATGTTTCAACGTTTTTAGAATCCTTGAGGAGGTAAAATCGGGAGTGTATTCAATTTAGTATTTCGACAACATATTGTTTGTTGGTTATCTACTTGCTAAGGTAGTATATGACTGTATACATATGCTTGCTCGCAAAGGACGAACTTTTATTCCCCTACGATGGTAACTTGCTTACGCGAAGCGCTTCGTTTGTAGCCACCTGGCGGATTGTTGGCGAAATACATTCAGGTAACGTCTTCCCGGCCAGAATATTGATATCTCCCAACATGGCGACAAGGCGTTTAAAAACCACGAATGGCAGCTTTACTTTTTTGCCTCATAAAATAATTTGGCTGTTCTTTATGCTCAAATCATTAGTTATCGTAATCCCGGTATTTATGATAAGCATTGTCATCCTCGTCGATTGTCATTGACGAAATGAATGCTTGCAATGATTAATAGAATTACAACAGATGTATTAGTTTCATCCCAATTATAAATATCTTTGATAAGGTGAGAGGCAAAGTAGCTTTTCTTTAGTTCTCAAAGACAGGCTCCACTTTTTAGAACGTGTCAATTTTCTGGCCGGGTAGACATTACGTGAAGATGTACTTGCTCGCAATGTATCCCGGCCAGTAGCCCGATCATTTGTTTTACCAAATTGGGCTGTGAAAACCACGGAAATATTTTTTAGGTTCCTTATAACAAATATGAAGCCCAAATTTGCTGGATAAGATTTTGGGTGATGAAGAAAATTAAGAAATAATTTGTTTTTATGTCCGTTGAATTCCAACGACCCAAACTTCAACATCGTGCTTGATTTACAGGCATTGAGAAGATCCACTTCCGGTAGCCTCTTATATTTCAGTACTCGGCGTCGTGGGCACTGCCTATCGATAATTATCATATATCCAGGCACCTCGCGATTTGCGGGCTTCGACGCACGAAATGCAAAGCAAGCCCGCACAACTATAATCGACGCTCGGACTTCCGGTACGCGGGCGAGAAGGTCAACGCGAGTGTAACACAACGATCCTCGTCGCGACGTGGTGCTGCTATATTTAGAAGTACATCGCACCCGGTGTACTGCACACTCTGCCATCCATTGCGCACCGCATGAACGCCTCAACGGTGAAAAATGAGAGAACGAAAAAGCTACCGATCGATTGGGCGAATAAAATTGTACTTTTTAACTTTGTATGTTTTTTGTTGTTGATACAAAAATGTACATGGTTGCTACGCATTATTGACTCAGAAATTCCCTTACTTTTCCAGGGTTTTTGAAATATTCAACGTAGATTTGGGCTAAATAAAAAAGATAAATTGTTTTTTTCAATGTTTGGCACTGAAATGACTTTTTTTTATGGTGTTGAAGTTTGCATCGTTGGATCGCAACGAAAATTTTATTTTACATTTTATTTTCCAGATTTTTATCATTGCAGGCGATTTTTCAAAATAGATTTATCAAGTAGATCGCCAAATAAATATCTTAAAAAATGGTTGTGGGACATTTCGAGGCGAAATCGGGAAGAAGAAATTATATTTGTTGCCGTCCAACGATGCAAACTTCAGTATCGTCTTTTCTTGTATATAATAAAGAATAATGTAAATATTAAAAATATACAAAAATATTTATTATTATACCTTTTGGTTTTTTTTTCAAGTCGGTTTCATTTTTCGTAATACTTGGAAAAAGTTACTTTTGAAGAAATTCCAAAGAAATTTTAAAAATTCCCTGACTCTTCCCCGTTTTCCATATGCGTAACAGCTATTATGTACTTCGTGGACTGAAAATCGAAGTAGGCGAATGAATCAAACGCGGTTATTTCGAATGCTGAGTTTTCGATGATTACCCGAGACGTTGCAGCTTGCATCGTTGGAATGATACGAATTTTTATTATTTTTAATCGTCATCCAAAGCCTTCTTTGTGAATTAAGGGGGTTTTCACTTTAGACGCTAAAAAAAGGCTTTTTTCATGCATTTTTTTGATACGTTTATTTTATAGATGTTGATATAAAAGTTGTTACACTTAATAAATACATTTTCCGAATAAATTAAATTTTTTTTTAATGTATTTATGTAACCCAAACAATTTACTTTTTTTTTTGACAAAAACGGTGAAAAAACGCATTTTTTTTAAATGTCCGCCATTTTGTTATTCTTGCATTTATCAAAAAGCGTATGATATGCGCTATAGCCATTAACATACTGAATCTAAAACCGTTTGTTTTTTTGTTTGGGATGATCCACCTCCGAGATTTCATCACAGCGCAGACCTACAATTTTTTTAGGACATTTTTTTAACTACCATTTTCGTCTATAAATGGTGACTTAAATAAATAATTATTTTTTAACGTATTTCGAAAGTGTATTTATTAAGTGTAACAACTTTTGTATCAATATCTATAATATAAACCTATCAAAAAATGCATGAAAATAGCCTTTTTTACTGTCGAAAGTGAGAAGACCCCTTAAGTTCATCAATCGCTAATAAGAATACATGCAATGGTTTGAGTGATTTTCACAACCTAAATCGGCGAAAAGAATGTGCAATTGAAGAATTGGGCTAGTGTGAAAATGACGAACACTCGTTGGTCGGTTGAGGCAACCCAAATTGAAGAGGAACGTCGACCATATGATGGAAAGATCGCAGTTTGCAAGTGAACTTATGATTAAAACAATAGAACCGTTAGTAGAGCTTAAAACGCATTTTTCTCGAAAATATGTTTTTCAAAACGCTGTACACGATTTCTCGACATCTAATAGAAGGGATTGACTTGAAATTTCGTACACTTATTCAGTTTAATAGTAGTTTAGATCATTATGAAGTATGCATCATTGGAATGCAACGAAAATGAATTCTTTTTTATTGTTTAAATTTTCTTCGACGGCTTTAGGCTGCTGGAGTCACTCAAACGCTCTGACGAATTCTCATTACAAATTCACGACTTGAATTGGCAAAAAAGGCCCTTGGATAATAAAAATAAAGGAACAAAAAATGAATAAAAAAGTCGTTTTGTTCCAATGATAGAAACTTCCACGTCCTTAGTTAAGTCTTGACCGAACTTTTCCTTCTTAACATTTTTTTATTAGATATTAACAATAATGGCATTTTTCCTCGAAAAAAACGAAGAAAAAAAATCAATTTTTGTTTATGATTGAAACACGATAACAAAAAAAGCTCGGTCAAGTCTTGCCCAAATAATCTATTTAAAGAAAAAAAAAACGTTTTTTGTTTCGTTTCAACATTGAGTCCCTCACGTTAAAGGGTCCTGCACGAGATTGTTCATAACTTCGTGAATTATTGATATTTTTCAATGAAATTTGGCACACAACTTTGTTAATGTCCATACCAATAAATGTGCAAACGATTTTTTAATAATTTTACTTATTACTTCAAAATGAATTTTCTTACAATAAACCTTATTTTTGGGTCGTGAAAGTAGGATAACCCCTTGAAGCTTGTGCATTGAGTACCAGGCGCAAACATTTTTGACTCAGCGATTCTAGTACTCTCGTCAATTTCCGATTAATTATGCGTATTCGTACTTGGGGCTCGGTATGCTTTCAAAAACCGCTCCCGCGAAAGCTTTTCACACGGATGCCTATGCATGTGTATCAATGGGGGACATACAACGAACGGTTGCCGTTTCGTTTTATCAAGCCGGCCAAATAGATTAACGACCATAAATCGAGGGGTCACTGTCGCCTCTCTTTAAGGCTCTTCAGCCGAGTGTTACTACAATAATACTATCTCGTCGTACTAGCCTCGACGCCCTCGACACACACACATACACACGTATACGTGCGTGTGTAGATATGCGTACACATTTGCGATGATAAATAACGTGCAGTTGAGGGGCTATCTATATGCGCAAATAAAGTTATGATAAGCTGTGTGCACCCCACAGTGAGCTATAGATAGCTCCAACTAGATTAAACTGTTTGCAATGTTTGGCGTACATACAGCCTCGCTCATAAACTGCACCCAATGAAACGAAGACCAGGATATGAATTTTCAATATTTATCGTATCCAATTTATCCGGTTGAAAATGAGTTTTTTTTTGGCCGGCGTTATAAGCTTTCTACTACTTGAGCAGGATGTGGAGCATTGGAACCCCATTTTCGTAAGCATCGACGAATACGGATTTTGAAGACAACGGTTATGCTCGGAGTAAAAAAGGGGGTATATTAAAAAATATAAATGTGTATTAAAAAAATTAACCATGGATTCACAAAAATGTTGCTAATAATTGGCAGAAATGAGGAGCAAACTTCTACAGGCTGAGTATAGAGAGAAGCACAGCAGGAATGTGTGTACGGAACTATTCAGCAGCTAAACACAGCCGAGAGATGATGTATGGTATAGAAGTTTGCATCGTTGAGATGCAAAAAAAAAGTTTTTTCGTATTAACTATTTTTTTTTGGTGCTAATTTAGGCTACAGAAATCACGGAAATATTTTTTAAAATTAGAGATTCGTAACCCAAAACTGCCAGAATAAGTTCTGATAGTGATGAATATAGAGAAATTCAAAAATCGAGAAGAATTTTCGTTGCATTACAACGATACAGCTTCAATACTATGATGATGTTGAAGTTTGCATAGTTGGGCTGCAACGACATCTGATTGAACTTTGCATAGTTGGGCTGCAATGAAATGGGATATAAATTTGCATAGTTGGGCTGCAGAGAAATGGGATCAAAGTTTGCATAGTTGGGCTGCAATGAAATGGGATATGAATTTGCATAGTTGGACTGCAGAGAATGGGATCAAAGTTCGCATAGTCGGGCTGCAACAAAGTGGGATCGAAGCTTGCATAGTCGGGCTGCAACGAAATGGGATCAAAGTTTGCATAGTTGGGCTGCAACGAAATGGGATCCAAGGTTGCATAGTTGGGCTGCGACAAAGTGGGATCGAAGCTTGCATAGTTGGACTGCAATGAAACGAGATCGAAGTTTGCATAGTTGGACTGCAACGAAATAAGATCGAAGTTTGCATAGTTGGACTGCAACGAAATGAGATCGAAGTTTGCATAGTTGGACTGCAACGAAATGAGATCGAAGTTTGCATAGTTGGACTGCAACGAAATGAGATCGAAGTTTGCATAGTTGAGCTGAAACGAAATGGGATTGAAATATGCATAGTTGGGCTGCAACAAAATGGGGTCGAAGTTTACGTAGTTGGGCTGCAACGAAAATATTTTATTTTTATTACATTCTTGAAGATCCTTATTAGAAATCCGTAACCTAAACGTGCCAAAAAAGTACAGAAAGTGATGAAAATAAAGAAATTTAGAAATCGAGAAGAATTTTCGTTGCGTTCAAACGATGCAACTTCAACACCATGATGATGTTGAAGTTTGCATAGTTGGACTAAAACGAAATGGGATTGAAATATGCATAGTTGGGCTGCAACGAAATGGGATCGAAGTTTACATAGTTGGGCAGCAACAGAATGGGATCGAAATTTGCATAGTTCGACTGCGACAATATGGGATCGATGTTTGCATCGTTGGAGCGCAATAAAAGTCAATTTTTTTTTACTTTTTCTTTCAGCAGATTCCAGCTACGAAAATCTCTCAACCATTTCTTAAGATGTTCATTGGGAGATGAGCAATCAAAATTTGCAAAAAAGTTTTGGTATTGTAAAATAAGTAAATAAAAATATGAACTTACGTTGCATTCCAACTATCCAAACTTCTATACCCTTGCACCGAGATATTGAAGTTTGCATCGTTGCAACGCAACGGAAATATTGTTTTCTCATTGCCAATTTTTCGATCAGATCAAAGCTACGGGAAACTCTTGCGAAGACCCTCATTGAAGACCTACAATCTTGATCGAGAACGATGTTAGATAACGATTAAAATGGAGGAAAAAATTATATTGAAGTTTGCATCGTTGGCAGGCAACGAAAGCTTTGTAGCCCGAACTTTTTTTTGCAAACATGGGCTACGAAAATCACGGAACGTTTTTTTTTTTAAGATATTTACCCGAAATGTACAGGCCAACTTTGCAGAGTACGATTTTGGACAAATAAAAAAAAGAAAAAAGAAAAAGAAAAAAGAAAAAGAAAAAGAAAAAAACCATAAACAAGAAATTTCGTTGCACTGCAACGATGCGACCTCCAACATTGTAGAAAAAAGGAAATATCGTTAGACTTCAGCAACATGGACACAGTACAATTCCTCACAACTTGACACTGTTAATAAAAAAAAAGAACCAGAAGTAAGGCAACCAAATATTTAAAATATACATAGCGACCAAATCCTACAAATGTGACTGATAATTGTGAATGGGGACGACTTCAATTTTTTTTTACAACGTGATAACTTAAGACGAGAACGACAAAGGAAACGCTGGTCGGGCTACTCGAAATATTCGTACGGTCTGAGAGGCCTGTAGGAGTGTACTCTCAGGCTGAAGCATCGTTAACCCGTTTACGAAGAGAGCCGCGTTCCTCGTGGACGTTCAACGTAAAGTCTTTCCGTACTCGATATATTTACCATGTATAGTTATATGCAGATGTATGCATAACTGCACACTGGTAGTGTCTTTGACCAAAAACACGCGATAAGGATCGCAACACCCAGTCTTTCATCGCAGTTTGGTAATAATGATCACGATAATTATAATAAGATCGAGACACGTGCTCCAGTTATATCAAATCTTTGTGGAAGTGTTGCCAAATGGTAGTGCAGCGTCATGTTCGATTTTGAGAGTAGATTTTTTTCTCGACGTTCTAATAATACCACTAAAATGCGAACAAGCTTCGGAATGCGATGACAGAAAATGTTCGCAATTTTTTTTATTTACTTCGGCATATTTCTCCTACAAAAATCCTGTAATCATTTTTTAGATATGTAAAAAACGATATTATGACCCAAAATGTCTTTTGGCAGGCGTAGAACACTAAAAAGGTCCGTGTAATTATTTATAAATCCTCAAAAAAATAAAAGTTAGGAAAAAAGGAATTTCCACTGAAAAATAATTGTTTACAGATGTAGGACTTGACAAAAAATCGTGGAATTATTTCTCAATTTATGAGGAAAAAGTCCTAAGGCCTTATATGCCTTTGGTCAACGATGGATCGTTTTTTTCGTAGCTTAAATGGTGTACAAACATCCCAATTGTTTGGTCCGAAAGAAATGGTTTTCAAACTTTAAACGCCTTTTTCTTGAAACCATGTGGTTAAAATCGGGCGGTCTCGCAGCTCCTACATTTTTCACCTGACTGACTTCGAATTTTAACTGTAGTTTCTTAGATAGATTTTCTAGCAAAGTGCTAGTTTCTAGCTCAACGTGAGAATAAAAATATCTATCGCTTTGAGCAAAAAATAAAACGATTTTTCGGGCCTTATAATTCAGGCCGGCCTCAAGCAGAGCGTGCCATACCTGCGCCATTTTTAAAGATTAAGACCTCAGGGCACTCTAGTGGCCGAAAAAATAGGTTTTTTGGGGATTTTTTTCCAGAAAAACTACAAAATAAATCGAGATTACAAAAAGGGCCTTTATCATACATATCAGTGACTGTATACAATCATTTTTTTTAAGCGATTAATTTCAAAATGGCGGCTGTGCAGTGTTTATCTCAAGACTGCATTTTTTAAGTTGGCCGGAAACATAACTCAGACAATTTCCAACCGATTCACTTGAAATGTTGAATATATCTTGAAAAATACATTGTCTATGGAAGTACGTAGGATTTCTTTTTATATTGCATAGCTCATTTGTTATTAACGATTTTGTAGGCAAATTTTTGGAGAGTGAAAATTTGCCTAACAAATCGCCAGATAATTGTCAATAACAAATGAACTATGCAATTTAAAAAAAATCCTACGTGCTTCCATACACCATGTATTTTTCAAGATATATTCAACATTTCAAGTGAATCGGTTGAAAATTGTCTGAGTTATGGTTCCGCCCAACTTAAAAAACGCAGTTTTGAGATAAACGCTGCACAGCCGCCATTTTGAAATTAATCGCTTTAAAAAAATTATTGAATACAGTCACTGTTATGTATGATGAACACCCTTTTTTGTAATCTCGATATATTTTGTAGTTTTTCTGAAAAAAAAAAAAATCCCCAAAAAGCCTATTTTTTCGGCCTCTAGAGTGGCCTAACCCCGTTAATAATTTTTTTTTAAAATACCATGTAACAGCCATACGTAGTAATAAAGGCTGCGTGACATCTGATCCGACGAAAAAATATCCGATGACAAAATATCCGAAAGACAAAATATCCTCATGACAAAACATCCGCGAGACAAAATCCTAAATCTTGTCCACCACATCAACGAGCGCAAAACACCTTTGTGCGGTGTGTGAGATAGTGGGGTGGGGGCATAATACGAATTTCTTCATTGAACTCAAACAAACAAACCAAAACAAACAAACAAACCCGAACATATCCCTCACATATTAATAATTTCTTCATCGAACCGAAACAAACAAACAAAACCAAAACAACAAAGCCAAACATACAAACCCAAACATATCAGTTACAAATTAATAATTTTCCTCCTTTTTATGATGGAATACAGTCCGACCTCCGAATAAGAAACCCGGCAATAAGAAACTTTTCCCAGTTTCTCACTCGAGCGCTTCCCCCACTCCGACTCGAACTCCGAGCTCGAGAATTTTGTGCGCGGAACCTCCGGTTAAGAAACCAGCCTGGGAGAGATTATTCGGGCAAAATAGAGTGAACGTTGTACTGTAAATTGATGTGTGCATGGGTGCGTGAGTATGTGTGTGTGCGTGTGTGGATGTAACAAAAAATCTACAAATTTATTAGAAATTTTTTGTATTCATTAAAAATATACATATATGTGTTGACAAGGTTTCACATAAAATAAAAACAAAGATAAGGGCATTTAAAGATTTTCATATAAAACACCAGAAATTTCCGAGACGCAATGAAAAGCGTTTTCGTCTTGTTGCGTATTATTTTAATCCGCAACGCACTCAACTGACGGTGGAATATTTTCGAGAGAGTCGAACTCTGCCATTGAAGATGAATCCTCAGAGATATTGACTTCTTCTTTTATATAAATGGGATAAAACAATATGGACATAAAGCTCTTTGTCTAAATTATCACCTTGTGGCGCAGATTCTGTAATATTTTCTTCCACTTGTATCTTACAGTCTGGTCTCTTACGCTTCTTTACATTTTCGGTCATTTTATGACAGTTAATAGTAATTCAGATACAGTAGTACACAATAATATTCAATAGTATGTATATTAATGTGAAACAAAAATTCGCTAAATAAATGTCCACGCGCAGTCGAAAACGTTTTTGCACTGGCGATGTGGATACTAAGTTGCAACTCGTTCGAGCGGGTTTCTTGTTGAGAGGACCGCATGAGGAAAGAAGTGAGAGAGACAGACAGAGATAGTGAGCGCGGAGCGCGCGCCTGGTGGGGTTATGCGATATGTAAGAAAAACTCTTCCCCTTGGGGGCTTTTGGTTTCTTATTCGGAGGTCGGACTGTAAATTTCAACGGCATCACTGTACACGTGACATGGAATAAATTTCAACGGCACAACTGTACACTTTAAGGCGTTACCCCCACTTGTAGCGCAAAAAAGGCCTTTTTCATGATTTTTTTTAAAGAAAACTACAAAACTTTTTTAATCGATCAATATACCATCTTAAAGAACACATCTTGAAGAACTTTCAGTAATTTTTTTATTGAAAAATATTACATTGTTTAGTGGCAAATGGCCGTTAATGAAATAATGTTTTTATATACACGGTTTGCGGTGACCAACATTGCGGCGAAGTGGATCATCTGAAAAAAAAATGCGGATGGATTTAGTCAAATATAAGTATAAACTAGTCTTTAATCGAAGGATTTTAAAAAATATTCATTTTTCACAAAATGGCGTGCAGTCAAAGTTAATGGTTCGATTTTAACGGAAAAAACGGCCGTTTTTTTTTTCGTTTTTTTTTTTCGAAAAAAAAAAATCGAACGATTAAAGAGTACATTTTTATGTATTAAATAAGCCTGCAAAATTTCAAGATCGGTTCATTAGTGTTCGAGTAATCTTGGTCACCGACTTCAGAAATGCCATTTTGAGAAAAACGCGTTCAAAGTTTCAATTTCAGTTTACACGAAGAAAATATTTTTTTTTGTAAACGTACATAGTCATCTATTCCGGGCCCATACAGAAGTAGGGGCCCGGATACTTATACTTCAAAAAAAGCAATAAAAAAAATCGATTTTTTCAAAATCGCAAGTGGGGGTAACCCCTTAAACTGTATACAATATCGGCAGATATTTTGTCCTGCGGATATTGTGTCGTCGGATATTTTGTCGAGGATATTTTGTCGTCGGGTCAAAACGCGTGTTACCGTAATAAAACATACTCTAAGTCTCGAAAACAGTTAAGAAATCTATCCTTTAAGGAGGTACACCAGCTTCAGCAAAATGGTGATAGATCAATAAAATTTGGTGAATTTATTCTTTAGTATTATTCATGTAGATACAAATTTTTTCAGATTTTTTGATTGTGCCGTTTTCTTACAAATAATTCACAAGCGTTTATTCTTATACCCGGAATATATACCTATATCTATAAAAACGCTATGCTTATACACGTGAACTTCAATGTTCAATTACTCGATAACGGCACAATGAAAAAATCTGAAAAAAATTGTATTGACATATATAATACTAAAGAATATATTCACCAAATTTTATTGATCTATCACCATTTTGAAATTTTACCATGGTTTAGCATGGCAACATTGTATGAAGCTGGTGTACCTCCTTAAAAAAATCGTAAAAATTAGCTATTTTTTCCTCGCCTAAAGGTATCTCTCCCCTCAATCCTGGAACACTTTCGAGCACGTGCGCTTAGGAAGAATTTTTTTCCAAAGCTCGATACATTCCACCGTACAGGCTTCCCTTACTGCCTGAATTTTTTTTTCCCTCGTGCGCGCGTGCAGGAGACACACAGCACATTTGCTCGCTCCTCGAGCGTGAAGACTCTCTCGGCGTCCTCGAAAATGAAAATTTATTATAATTTTGCCCGGCCGAGCGTAATACGGACTGAAAGCGTCGCCGTCGCCACTGCCACGAACCCCATGTATCCTCGGAGTTTCTCCGCACGCCCGGTCACTGTATCTCACGCACCGACACACACCCGAGCAATAACGGATCGTGTCGTATTCTAGGCGTACGAAGGACAAGTTGGGCGCACGTGTTCTCGCCACCGGGTCGCCATGAAAAATGCCACAGGACGAGGAAAGAGAGCACACGAGCGTCCGCAACTCGCGTACATACGTACAGAGCTATTCGCCTGCTATAAATGTGAAACATGTACGCGGCGAATTTGTAACGTCGGGAGAGGGGGGAAAAAAATGGAGGAGGCCGCGCGATAATACGAAAAACGAGAATACGAGCGGACGTGAAGGATCGAGTGTCCTCCGTAGCTTTTTTCGTTTTTTCGAATCGCTGCAAGCGGGGAGCCGAGAGATTCTTTTGTCAAGGGGTTTCAATAAGCACGCGTGTTTCCACGGAGGCATTTTTTGTGGCCCAAATGACGCCCTGTACTCTCGGACAATGGCGTTTGAATTTTCATCGTTGGAATTCAACGAAAATTCGTTTTTCTATGTTTGCATTTCCTTGTTAATATTATTCATGGTGGTTAGGCATTATTGACTTAGAAATAAAAAAACATGATTTTTTTCAAAATCACATATATGAAAATGGTAAATATTAAAAAAAAAAACAACATAAAACCTGAAATTCGAAAAATAATAATAAAAATACGTTAAGAGCAAATACAGAAACTGTTGGTTATTATAAACAGAAATTTCTATATCGGTGCCAATAAATAAAAAATAAATATAAGCAACTTATGGACAGTAATGATTGTGTGGTTGGGTATCGACAAATCGAATGCAAATGTATAGAGCTTTAGAGTAAATTAGTTTTTGGTTATTGAGATTTTCGATGTTTGTCGCTTACTCAACTTTTTTTGTATATAATAATGAATTATATAAATACTAAAAATGTCTATTTTTATACCTTACAGTTTATTATCAAGTCAGTTGCTTTTTTCATGACGTTGAAGTTTGCACCTTTGGAATGCAACGAAAATGATCTTTTTTCTTTTTCATTGTCTACATTTTTTGGCAGTTTTTGAGCTGTGAAAATGGCGCAAACATTTTTTAGCGTTCTTATTGAACGATTTGCAATGCATTTGCAAATGATGATTTTGGATATTAATGAACGATGCAACCTTCAAACCCATCATTTTTCGTCATTGCAAAAAGTAAATTCTGGAAAAATTTCATAGAATTTTCATAATTCCACATAATTTTCAAAATTCCATAGAATTTTAAAAATCGACAGATTATTCCAAATTCCACAGCATTTTCAAAATCCCCCAACTTTTCCCTGATTATTTCAGGAGGAAATAAATTCCCCGAGTTTTCCACATGCGTAACAGCCACGTTATTGGACAAAAACGTTTTTTTGCAGATTTATATCGTACATTTTCAGATGAAAATTTAGATGAAAATCCTCAAAAATGTCTCAGTGATTTTTGTAGCTTAAATCCAACGAAAGAAATTCGAGGGAACAAACGGTGACGTTTGCATCGTTCGACAGCGACGAAAATTTTGGTGTCTTCCTTGATTTCTTTATTTTGATATTTATCCAATTTTCTCGTCAACTTATATTTCAGATTTTTAATAAAGATCCTGAAACACGTTTGAGCTATTCTCGTAGCTCAAATTCGCCAATAACATATTTTGGCATATATCTTCAGTTAATACATATTTGTTTGGCCCATCTAGACTCCGAAAATCACTTGTCTACTTTTAGGCATTGTCATTAGAGATTTACGATCACAAATTGCAAAGTTTTTTCCATAATAAAACAATTTTTTTTTAGAAAAATCATTGCATTTGAACGATATCCTTTTTCGCCATTTTTTAAAAATCGTTATCATTATGCAGTTTTTTCATTTTGCGAATTGAAATAGTTAATCTCTAATGAGAATCCGTAAGACCGTTTAGACGATTTTCACTGCCTAAATCGGCAAAAAAATTGCGTTATTAAAAAGAATTAATTCCCGTTGCATTCTAACGACGCATACTTCTCAACGTGAGAATAAAAATTCATTTATAAAAATTAATTATTTTCTCAATTTCTCAATTGAGCTCAATTTTTTGCGCCGATTTAGGCTGTCAGTAGCACTAAACGTTTTCGCGTATTCTTATCCGAGATTTGTTACCTCAATTGGCAAGAGAAGGGTTTCGACAATGGTAACAAGTGAACAAATGAAAAGATAAATAAAACCTTGTTGCATTCCAACGATGCAAACTTCAACATTCCAAAATGAGACGATCAAAGTTATTGCTTTCCAATACCATTACCGCTACCCATTTAATGCACATTATGGTTTATATATAATTGTTTTTGTGTACTTATAATAAACATAATAATACTCATAATTAGCGTTTTAAATTTTGAATAATAATAAGCGTTCAATAATGATAATAATAATAATAACCATGAGCCTTATATTATAATAATAATTTTAAAAAAACTCTTTCTTGGCCGTTCCAAAAAAATGTTAGCAACAACGTACTTCTGATACGAGTTGATTATGACGAAAATCAAATAATCGCGCGAAAAATATAATCTTAAGATTACTCGTCGTTTGTTGACTGTGGAAGAAAAAAAAAACAAAAAAAAACTCGTACAAAAAATGCGAAAAATGAATTCCAAGCACAATCTGCACCTTTCGTATTGCAGCTTTAGATTGTCCATCGCATTATGTTGAAGTTTGCATCGTTAAAGCGCAACGAAAGTTTCGTGGTTCAATTTATATTGGCGAATTTAGCCCTTCAAAATCCCTCAAACGTTTTTCCGTACCCTCATTGAAGATATTCAGCCTAAATATGTAAGAGTGGTTTTGGATGACAATGACAATTGGGGAACATAAAATAAAAAAGAATTATCGTCGCATTCCAACTATGCAAACTTCGACCTGGCCATTTCCAACGATGCTGAAGTTTGCATCGTTGGACTGCAACGAATTAAATTTTCTTTCGGCCGATTTCGCCTACAAAAGTCCTTCAACCATTTTTTAAGATTTTTACTCAGCGATCTTCATTATAAATCTATAAAAAAAAAAGATCGCTCATAATAATACAAATATGAAAAATCAAATGTAAAACGTAACTTTCGTTGCATTCCAACTATGCAAACTTCAACATGGCCACTTCCAAATAAAAATCCTCAAAAACGGTTAATTGATTTTTCCACCTCAAACCCGACGAAGGGAACGTCCGAGAGAAAAATGCATTGCGTTCCAACGATGCAAACATTGCAATATCATCTCAGCCAAGTGGACCCAAAAAAGAACGAATCGTCGAAGTTTGCTTGCCCATAAATTGCGACCAAAAGAAATATATACCCACGTATAACGCGTGCGATAATACAATTGGGAGTAAACAGCGAGAAATCACGAGCGAATGCTAACATACTGCTTTTTGTTTTCGTACGTTGTTTTTTCTTTCTTCTTTTTTGAGATAAGAACAAGGCGATTCTTAGTGAGGGAACGTCGCGAGATATTTTCGCGCATTGTACGGGAGTCTACAAAATGAAACAAAAGATGTGGAGTCGTTGGAAAGATAATCAATATAAGTGGAGGGTAGGAGGGGACGAAAGAGAGATTAAATTATACGCCGCACACATACAACAGTGTATCTCGCAGTTTTCTTAATTTTTTTCCTTGGACTGTTTCATATGGCAATATCTCTCTCTCTCTCTCTCTCTCTCTCTCTCTCTCTCTCTCTCTCTCTCTCTCTCTCTCTCTCTCTCGTCTGCAGTACACTCTTGCGGTCGCGCGTTGCCACGCAGTACACACGAGAGAAAGGCTCGCAGCAGCCAAGATGTGGGCAAGTTAACGACCCGCTATCGTGTGTGCCGCTGTCAATTGCGTGGCAAAAAAATTCAGTGAAAAAAAATAAAATAGCGGTCGGTGGAGAATCTCGCGAGTAGTTTCTACCCCCCCCCCCCCCCTTCTCCGCCACTTCGTGTAAGCTCGAGAGTTCGCTTCGGAATATCGGAAAGATGAAACGAGGCTACAGAAGTGGAGCTAATCGTCGGAGACCTCGAGCGAGACCTGTCAATCATCTCTCTCTCTCTCTCTCTCTCTCTCTCTCTCTCTCTCTCTCTCTCTCTCTCTCTCTCTCTCTCTCTCTCTCTCTCTCTCTCACTCACTCTCTCTCTCCACTTCAGCGTGACGGGAATTTCATGAAAAAAACGGCACTCGCGCACCTGTTGAGGTTAATTTTCCCGTATCCAAGCACTCGAAGAACATAAACGAAGAATGAAAGAACATTCGAACGCGTGGTGAACTGTTGACCGCTGCCACGAGTTCTATTCTCTTCAGTTCCTCATTTTCATTAATCTCCAATCATATTTTGCAAATTTAGGTTGTAGATGGCTATACAAGATTTCGAAAAAAATGTTTGCGTGATTTTCGTAGCTCAGATGCCAAAGAAAATTTGGCGAATAGAAAAAGATTAGTTTTGTTGCATTCCAACGATGCAAACTTCAATATCATCACAAAGTATCATGGGCTCGAAGTTTGCATCGTTGAAAGGAAACGAAAATTCTTTTTCATTTCATACTTTCATTATTATCCAAAATCGTGTGCAGATTAAGGTTGTAAATCGCTAAATAAGAATCGTCAAAAATGTTTTGCGCGATTTTTGTAGCTGAAATCTGCCATCGGAAATTTGGGATATGGAAAAAAAATCATTTTCGTTGCGTTCCAACGATGCAAACTTCAACGTCGTAAACTATTCGAGAAGTAACGCGTAAAATGAGACGACGTTGAAGTTTGCTTCGGCGGAGTGCAACGAAAATTAATTCTTTTTAATTGCTCGGGTTTTTTTTTCGGGCGCCTTTTGGGCTGTTGAAATCACTCAAACGCTTTCACGTGATTTATTAGAGATTTATGACCTCTATTCGCAAAAAAGGCCTTGGATAATGATTAAAGATAAAGAAATGAAAAATGAGAAGAAAAAATTGTTGTATTCCAAGGACGGAAGTTGCAACGTCATAAAATGAGGCGATCAAAATGGATTTTAAGTTTGTAGCGTTTGAATGCAACGATTTTTTTACATTTCTTTATTTTGATTAGTATTAAAAATCATATTTCGTAGATTTGGCTTGTAGATCGCTAAATAAGAAGCCCAAAAAATGATAGTAGGATTTTTATGGGATACATTTTTTGAAGTATGGGGAACTCACTGAAAAAATTCTGCAGTCCAACAATGTTAACTTGAACATCATCGATCAAAGCCATCACTTCCCAGTGGCGGTACCGCCACCTTTTTATACACATCAGGTATTTATAAAATTGTTTTTGTGTACTCATTATAATAATAATAGAATCACGGCGATAATAATCGTGATAATAATAATGGTTAATATTAATAATTATATTGATATTAATAATAATCGGAATCTTACACCATCCGATATTTTTGCGCAATTATTTTATTTTTCTCACCATGAAATCTTATCAGAAGTGCATTATTTCTCACATATTTTTTTTGCATGTGTTTTTTTATTACCATTACAATAATAATAATAATGAACACTTTATATACTAATAAAATCATTAGAATAATAATAACATCATCCGTATAAATATTAAACATCATAACAATAAAATGATATATATCAATGTAAATAATAATAATAATAATTTTAAAAAACACTTTTTCCGCCCGGTGCAAAAAAAATGTGACCAATAATGGACTTCCCATAAGACTCGATTATGAGGAAAATCAATTTGCGAAAATAATATCAAACGTTACAGGAATTCACCACGTTGATTGTAAAATAAATTAATCGAATTAAAAAAGAAGAAAAATGATTTCCAAGCACAGTCTACACCTTCTGGACACGACCAGGAGCCGCTAGATTTCCAGAGAGGAAAATAGTACGTGTGTCGTGCCCGCAGGACAATCGCTTTTCTCTCGAGACCGTTGCGGGGCGGGTGGCTGGGCTCGAAACTCAATTTCTTGATGACGGTCCGATCAACGGCAGGTAAAAGGTTCGCTCGAGTTTCTTTATCGTGTATTCTATGCGAAATATCGTCCCCGTTCGCCACAAAGAATTTCTTTCGACCCGAAAGGTAAAGAGAGGAGGGGAGAGAGAGAGAGAGAGAGAGAGAGAGAGAGAGAGAGAGAGAGAGAGAGGAGCCTCGGAGGGAGCAAATCTCTCTTGGATCGTCTTGGAGTGAGAAAAAGCCCCTCGGCTTTCGCTTCTTTCCTTAGACCATAGAGTATAGTGATGCACAAGTGATGCAAAAGCGAAAAATGGGAGAAGAAAAATCTGCGGGCTCTACGTGTACTCTCTCTAGGTTGGTGGCTTCTAGCTCAGGGCGTACTACCACCCGTGTATTGTAAACAGCTTTATATATATATATATATATATATATATATATATATATATATATATATATATAGGAGGCAACCTCATATCCATCCTTTTCGCTTGAATAGAAGTTTCCAGCGACCCCCGGCAAACCGCAGCTAACTGTAAAAAGCAAATCCCGCGTTCGGCTTACTCATCTTCGAGCTCTCGATACACACACAGAGGAATGCCCCTGGAATCCCTCGTGTGCGTGAATCCCCACAGAGCTTCCCTAGTATAGACTCTTGCCCGTCACGGGAAATCCGACATTGTAGAGCTCCGAGCGAACGACGTATTCGGATATTCAACGTTTCGCTCGAAGGAGCTCGAAATACCTCGTCAACATTTCGAGATTAAGGGGGGAGATATCTTTAGGCGAGGAAAAAAATTGCTGATATTCGTGATTTGTTTTTTTCAAAGATTTTACAGTTTTTGAGACTCAGGGTATGTTTTATCACCGTAAAATGAGGTTACTTTAAGAAGGCTTTGGAAGTTTTCCGTTGGTAAGTTTTTTTTTAACATCTTAGATTCCACATTATTTGCTTCAATGGAATATGTCTTTTGGCTATCAAATTTTTAAGAAAGTCGAGCCCCACTATCCTCGCAATAATTATATATTTGACCTTAGCACGCCACACTTATTTTTTCGCGACATTCTTGCCACACTCGGGTTTGTGGGACACCATTCGGATTTTCATTCGTAACTCCGAGTAAAGTAGTGGTATTTCGATGGCTTTTTTTTAAATCGATAGCCAATTAGTCGAGAAATCTGTCTACGCATTGACCGAATCGTCAAACTTAAGGGGTCTTCTCAATTTAGACGCTAAAAAAGGCTATTTTGATGAATTTTTTTGATAGGTTTATATTACATGTATTAATAAATACACTTTCGAAATACATTGAAAATTTTATTTATTTATTTAAGTCACTATTTATAGACGAAAATGGTAGTTAAAATAATGTTGTAAAAAAATTGTCGATATGCGCTGTTGATGAAATCTCGGAGATTGATCATCCGAAACAAAAAAATCAAACGGATTTAGATTCAGTATGTGGCTATAGCGCATATCATACGATTTTTGATATATGCAAAAATAACAAAATGGCGGACATTTCTCGAAAAAAAACTTGTTTTTTTTCACCGTTTTTGGCAAAAAAAGTAAATATCAAAATTTAAAAAAATCCTTTCGAAGATTCCGTTTCGAAGATTTTATCAACAAGCCGTCGAAAAACGTTGTTTCGAGAAAAACGCGTTTAAAGTTTGTTTCGGTTACATAAATACATCACAACTAAAAAAAAATGTATTTCGAAAATGTATCTATTTAGTGTAACAACTTTTATACCAATATCTATAATATTAATATATCCAAATAAATAATAAAAGTAGCCTTTTTAGCGCCTAAAGTAAGAAGACCCCTTAAGAACTTCCGAAGTATACTCGTTTGAAAAATATCTTCTCTCGAGAAAAGCGAGAGAGAAAATTGATTTTATGCTTTTTGTTCGGGTTCCTCCATCCTTAGTGGGGCATGCGAGGGTTAAAAAAAAAGTGTCAGAGTAATCTCGAGTGTGGGGCTTATTTGACAGAGCATTGAAATGCAACTTGTGTCAAAGATTACGGGTTATTTTGAAATCATTTTGATAAAGAATAATTAATATTTTATGCATTATACATGGAAGTAAATGAAAAACGACTTTTTACAATCAAATTGTTATCTTTATTAGGGAAACATTTTACATAAAAGTATCAAGTACCTGGGATACTATTATAGGCGCTTAATCAGTCTTATAATTATTATCGAGATCAAAATCAACTTGAGCAACATTACAATCAACTTTAGACATTTTAAGATATTTAATGTATAAAGTCAATATGTATAAATGCTTATATTCAATGACCCTTTCGATATTTTAAGACGATCCCTTAAGGGATTTTTGACGACTCGCTATAGTTTTCGAGATATTGAATTTTGAAGTTTTTTAAAAAGTATTTTTATACTTTGTATTTGTATACTTGTATACAATTGTAAGTATTTTCCAAGATACGAAGCCGAAAGCAGAGGAGCGTCGAGCAGGTGTGTGAGCTTTGTGTGCGCTTTGAAGCGCGTTTTCTCTAGTTTTCATTTTCGCGATTTTTCCAAATTGGCGGGCGTGATATCAAAAAAACTAAACGACCTACTGGATCAAACCAAAGTTTATTTTCCTTAATATAAAAATCCCTTCCAAGTGAACAAAAAAGAGTCGTTGAAAAAGTCTTTTAAAATAATTTTTATAGCACGTTAGTGTTTTTTTAAACACATTTTTTTTCAAACCTGAGAAAAGTTATAATTTCACCATTTTTCAGCTTTTTTCTTCATTCACCCAGAATGAAAATATATGACAATTGGAAATTTTGTCGGTTTTTTTTGTATCAGTCAAGAATTATGAGCTGCCTCTTTCCCGCCGATTGGGCAAGACGCAGTGACAAGACGCACATGGAATAGGCTGATAAATCTGCAGTCATTTATTGTTTCATGTTGAACATTTTTTTTATACATTTCAAATATACATGAAAAGATATTTCAATGTTTACTGGGCTCGCATGTTTTTCCCTTCTGAAAAAAAAAAAACGCTTTTTTGACCTTCTAATTTAGGCTCCCGCTTTAAAATCAAGGTTCCGAACACCCCCGCTGATCGAACTGAAATTTTGCACAAACCTTCCTTTTAATATCTTAAGACAACCCTTAAACGAATTTTTAGCGACCCGCAATATTTTTCGAGACATTGATTTATATACAGCCTATATATACAGGGTGTCCCTCTCATCTCTGCCACCCGAAATAACTCGATAATTATCGACGTCGCAAAAAAATATTCCAGACAAAAGTTGTACGGTGTGAAGGGGGCCATCGAATGCAACCAATTTTTTTTCATTTCTGTGGAGGCGCTGACGCACAGTGAAGGTGACTTCCACTTTTTTTTCAAATGGAATGGTACATTTTTTTTCAACCATCTTGTGGAGCACCTCAAGCCGCATAAAAAACGTTGGGGGATTAAAGTTGTTCGAGGTCATTGAAGGTCAGTATCGATGATACAAATCTAAATATCTCGGATCACTACCAAATATTTGCTAGTGTTCCGAGATATTTAGCTTTGTATTTCATTTTCATAGGTGACCTTGAATGACTTTGAACGACCCCCTAATGTTTTTTATGCGGCCTGAGGTGCTCCACAAGATGGTTGAAAAAAAAAAATGTGCCATTCCATTTGAAAAAGTGGAGGTGACCTTTACTGTGCGTCAGCGCCTCTACCGAAATAAAAAAAAATTGGTCGCATTTGGTGGCCCCCTTCGCACCCTACAACTTTTGTCTGGAACATTTTTTGTGACGTCGACAATTACCGAGTTATTTCGGGTGACAGAGATAAGAGGGACACCCTGTGTATCTGCTACGTCTCCGTTCATACCTATATATGAGGTGATCCATGTCACTTCAACTAGCAAAAAAAATCCACAAATAATTTTGAAAAATCGAGTTACTTTATTGAAAAATATTCACCGAGTGTCGAAATTAAAAAAAAAATCTGACGTTTTTTCTCGTTGATTACCATTTTTTCCATCCAAATGGCTGTATCTTTGGCAGGATTTGACGTATTTACATTCGTAAAAAACGAAAATGTGCGTCTTTTTTTGGCCTTCCAGAAAATAACATATTTGTATTTCATACATGTGACATATATGTATGAAATGTATTCCAAAAACCTGGTAAACATACAGCGAGTGCTCCACACTTTTCAATCGATTATTAATTTTTAAAAAAATGCTGTTACTTCACGGTGTTTAGGTCCCATAATATAAAAAATACCAAAAATCCGTTTTTCGTATTCACAATTCGGGGAAATTAAAAAAAATAAAATAACTAGTGTCTTTCCTTGAGAAAAAAAAATATTTTTGCATATTTTGCGCTGAAACGGACATTCGACTTGCTCAATAAAATCTAAATTAATTTTTTTCTGGAAGGCCATAAAAAGACGCACATTTTCGTTTTTTACGAATGTAAATACGTCAAATCCTGCCAAAGATACAGCCATTTGAATGGAAAAATGTTTAAAAAATTGTAATCAACGAAAAAAAAGTCATAATTTTTTTTTCTTCGACACACGGATATTTTTCAATAAAGTAACTCGATTTTTCAAAATTATTTGTGGATTTTTTTTACTGGCTGAAGTGACATGGATCGCTTCATATGTTATCGCGCTCTCCGTTTTGTCCAAACAAAAATATCCAAACAAACCCAAACTAAAAAACTATTGCACGTCGCCAACAATCCCTTTAGGGGTTGTTTTCAAATATTAAAAGGAAGGTTTGTGCAAAATTTCAGCTTGATCGGCAGGGGGTCGAAACTTTACCCATTTTTCCTAGCCCAAAGGTCTCTCCTCCCTTAAATATTTTCGAATACGTTTTCAATTGTTTTTAGCTCTTTATTGGACACATGGGGTCTATGAAGACCACACGGGCCGCAGGCACATTTTCGTCGTCACTGATACTTAAAAAAATCTGTTACCACGCGTTGACAATGAATCGTTAATGAGTAACATTAATCCTCGGTGCAGGATGCATCTTAAGTTTATCTAAGTCATGAAAAATATGTAACAGTATGAAAATGGGATGCCCAAAGTGGACCTGTATTTGTTTCACTTGCTTTTTTCTGGTTTCTACTTTTTAACAGAGAGATAGAGATCGGAGAAAAAAGTTCGAGTGACAGCTCACTCTGTGGCGTAGCTTTACATTGTTTATACACAGTACAATATTTTCGTTGCATCCCAACGATGCAAACTTCAATACCCTGATTTTGAACGTCATCCAAATATAAGCGCTACAATCTACATTATCTGTAGAGATAACGTCGATACGAAACAAAATTATGGTGGAAAACAATAATATTATTTTTACTTTACAAAAATTCATGTTCCCAAAAAATCCTGATGGTTCGCGCACCATAATTTTATTGAGCATCGATAAATATTAATTAAAAATTCAGGCTCTATTTTTGGGTGGAATCTGAGTTCTGGACGTTTGTCGAAGAAAAAAGATGTCACGTGACAATTTTTTTCGGAAAAACAAAACAGGATTTATCTGCAGTTTTATCTGAATACTATTAGAACATAAAAATATGGGCGATATGAGTTGAATTTTTTGCCACGAACAGTTTTTCAAATTCTCATTAGAATTTCATTCGAATTTTGAATTAAAAAAAAAACGAATACATTGTAGCCATTCTACATTTTATCGAAAAATCTAACATGACAATTTTTTTCGGAAAAAATGAAACAGGATTTATCCCAAGTTTCATCTGAATCTCATTCGAATTTAGAAAAAAAATCGTCGATTCAAGTTGAATTTTTTTGCCACTTTTTAATTTTTTTTATTTGAATTTGATTTGAATAAATCGAAAAAATTCTGACCATTCCACATTTTTAACGAAAAAATCTAACACTTTTTTCAGAAAAACAAAACAGGATTTGTCCAAAATTTTATCCGAATTTAGAAAAAATCATCGATATAAGTTGAATTTTTTGCCATGAGAATTTTTCAAATTCTTGTTGCAATTCTATTCGAAATTTGAGTTAAAAAAGATCGATTAAATTTCCGGTCATTTTCTGCCAAAGCGTAAAACTGACGTTTCGGTCCGAAATGGCCGATCCATGCGCCTACGGAGCAAGGTCCTCGTTCGTGCATGATAATCTCCGAAGTGCACCCCCGGGTGTACGTAACCATTTTGTTTGCGCCTCTAGGAGTCGTTAACCCCCCCCCCCCCCCCCCCCGCTCCACGTGTTCGTAAGAGAAAAGAGTCTGACGTCAAGACAGATCGATTTCCGCGAGTCAAAAATTTTCAACGCGCAACAAATGTTCTTTTTTAACCGAAATATCGCCGGATGTTCATCGAAGGCGAAAAGTCGTGGCGTTTCGTCCCGATCGATACGTGGGTAGCGATTTGTAAGTATCGCGTGGTACATTGTCGATAAAACGCTCACGGTTAACTATAGACCGTAAGTTAAGAAGTATACGAGTGAAAGCCTGGTCTCGGTCGCCCCGTAGGCTTCGACGTGCAGAAAACCCGAAGGTGGGAGATGGAGGAACAAGACCGAGCGAGAGTCGAAGGGTCGTGGTGGGGGTAGCCGTGGAGGCACACCAAGATGGCGTAACTGCCGGGCCCGGAGAATAAGCGCACGAGGGATCGATCGTACGAAATTTTCCCATCGGAACGCGCTCGAGAACGGCGAAGTTTGAAAATCAACTCCACCGAATCCTCTCTAACGTTGATATTTTCTTCTCGCTATAATTGTGCCGATTCCGAGGCATTTTCAAGACTCGAAAAGATCAAATATCGAGGTACCACGGACGGGTAGAGAAAAAGGACGCGCTGCCTTAGGATGCGGAGAGCGGCGGAGGACAAGAGAGCCAAGCTTGACGGAACGAACTTTAATATGATCTTTTTTGTTTTCCATCGATGCCCAGCGGCAAGAGGGAGAAAAAAAAGTGCCTGGCGTGCGCGCCGCCGCTATATCGATTACCGTCCGTTTCCAAAATGGCGATTCGGGCGCACACGCACCGGTCTATGGGCCTTTCCTTCTCCACGGCACTCTAATCGCCGAAAACGCGCGCGCGCAGCGTTTAGTGAAGCTGCTACCCGATTGGGTCGTTCGATATCCTCGAGAAACGTCGGTATTGAAAATCGCGAAGAAACGAACGCCAAGCCGATTCCGACGAAACAAAAGGTAAAAATGCATCATCCCTTGTTTCGGACGGCAAAAACGATAAAAAGAAAGTTTCAAACGTCATTTTCGGGAAAGAGCGCATCGCGATGGTGCGTTCTTGCAAAAATAATAGCGAGGATCGACACGTTGATGGGAAATGTTTGCAGTCGCGTGACGCCGAACGAGGATTCGTTTACTCACCGTTCGTGGTCCGTGGATTCCTCGGGAAACACAAAGTATCCTATCTGAGGTACCCTCTCCTGAATTCTCCAACGACGGGGATATTCTCCCCGTTAATAAATATATATATATTTATAAATATATATATATATGTGTGTAAGAATAAGTTGCGCACAAATGTACACCACTACAATGTAGAAATATACGAAGGAACGATCGTCTTTTATCTCTCAACAAAAACCGAACGATTGAAGCACGCAAGTTTTGTAGATGTATACAAAAATGTATCCTTGGAAAAAGATTCGCTCGCACAGACGCGTTGACGATAAATACGACGGTATAAAATTGGCTTATCGAACTATTAACGCGCGACGCGTACTTTTTCCGAAATTCTTCTTTATTTGTTCAGCGAGAGCACTTTCACAAACTCGACCACCTGGCTTGGTAACGCGCGAGCGACTGACGGGCTACGCTACACCCCTGGATAGCGGACAAGCCGGGAGGGGAGGGGGGCGACGGTGGCGCGGCTGGAGAGCGCCAGAGGCAGCGCCCACTGCGGCGGTGGCGTCGCGCTCTCCCTCCCTCGGCGCGATTTGTCTCGCGCTCTTTTCTCTCACTCTCTTCCGTTTTCCACCCGGCCACAGTCTGTCTGCCCTTCTGCTTGTCGTCTTTTCGTCACTTGACGCATCGCTGGCACTTTTTCTACGATATATACTCGCTTTCTTTTACCCTCCGAATGCTTCTCGCCTTCGGCTCAGTGGCCTCATGTTCGAAGCGAAAATTTCACGAGCAAAGATCGAGGATTACCCATACAGCTGATGTGTTGTTTCAATCAGGAAGAAACTCGGAGATTGGCGTTCTTCCAATGTCCTCCAATGGCGATACTCTTCTTTTTTTTAATCGCTGCGTGCAATGGAATAACATTTATTTTGTCGACTATCGCGTGTATCTCTGTCACGACTCTTCGTCGTTTTTCTTGGGAACTAATGGAACGAGCCGTTTCCGGCTATTGGGAAAGAATTCTCGTTTTTGTGCCTCGCACGCGAACGATACGAAACGGCGTGCACTCCTCGCGACAGTTGGAACGAGAATGACAAAAGAGAGCTTTTCTCGCCTCTTGTAATGTGGATTCGTTTTTGCTCGGAAAAAATCGATCTTTACGCGATAATTATGAAATTTTCATGCCGATTTCCGACGAATCGGAATTTTTGTTTCTACGTGGATTCGGCCACCCTCTCGTTTTTAAGCAGCTCTAAGCGAGGGTGACAAGGCGATCGATTGGGCATAATTCCTTTCGGAATTTTCACAACCTTCTGGATCACTAATAAAAAAGGGGGATCCTCGGCTTTTTTGGGGTTATTCCGTATTGCGTTTCTTGATTTTCGTGCCGCGGCAATGCGACATTCCTTTTCATGGAAATACGTACTCATTTCGAACGGTAAAATGGTACCCTTGTGGTTAAGGCGGGAGCGTGAATTAGAGATCCGACATATCGTTTTTTATTGCTTAAATCGATAGATAAACTATCCAAGAATATATTTACAATGTTACAGAGGCCAATTGTAAATATTTTCGAAGATACAAGGCCAAAAGCAGGTCAGCGATTGATATTTGATATTGATATTTCATCTCATTGTAAACTTTGAAGCGCGTTTTCTCCAGTTTTCATTTTCACGATTTTTCCAAATTGGCGGGCGTGATAGCAAAAAAAACTAAACGACCCATTGAATCAAACCAAAGTTTGTTTTTTTCAGTATGAAAATCTCTTCTAAGCGAATTAAGGAAGTCGTTGAAAAAGTCTTTAAATCATTTTTATATTACGTTAAAGTGTTTTTTTAAGACGTTTTTTTTTTCAAACTTGAGAAAAGTTATAGTTTCAACCAATTTTCAGCTTTTTCTTAATTCTCCCAGAAGACAAATATATGACAATTGAAAACTTTATTGGTTTTTTTGGTAGCATGTCATAATATCACACGACAAAACATCACGACCATAAAATATCACAATCCGATTATTCTCCCCACGAGAGAGTGGGTTTGTTTGGGTTTGTTCGTTTGTTTGGGTTTATTTTGTCGTGTGATCAGGTGACATGGAACCGTTTTTTTTTATTCAGTCAAGAATTACGAGCTGCATCTTTCCCGCCGATTGCGGACTGCAGTGGCAAGACGCACATGGAATAGGCTGATAAATCTGCAGTCATATATTGTTTCATGTTGAACATTTTTTTTTATACATTTCAAATATACATGAAAAGATACCTCAATGTTTACTGGGCTCACTTATTTATTCCCTTCGAAAAAAAATCCCGAAAAACGCTTTTTGGGACCTTCTAATTCAGGCTCCGCCTTAATGACTTAAAAACGACGGCGGTGGGTCAGGCATCATTGGGGGTACTGGCCAGAGGGTCAATTTCCTTTTCACTAATATCTTTGTAAGGATTGTGGTCGAAGAAAGTTTTACAATTTCATATAATCAGCTGAGGTGGCTCATAGGTACGATGTATAGTATGGGGAAATCTGTTACTTTTTCCTGCGTTTCAAAATATACCCTTGATGACGTTCAAGTTTACATGGTTGGTACGCAATATTTTATTTTTATTTCTTTATTTTTATTATTATACATAACCTTTCTGCAAATTAAGCTATTTTGAATAATGATACGAGAAAACTTTTGAGCGATTTTCACACCCTAAATCGGCATGCCTACGATGTGAACGTCAACGTTATTCTCCCTGGGGACTTTTTCATATTGGCTATTCCAAATGAACCCTTTTCTATCACTCCCTACGGGGCCGTGTTGAAATTCCGAACTTTGGGTGGTCGGAACGCTCAAAACTTCGGAAGAATACTACCCCGATGGATCAAAACTCCGAGCGAATTTTACCCGAAAGACCAAAACTCCGAAAATCTGAACGGGGCCTGCTTGAAATTCCGAACGTTTGGAAGCAATTAAATATTTGTCGACAAAAAAATTACAGAGTATTCTTCAGATGAAACTTTGACAAATACCTAATTTTTGTAGAAATTCAGCATCGCCATTTTCTAAACAAAAATCCTTAAAATTAGCTGTTTTCGATCACGTTGGAATGCAACGATTTTTTGTTAATTTTTCATTTCACCATTTGTTCCATTATCGAAAGCCTTTTTTTGCAGATACTGGCCGGCAATCTCTCATCAAAAAAAAGTAAACACGTTTGAGTAATTTTTACGGTCTAGAACGGCCAAGAAAATTTAAGCATTCAAATAGAATTGATTTTCGTTGCATTCCAACGATACAAACTTCAATATCATTGTTTTGGCTTGTTACAACTAGGCATAATCCGTTAAGGGGTCCTCTCACTTTAGACGCTAAAAAGGCTATTTTCATGCATTTTTTTGATAGGTTTATATTACAGATATTTATATAAAAGTTGTTACACTTAATAAATACACTTTCGAAATACATTTAAAAAATGATTTATGTATTTAAGTCACTATTTATAGACGAAAATAGCAGTTAAAAAATGGTCTAAAAAATGGTCGGTCTGCGCTGTTGGTGAAACAAAAAAATTAAACGGTTTTAGATTCAGTATGTTAATGGCTATAGCGCATATCATACGATTTTTGGTATATGCAAAAATAACAAAAAGGCGGACATTTTTCGAAAAAACAAAAAAAACGTGTTTTTTTCACCTTTTTGGCAAAAAAAGAAAATATCAAAAATAACAAAAATCTTGATATGCGCTGTAGCTATAGTTGTAAAGAATATGTGGTTAAAATTTCATAAGGATCGGTTCAGTAGTTTCGAAGATTTTATCAACAAGCCGTCGTAAAACGTTGTTTCGAGAAAACCGCGTTTAAAGTTTGTTTGGGTTACGTGAAAACAATCTTTTTTCTCACTATTTCGAAAGTGTATTTATTGAGTGTAACAACTTTTATATCAATATCTATAATGTGAACCGATAAAAAAATTCATGAAATGCTAAGCGGTCACCCCTCCGAGTATCGGCCATGCGCAAGGATGCTTAAGGACCACAGTAACGGGTATAAAATAATGTGCGAATTTAACAATTTTTTTCGTATGAAACAGTTATTCACTCATAAAATTAATTACACATCTATTTGATATGAATATCAAGCTGTTCGAAAATGTATATTTATTTTTCGATGTACAAAATGGCCGGTTACTAATATTTTCTTTTGTTATCTTTTTTTAGGCGCTCCGTGGCGTGACATTTAGCATCCACAATTTTTTATCTAGAACAAAAAACAAAAATTCTCGTCAATCTACATCAGAATACCTAGAGAAGTACTTACGGAATTTAAAAAATATTGTTTTATTCAAAAGTTGTAGGTATTTGAACTTAAGAAATGAATTATCCGTGAAAAATTTCGTTATAACTGCTCATAAACTGCTCATAAAATGAAAAGTTTTCGATTAATCAGAAATTCCGTGCGTACTTCTCTGCGGAATGCAATTAGGAACGTAGCTTTTGAATTTGAAGTAAATCGAGTGAAAATTGTTGAAGTTATTTTGTCACGCCAATTGGAAAAAAGCTGTTTTGAGAAGTTTCGAGGAGTCGGCCATTTTGTTCATCGAAAAAAAAATATATTTTTTTCTAACAGCTTGATATTCATACTAAAAATATGTGTAATTAATTTTATGAGTGATTTTATACCCGTTACTGTGGCCTAACCCCTTAACTCGAAGCAGAGCCGGTCCACGAGTGTAGACGAGATCTTGTGTTACTTCGAAATTTATTATTACTAGGCGACTGCTTCATTGTATTGAATTATACTTCACGTTGCACGCAGATACAATGTACCAACCATCTAAATAGTAACGTACGTTTCGGCATAAATTGCCAGTGTTTTAAGGAGGTACACCAGCTTCATACAATGTTGCCATGCTAAACCATGGTAAAATTTCAAAATGGTGATAGATCAATAAAATTTGGTGAATATATTCTTTAGTATTATATATGTCAATACAATTTTTTTCAGATTTTTTCATTGTGCCGTTATCGAGTAATTGAACATTGAAGTTCACGTGTATAAGCATAGCGTTTTTATAGATATAGGTATATATTCCGGGTATAAGAATAAACGCTTGTGAATTATTTGTAAGAAAACGGCACAACCAAAAAATCTGAAAAAATTTGTATCTACATGAATAATACTAAAGAATATATTCACCAAATTTTATTGATCTATCACCATTTTGCTGAAGCTGGTGTACCTCCTTAAGCAGCCGCAACATAAAGTGCTTCGTCCGTGAGGATCTTTTCTTGATGTCATTTGTTGTTAACATTTCTCGCGAAATGAAAAATAATTATGATACGTTGTGTGCGCATCCCAACATATTAGTCGAAAATGAAGTCGTTAGGGTGTACGCAATTGAGTGCCATAGGCCCTGGCCGTAATGGTTCATTTACGAGCTAAACGCGAACGATCGGTAGCTAACGATTCCGAACGAAGACTTTCGAAATATCAGTCATCGTCTAGCCCTCTTATCTTCGAAAAATACTATTAGGACGTTGAATTAGTTCCCGCTGTTTTCCAATAGATGGCGTTGCCAGAACTGCGCGCGTGTCTCAAAATGACCTGACATTTTTATTTATTAATAAAACGTATTATTTATTTGAAAAGTGCGAATATTTTTATTTCAATATAAGGTACAAACATGGAGGTTATGTGTGGAACGCAATACCCGATAAATGGCCGCCTCGTTCCTGTTTGCAAACGTTCGCTCTTTTGACGAAATTTTCAATAACATTTTGGCATAATTGCGGACTAATTTCATTAATGGTGTGTTCAATTGCTTCCGTGAGCTCCGGAATGGTCTGTGGATCATTGGCATACACTTTTCCTTTCGGAAAATCCCAAAGAATTCCGTGGTGCGAGATAAAATGACAATGAAACTTCGTCTGCAATAACTATGCAGCAAATAACAATTTCGACGCGTTGCTCGATCCTGTAATTCTCTATGACCAAACCTCAATACTTCCTGATTCCAGTTGTCAAAGATTAGTACTCTATATTCGCCACAAAAAAAAAATGGCACGCAATTTAAAATGTCAGGTCATTTTGAGGGGCCGGGTAGAAATTCCGAACTTTGAATGCTCCCACGATTTGAAATTCCGAATTTCAATGTGTCGAAATTGAAGATGGAGCCGGGTTGAAACTCCGACCTTTGAATGGTCAGAAAGATCAAAACTCCGAAAAAATTTTACACGAAAGACCAAAACTCCGAAAATCTTAACACCGTCAAAATAATTCGGCTATGGAAGTTTTTAACGTTTCAAAATTTTCAATAAATCGACGAGTTTTTTCGGGAATTTTTTATTCATTAAGGCCTTAGGCCACAGTAACGGGTATAAAATCATGTGCGAATTTAACAATTTCGTTCGTATGAAAAAGTGATTCACTCATAAAATTAATTAGACATCTATTTAGTATGAATATCAAGCAATTAGAAATTTTTTTTTTTTTCCGATGTACAAAATGGCCGACTACTCGAAACTTCTCGAAACAGCTTTTTTCTAATTGACGTGACAAATAACTTCAACAATTTTCACTTGAATTACTTCAAATTTAAAAGTTATGTTCCTAATTGCATTTCGCAGAGAAGTACGTACGGAATTTCTGATTAAAGGAAAACTTTTCATTTTATGAGCAGTTTATGAGCAGTTATTACGAAATTTTTCACTGAAAATTAATTTCTTAAGTTCAAGTACCAACAACTTTTGAATAAAACAATATTTTTTTAATTCCGTACGTACTTCTCTAGGTATTCTAATGTAGATTGACGAGAATTTTTTTTTTGTTCTAGGTTAAAAATTGTGGATGCTGAATGTCACGCCGCCGAGCGCCTAAAAAAAAGATAAAAGAACATATTAGTAGTAAACCATTTGGTACATCGAAAAAAAAAAATTTCAACAGCTTGATATTCATACAAAATAGATGTGTAATTAATTTTATGAGTGAATCACTTTTAATACGAAAAAAATTGTTAAATTCGCACATGATTTTATACCCTGTGGCCTTAAGGCCTTAAATGTCATTGTTTTTTGGAGGAAGTCGTCGATCGGGTATTGTTCAATACTATGTCGAATATCCCATACACGTGCACGTGTACAGCTCGTCTCTTTTATTTCGCCATTTTCAACGTCACCAAGGCAATCCAGCGAAATGCTTTTTCAGCCGGAGGGGAGTTTTCGCTCGATCCGATCGCGGCAACCCTGCAAGGCTGTGGCGCTGCTTTTCGTTACTTTCTCTCTCGCTTCCTCTTTTTCGCTCGCCCTTACCGCCCTTCGTCCCTGTATCCCGTTTGTTCGTCGTCCACGCATTTTGGTCAGTGTTGCGCGTGCATCGCGAGAACAGCGCTCGGGTCAGGGCCCCCTCTCTTTCTAGTTTCGTGAATCCGTACAGCCCTGGGCGCCGTATATACCGCTATACACTCGTATGGGGCAGTCTACGCGGAATCAACAAATCCTGTTGATTTCAAGTCCCTTTGACGCGGTCACTGGAGTTCTGATGATGAAAAAAATATTCCTGACCGTGCATACATTTGTTGACGAGTCCTACCACATCCCTATAGGGATTAAATGGGGAACACGTAGCGAGTCCACATTGGAATCCAAGTGGATTCGATTCGATGGAGTGTCAAAGTACAGTAAAATAGATAACAAACGACAATTCAAGTGGATTTTCAGTTATGTGATTGGAATCGATTTACGAGATATACTTTTTCAAGCGATTCGTACTTTGTTCAAGATAAGATTGGTACTTTTTCAAGATCCGCTCATTTTGTATATCTATATACGAAAGAAAGAAAATTCAACGTACATAATGCGATGAGATTCATGAAGAATCGTATCGGATTCAATGTCAATGACGACAATGTCTGCACGGGTACTCCAAATGACTCCCAATTGCTTTGAAAAACTCCCCAGAAAAAAATACGCAAAAGAGAAAAAGTTGTCAAAGCTGGGAAATTCGACAGCAGGAAAAATTCGGGAAAAAATTAATCAAATGCGTTTTTTCAACGAGTAAAAAAGATCGTAGACCACAGAGGATGATTCGGATAGGTATCGAGGCATCTAGATTTTCCTTTTAGACGAAACTTTTCGGGCCACCCTGTACGGCTATACGACGTAATCCTTGGAGAGTCTACAACCGATAATCGCCGTTCATCAGGCATCGAAAGTCGTAAAACTCAAACGGGGATTATCGCGGATAAAACGCTACGAGGGGAGCGACGAAGTGTCAGGCTTGATTCAATCGTTCGATCTGTCTTCCGTTTCTTCGTTCTTTAAGGGGTTACCCCCACTTGCGATTTTGAAAAAATCGATTTTTTTATTGCATTTTTTTGAAGTATAAGTATCCGGGCCCATACTTCCGTATGGGCCCGGAATAGATGACTCTATGCAAATTTACAAAAAAAAATATTTTCTTCGTGTAAACTGAAATTGAAACTTTAAACGCGTTTTTCTCAAAATGGCATTTCTGAAGACGGTGACCAAGATTACTCGAACACTAATGAACCGATCTTCTTGAAATTTTGCAGCCTTATTTAATACATAAAAATGTAGTCTTTAATCGTTCGATTTTTTTTTTTCGAAAAAAAATGGCCGTTTTATAGCCAAAAAACGGCCGTTTTTTTTCGTTAAAATCGAACCATTAACTTTGACTGTCCGCCATTTTGTGAAAAATGAATATTTTTTAAAATCCTTCGATTAAAGACTAGTTTATACTTATATTTGACTAAATCCATCCGCATTTTTTTTTTCAGATGATCCACTTCGCCGCAATGTTGGTCACCGCAAACCGTGTATATAAAAACATTATTTCATTGACGGCCATTTGCCACTAAACAATGTAATATTTTTCAATAAATAAATTACTGAAAGTTCTTCAAGATGTGTTCTTTAAGATGGTATATTGATCGGTTAAAAAAGTTTTGTAGTTTTCTTTAAAAAAATTCATGAAAAAGGCCTTTTTTGCGCTACAAGTGGGGGTAACGCCTTAACCCTCACGACGCTTACGTGCAGAGAGGAATCAGCGGAATTCAGTGAAAATAAACAAGCTCGTTTTTTGTTTCACCTCACTGGAGAAAATAGAAGTGAAAACATTGTCACTCTCGTTTCCAGTGTGTGTCCGCAAAAAAGCAATAACTGTCGATGTTGCCAACCCCCCCCCCCCCCCCCCCCCCCGCCCCTCTTTCTGGCCCCTCTCTACCTCTCCGTCCGTATTATTGGTACAACTGTTTCAACTATATAGAATCGTTAAACTTCGATATTGTCGCGGCTATGAAACACGAGGAGGGAAACGAACCGTGGAATGCAGCTGTGGACAGATGCAGGAGAGAGAAAGAGAGAGAGACAGAGAATGAAATGGAGACCAAGAGAATTTCGCGTGACAACACGAGGCGCGAGCTGTTCTAGACAACGAAAGCTCTCGGTTTTCAAAACGTCTGCTTGACGCGGGACGTCGATGAAAACGCTTCGCCCGTCTCTTCATTCAGCACAGTATTCTCTTCGGATTTTTTCCTATCACAATTTCACTGTTATTTTGCTGGTCCTCTCGATGAACAGGATTAGAAAAATACGAAGTTGAAGGGGGGCACCACTGTGACGGGTTAAAAAAATCGTTTTTTTTTTGTATTTTTTCAAAGTCTGAATATTGAATAATAGTGGAAAAATGTTTAAGGCCTTAGGCCACAGTAATGGGTATAAAATCATGTGCGAATTAAAAAAAATCGTACGAAAAAGTGATTTACTTATAAAATTAGTTACACATCTATTTAGTATAAATATCAAGCTGTTAGAAAATATATATATTTTTTTCGATGTACAAAATGGCCGACTACTAATATTTTCTTTTGTTATATTTTTTTAGGCACTCCGCGGCGTGACATTTAGCATCCACAATTTTTCACCTAGAACAAAAAACAAAAATTCACGTCAATCTACATTTGAATACCTAGAGAAGTACGTACGGAATTTAAAAAATATGGTTTTATTCAAAAGTTGTAGGTATTTGAACTTAAGAAATGAATTTTCAGTTAAAAATTTCGTTACAACTGCTCATGAACGGCTCATTAAATGAAAAGTTTTCGATTAATCGGAAATTCCGCACGTACTTCTCTGCGAAGTGCAATTAGGAACATAACTTTTAAATTTGAAGTAAATCGAGGGAAAATTGTTGAAGTTATTTGTCACGCCAATTGGAAAAAAAGCTGTTTCGAGAAGTTGGGAGTAGACGGCCATTTTGTACATCGAAAAAATATATATATGTATTTTCTTGATATTGATATTCATGCTAAATAGATGTGTAATTAATTTTATGAGTGAATCACTTTTTCATACGAAAAAAAATTGTTAAAACCGCACACGATTTTATACCCGTCACTGTGGCCTAAGGCCTTAAGTTGTCTACGTTGTCACGCTGGGTCACCTTGACCCGGATACATTTAAGGGGTCTTCTCTCTTTAGACGCCAATAAAAGGCTATTTTCATGAATTTTTTTGATACGTTTATATTATAGATATTGATATAAAAGTTGCTACACTTAATAAATACACTTTCGATATACATCAATTTTTTTTTACGTTTTTAAGTAACCCAAATAAACTTTTAACGCGTTTTTCTCGAAACAACGTTTTTCGACGGCTTGTTGATAAAATCTTCGAAACTACTGAACCTATCCTTATGAAATTTTAACCACATATTCTCTACAACTATAGCTATAACGCATATCAAGGGTTTTTTTATTTGGATATTTACTTTTTTTGCCCAAGACGGCGAATAAAATGTTTTTTTGTTTTTTTCGAAAAATGTCCGCCATTTTGTTATTTTTGCATCTATAAAAAATCGTATGATATGCGCTATAGCCATTACCATACTGAATCCAAAACCGTTTGATTTTTAGTTTCGGATGATCCATCTCCGAGATTTCATGAACAGCGCAGATCTACAATTTTTTAAGGACATTTATTAAACTACCATTATCGTCTATAAATAGTGACATCAATAAACAATTTTTTAAAATGTATTTCGAAAGTGTATTTATCAAGTGTAACAACTTTTGTATCAATATCTATAATATAAACCTATAAAAAAAATCATGAAAGTAGCCTTTTTTAGCGTCTAAAGTGAGAAAGAAGACCCCTTACAGTAAAATGCTCACTTTTCCAAAATACACAATTTTCTATAATTTTTTAAACGATTTAATATGATATTTTCCGAATTTTAATTATGCGGACATATTACAAAATATTTGAAGTGGATCCCTGATTTTTTTCAATAAAAACTAACCGAAGGATTGTTGATGACAGATGGATAAAGTACTATCTGGGTCACATTGACCCACTGTGTAAAAATCGTGGAAAAATATGTGTGTCAACGGAAGGTTAAAATATTGAAAATTGGCCAAGTTACAGGCGATTTAGTGGGAGCAGGTAGCGCTCCGATTCACGTATACTAAAACTTTCAATCGCGTTATTTCTCGAAACTATTTTGCTCGACCTGGTCGAAATCATAACTCTAGCTATAATTTTCCGATTTCAAATTTAAAAAAAAATCCGTCATTGCATTAGCTATCGTTGTACTTAGCCGTTTTTTTTTATTTTGTATCTTTTAAGCCCCCGAACGTAAGTAAAAATTTCGCTGTTATGACATTTTTTAACACTCGCCATTTTGTGAACTCTTTTTCGAAAAACGACTACGTACAACGAGAACTACATTTATAGTCATAATTATATATAGATTAAAAAACTTTTTCATTTTTATTTTGTAGACCAAACATTGTCAAGTTTTTTTCGTTATTGATCCATTGTTATCGATCCGACCGTTGGACCCCATTTTTTCATACAGAGGCTTGATTCTATCTTAATAACATTATTTTTTTATTTAAAAAATAAAAACTTACACAAAATAATATAAATAACCTTTTTCCAAGTCCCAAATAAATAATCTACCCCGGTAGGAATTGACGATGAAAAAAGGGCTCGCCAAGCTCTGAAACAAGGCTCACATTTTTTAATTCAGGCTGAGCACCAGCCTGATTTCAGGCCTAGCTGAACCTCTGAATGATAACGCGGTTTCAGGCTCTTGCACACAGACTTGACCAAAGGCTGGTAGAAAAGCCTGTACTAAGCCTGAAACGACGAAACAACAAGGCTCAAAACGAGCCTTAATGAAGCCTTCACGAGCATTTATGACCAGGCTTTTCCCAAACTCTTCTCGAGGCTATATGAGGCCTGTTTTTAGTTTTCTATATTCTACATTGGGGTAAATTTAATAAATTTGTAAAGAATTCATTTGATTTGTTATATATATTTATTATTTGTTATATTTGTTACAAAACATATATAAAAAATATTTAAAAAAACAATACTTTATTTTATTGCGTACTTTTATTATCGTATATACTTTTTTGTGTACCTCATAAATATCGATAAGAGCATATGTTTAAATGTTCTGAGCTGCCTCCTTCGCTTTCGTTTTTCGTGCCTTCGCACCCGACAAATTTATTGCTAAATTTTTTTTTCATAAAAGTACAGAGAAAATATTATTTTAAACTTATTTTATTTTATCACAACCTGAAATAAGTATGCATCCAGCCTTGATTTTTCAGCCTCAAAATTCACCGGCTGAATAAAGCTTGAAATAACCCTAAGTTTAGGCTAAGCAGCCAGTCTTGGTTCCAGGCTGCTCCAAACGATGCAATGAAACCTGGCCCAGGTCTGTCTCACTCAGGCTCGGTGAAACAAGGCTCGCACAAGCTTGTTCCCATCGTCAGCCTTTTAATTTCCTACCTGGGTAGATTAAAGTAGACTAAAAAATTCAGGAAAAACGATCTTTTTCGGCCCGTCACAGCGGTGTGCTCTCTGAAGTGTGCATCGTTGGAATGCAACGAAAATGGTTATATTTTACTTTCCCATCTTAGCGGAGGGGATTTCAGCTACGAAAATCACGAAAACATTTTTTAGGATTTTTATTTAACGATCTATATCTATGATAGAGAAATAAAAGAGGAAAAAAGAAGAGGAAGAACGAGGTAGAAAGAAAAAACCAAACGACCAAACCGAAGACTCTTTGAAGCGCTTCTCGTCGAACATAAATGCTCGGACGTTATACTAAACCCGTTGCGAGCCCATCTCGAACGTTTCGCAAAACTGGTTTTATCACTCGAATGAATTTTTTTTAATCGCATGAAAATATACATGCTTTCGCGGCTAAACGATTCGCAAATGTTTCGCGAGATCCATTATGAGCGTCATGGGGTATAGCCAAATGTGGGAAATATTCGCCTCCGCTGGATTCGTTGAACATTCATTGAAGCGTTGTTTATATTTTTTTATTGTACGATACGGATCTGGGCCAAAGATAGTCGTGATCAAACAGGACAGGCGGAATGTGGAAGAACTAATTTTTAGACTTTTTAAAAAAATTTTGTGTGAACAAATTTGTCTTTTTTTTAATAAAAACATCTCGATTTTTAAATTAAATTTTACTAGTTCATTTTTTATTGATAACATTCATTTTTTATTTTCTTTTTAGTATATTAAATTAATGTAATTTTAAAATACTTAATTTTTACCGGTTCGTAATGTTTCATTGATAAAATGATAGTGGCAAAAATAAGAGGAATCATGATAATAACTGTATTTGCGTTCTTAAATTGTTAAGTGTAAACAAAATTGCGATCTTTCAGTAAAAAAATTATCGATTTTGTAAATAAATTTTTACGAGTTCATAATATTTTATTCATAACATTGATGTTTTCATTTTATTATTTATTATATATTAATTTTTTAATTATATTTAATTAGTGTATTTTAAAAATTATTAATTTTTACAAGTTCGTAATGTTCTTTATTGATAAAATCATAGGGACGAAAATAACAGGAATTTAAATAATTGTAACAGTGATAAGCGTGTATAAGATTTATAATATTAATTTTGTCACTGTCTGAATTCATTCATCGCCTACTCCACAAATTCGGCATATTCGTTCATACGATAAAATTGGAAGTCACCGATTTTTCTACCCCAAATTGATCATATCAAAAAATCCAACGAAGGGGATTGAAAATTCCACCGTTTATAAAAGCAAAATAACACAACTTTATTCAGCATGAAGGTTTTTGACCCCACAGTTGTGGAATTATAATGTTTTCTCCCAAATGTACGATATTGTACAAAAATTCAAGCTCGACGAAAGAAAATCGCAAATATGTTTAAAAAGAACGTAATTAAAACTTATTTCAAGTTCCACCGGAAAAAGTCTCTAATAATAATTTTTAAAAATGTTCCAGTAACTTTCGTAGCGTAAATACGCAGAAAAAAATCTAATAGGAAAAAAACGAATCGTTGCATTTGAACAAAAAAAATCGATTTTTTACCATTTTCTCAAAGTATACATTCAGTACAGCGTCAATTATCCGAATCAATTGGGACCCGGGCGCCTTTCGGGTAATCGAAAATTCGCATAACAGCAATATTTCGTGAGCGAAAAAAAAGTTGATTCTTTCAATATGATAAAATACATATATTTAAAAATACAATGAACATTAATATGTTAATAATACCAGTACATTTTCGGTGAATTGCAAATAACCATTGTATCATTTGATGACGGAGAACGAAGTTAAATATGTATTTAAAAATAATCAACATTCGTACATCTTTGAGTTCTTGTCTATTTATTTTTGGAAAAGTCGACGATTTTCTTCTGCTTCACAACGGGAGCTCGTTTCTTTGTTGCCAAATCTCGACTGCTAGCGGGAAGCAAAGTGCGCGCGAGCGCAGACCGAGAAAGTGGAGGGGACGTACAACAATGTATACATTGTGCAACAATATATAGGGCGTAATCGTTCGAATAACTGAGTATTTGAATGAACAAAATTATTGTTTGAATAATTGATATTTTCGATAACCCAAATCGCCATTCGGATAATTGACGTTTCGGATAAACCAAATCGACATTCGGATAATTGACGTTTCGAATAACTGACGTTCGGATAATTGACGTTTCGGATAACTGACGTTCGGATAATCGACGCTTTACTGTATTCAAAAATACGTGAAAAGATCTGCAAGTTAAGGGGTTAGCCCCACTTGCGATTTTGAAAAAATCGATTTTTTTTTAATTGCATTTTTTGAAGTGCAATTTGAAGTGCAGTTTTTTTTTGATGCCCGGAATAGATGACTCTATGTAAGTTTACAAAACAAAATATTTTCTTCGTGTAAACTGAAATTGAAACTTTAAACGCGTTTTTCTCAAAATGGCATTTCTCAAGTCGGTGACCAAGATTACTCGAACACTAATGAACCGATCTTCTTGAAATTTTGCAGGCTTATTTAATACATAAAAATGTAGTCTTTAATCGTTCGATTTTTTTTTCGAAAAAAATGGCCGTTTTATAGCCAAAAAACGGCCGTTTTTTTTCGTTAAAATCGAATCATTAACTTTGACTGTCCGCCATTTTGTGAAAAATGAATATTTTTTAAAATCCTTCGATTAAAGACTAGCTTATACTTATATTTGACTAAATCCATCCGCATTTTTTTTTCAGATCATCCACTTCGCCGCAATGTTGGTCACCGCAAACCGTGGATATAAAAACATTATTTTATTGACGGCCATTTGCCACTAAACAATGTAATATTTTTCAATAAAAAAATTACTGAAAGTTCTTCAAGATGTGTTCTTTAAGATGGTATACTGATCGATTAAAAAAGTTTTGTAGTTTTCTTTAAAAAAATTCATGAAAAAGGCTTTTTTTGCGCTACAAGTGGGGGTAACGCCTTAAAATACTGAAAATTGACCAAGCTACAGAAGATTTAGTAAGAGCAAGTAGCGCAGCGATTTACGTTTACTAAAATTTCTAATCGCTTTTTCTCCCGAGACGATTCTCGGCCTTGCCGGAATCCTAACTCTAGCTATAATACCCCGCTTTAAAATTTTTTTTTAAATAAAAATTTCCGTAATTGCAGTAGCTATAGTTGTATATAGCCATGTTTTGATTTAGTATTTTTAAAGCCCCCGAATATAAGTAAAAATGTCGCCACAATTACCCTTTGTTTCAACACCCGCTATTTTGTGAAAGTTGTTGTTTTCTGGAAAAACGACTACGTATAACGAAAACTACATTTATATAGATGCTAAAGCTTTTTTATTTTTGTTCATCAGACCAATCATTGTCAAGTTATCAATCCGGCCCTGTCGAGCCGCATTGTTTATACAGAGGCTCTATTATACCTCCCTAACGTTGTTAATTTTAAAAAAATGTTAATAACAATTTCCACAAAATAAGTGCAATGTATGCTTAAGGGGTTTTCTCACTTTAGACGCTAAAAAAGGCTACTTTTGAATAGGTTTATATTATAGATATTGATGTAAAAGTCGTTACACTTAATAAACACTTTCGAAATACATACAAACATTTTTTTATGTATTTATGTAACTCAAACAAACTTTAAACGCGTTTTTCTCGAAACAACGTTTTTCGACGGCTTGTTGATAAAATCTTCGAAACTACTGAACCGATCCTTATGAAATTTCAACCACATATTCTTTACAACTATAGCTATAGCGCATATCAACAATTTTTTCAAATTTTGATTTTTACTAATTTTTTAGGATATCATTTTAACTATCATTCTCGTCTATAAATAGTGACTAAAATAAAAAAAAAACATTTTTTTAAATGTATTTCGAAAGTGTATTTATTAAGTGTAACAAATTTTATATCAATATCTATATTATAAACGAATAAAAAAAAATCATGAAAATAGCCTTTTTTAGCGTCTAAAGTGAGAAGACCCCTCAATAATGTAACTTTTCCCAAAACGCAAGTAAGTAATCTAGTAGGCAAAAAAAAATCGGCAAAAACGACCTTTTTCTCGGCCCTCCGCAGCTCCCTTAAGGGGTTACCCCTACTGGCGATTTTGAAAAATTTGATTTTTTTTATTGCATTTTTTTGAAGTATAAGTATCCGGGCCCATACTTCTGTATGGGCCCGGAATGGATGACTCTATGTAAGTATACAAAAAAAAATATTTTCTTCGTGTAAACTGAAATTGAAACATTAAACGCGTTTTTCTCAAAATGGCATTTCTGAAGTCGGTGACCAAGATTACTCGAACACTAATGAACCGATCTTCTTGAAATTTTGCAGGCTTATTTAATACATAAAAATGTAGTCTTTAATCGTTCGATTTTTTTTTCGAAAAAATGGCCGTTTTATAGCCAAAAAACGGCCGTTTTTTTTCGTTAAAATCGAACCATTAACTTTGACTGTCCGCCATTTTGTGAAAAATGAATATTTTTTAAAATCCTTCGATTAAACACTAGTTTATACTTATATTTGACTAAATCCATCCGTATTTTTTTTTCAGATGATCCACTTCGCTGCAATGTTGGTCACCGCAAACCGTGTATATAAAAACATTATTTCATTGACGGCCATTTGCCACTAAACAATGTAATATTTTTCAATAAAAAAATTACTGAAAGTTCTTCAAGATGTGTTCTTTAAGATGGTATATTGATCGATTAAAAAAGTTTTGTAGTTTTCTTTTAAAAAATTCATGAAAAAGGCCTTTTTTGCGCTACAAGTGGGGGTAACGCCTTAAAAGGAAACATCGCGAATGACGTCGCACGACTTTACTCTATTGCTCAGAACTTTAACGTCTAATTCATGATTCAGCTACGATTAGAATAATGTTCGAAACTGCCGAAACGAAGTTAACGACCGTGTCTTCCGAAGTCGAAGATTTTCCCCACGATGAAGCACGCAGCGGTCTAATTAGCCATTTTAATGATTATTCACTCTTTAAATTAGACTTCAAGAGTGAACGACGCAATTTGCATCGCTGCGTCGCAATAAGGACTGTCGATGATTGGCCGACCGAGAGGCAGCGAGAGAGCAACCGATATGACGAATGCGAGAAACGTCCGGAACGAAAGAACGCCTGATAAGAGGCGGACGGCAGGGACTAATCTGTCGCGTGTGTTGGCTCGAAGAAAATAAAATCGTCTCGGCGTGAATTATTTGTTCTCCGATGATATCGCGTTACGAAAGACGCAGGCGCACGATGTGAAGAAAAAAAAAACGAGCGCAAAGAAAAAAAGAAGCAAAGACTAAACAACAAAAAAGAACGTGGTGGTCTTTCATCGGAGTCGAGTGACACCTTGAATTTAGCGTTTTATCGCTCGTTGATAAACCGTTTCATACGTTCGTCACTGTATCTGTCAGTGTGACGCATTTGTCCAGCCTGTATCCGGTGCATCCATTTGTATACGCATTACTCACAGTTCCAACTAACGGCAATCATGACGTGCCAATTCCACACATTCCTCGGTCACCCAATCCTCGTAACTCGTTCGTACAATTGAGAAAACTCTCGCGGTACAATACCATAACGTTCATTTTTAACGAAAGTGCAGATTACGCACAGGCCAATAGACGAATCAATGTCAAATGCAATGAGTTTGTTTGGGGTTGGAAATTGAAATGAAGAATGATATTTCATCAAAACGGAAGTTTGTGTAGCGAATAGTGGGTACACTGAGAAAAAAAACCAATTGAATCGAAAAAATATATTGGTTGATCCAAATAAATGTTGCGGAGGGCCACCGATATATGAGATTGTTACAATACTATAAAATATTGGAAAATGTGATTGATTTAAATAACATATTCTTTTATTTGAAAAAAGCTGTTCTGTGCTTTGAATATGTACATTATCGTTCAAATAAAATTATATTCTATTGAAATCATTCTAAACACAATCCGTAGATGTATTGGATGAAATAATTAAGCGGTTGCTAAAGACATTTTTCATTTCGTACAAAAATATAATCAATAGAATTAATTATTTCTTTACTACATCGAAACGAATATGCCGTGGGACGTGAGTTTTTCAATTTGTTTTGAATCTTTAATAAAAAGTGAGCATTAGAATGATCATCCACGATAATAGCGGAGAGAATATCAGATATCCAATGGAATATCCATGGAGAGAATATCAGGTATTCAACTGATTAGAACAGATACTACACTTTGATCTTAGCCACAGGCCAAGAAGCGATACTCTATAGAGTTTCTCCAGCGTTTAAGTAGACTTTCGGTTCGCGCTACGCTTACGAGAAACGAGCGCGCGTGCGCCTTCTAGCGGTTGCTCCGAGAACTACGGGTTCCCTCACACCTATAATTTCGGCGGCCACGATTTGTTTGCATTTTTTCAACCAAATGTGCAAAAAACAAATTTTACTTTCGCATAATTTTTCAACCAATTCAGACATTCGCTTAATATTTTTCAATCAAAATAAAATATTAATATTTTAACGAATAATGTACTTAAAAATCAATATCGGATATGGCGAAAACAATAAAATAACATATTTACTCGATAGAAATTTTATTTGAATCAAACGAGCGAAATACAATTTTTCTTGGGTACTCGAATCAACAATATTCATGTTATGAATTGAAACGCTTTTTTCGTTCGTGGCAGAAATTGCATTCAAAACTATTTAATTTCTTCGCGATAATTTTTTAGAGTTTCAATAATATATTGTCCTCGGCCAACAATATATCTTTTGAATGAAAAAAAAACTTTCAATTTTATCATGTTATTGAAGTCAATAGCGTTTTGTTTAGACTAATAAATCTGATTATTCACACCGACAACTTTATAATGGAATCAACGAAATTTCATTCAATATCACCAATGATATTGGATGAATGATTTTTTTTCTCAGTGTAGGGAGTGTTAGGAAAGGGTGCAATTAGTACAGTAAAAGAGACGAAACCCAGCACTTTTAGCGTAGGATTAGAATTTTCGACTGAAGCTAGATAGTTGCATGCTAAAAATAACCCCAATGAAATGTTGCCCCTCAACCCGCCCGATCCCTAACAAATAGGGGTTGAAAACTTAAAAATCCCCGTATCTCGATAATTAACAGCCCGATCAAAAAATGTTTCAAGCAAAAGTTGTTTAGAATAATAAAATACGTATAAAGTTATCTGACGTCCAACCCCCTATCTTTGAAAATAGCTGCACAAAAACGATTCTGGGTCAGTAGTGCTCTCGCGTTTTTGTGCCGTTATTTTCAAAGATAGGGGATTGGACGTCAGATAACTTTATACGAATTTTATTATTCCAAACAACTTTTATTGGAAATATTTTTTGATCAAGCTATTAATTATCGAGATACGGCGATTTTTAAGTTTTCAACCCCTATTTCTTAGGGTGGGGCGAGTTGAGGGGCAACATTTTATTGGGGTTACTTTCAGTATGCAACCATCTAGCGTCAGTCAAAAATTCTAATAAGGTATTACACCCGTTTTTGAAAGGTGTCTCAATTTGATCCTCCGGTGGTAATAAACTACTAGAATTTTTATTTCTATTTTATGAAATCGATAAGTGCCATAAAAATGCATTTAAATTTTACATTTTAAAATTCCGCGCGAAAACGCTAGCTGCCATGCTGCTTCGGTTCGTGACGTCACTTGCATAGTAAACATCGACGCTGCGCCAATTGTGAATACGTAAATTTTGTTGGTTAAAAGTGAGTTACAATCCCTATGATTGGTGTGCTGTTCCTAACAAGGAAAACCCTTCGATTTTGTTGAAATTTGGATATGTTCTAAAGCACCGAAAAGTAAGCGATACGTATTTTTTTTTATCGGCGGAAAAACGGGTTTAAGGGGTGGAACGAACCCTCGAAAATAGGGATGTTTATCGTTTTTCGTCAATAACGTTATCGTTCTCATCTCCACTGTATAGTGCACGAAAAATAAACATTGTAAACAATTGCAATTTGAATTTTTTAATATCTCGTACCGTTAAAACGTTATGGACGAAAAACGAAAAACATCCCCATTTTTGAGGGTTCGTTTCACCCCTTAAAACCGTTGTTCCGCCGATAAAAGAAAATGCGTATCGCTTAGTTTTCGGCGCTTTATAACATATCCAAATTCCAACAAAATCGAAGGGTGTCACCTGAGGGATGTTCCTTGTAAATGTAAGAATACTAGTATAAAAACACCGGGAAAGTTGTGGATTAAAATGCCAATTGATATAAATATGAGAAAGACTTGGTTAAAACTTGCGAGAAGGGATCCAAAGTCATAGTCCGAAAAAAAAACTCATTTGTTCTTTTTTGCAGTACGGATAACTATTTGCAAATTTGCTATTAACTATGACAAACGAGAATTTATAGTTGTTGACGCTTTCTTTCACAGGTTAGAGAGTAATACATATATCGCTTTCTTTGTTTACTATGTCAATGACGTCACGGCGGAATCCATTATGGCCGCTACCGTTTCGCATGTTCGTCGAACAGATAGAAAAAGTATTTAAAAAAATGAATTATAAAATTTATGTTGTGTTTTTATAAATTAAAACCAACATTATTCGATTGCTTATCGCGAAAACTACCTTATTTATGCATTCTTGGTATTTTTCTTACATATAATAAAATGCCCTATTCTACGCTAAAAGTGCGGGGGTTTCGTCTCTTGTATTGGACTAAATTGGGAAGGCTGATACGTGAAATTGGCATGGGTATGGAACTCGGGAAATAAATAAAATAAATATATGTTACCGGCAATGTGTATCATGCAGCAATTCTATAGAATACCTAGTTATTCTATACAATATCGGGTTCGTCAAGGCGATGTATAAAATATTTCAGCTATCGTTAACCATTGCATACTGTACCTAGGTAATGTATGCAATAACTAGGAATTATATAGAATGCCATTAGGAGATCAGGTGAAGTATAAAGTGATGGACAAATGGAACATCTCTTGTTTGCTCGAGATAATCCATTCAATAAATCATTTCAATAGATTGGTATTTACTTGTTCTTACATGTTGAACTGTTGTGACATTTTGTTTGGGTTTGTTTGGGTCATACCGGAGCGCCCTCTCGCCAATCTATTAAGGGGTAAGGCCACAGTAGAATTTAAAAAAAATCGATTTTTTTTTGCTAAAACACTACTTTATCATCATAAGAATAAGTTACTATTGGATTTATAGCAAGAACATTTTTCGTTTTTTGTTGTAGGTCAAAAATTGTCGGCGCTAAATGTCACGCCGCGGAGCGCCTAAAAAAAAGATGACAAAAGAAAATATTAGTAGTCGGCCATTTTGTACATCGAAAAAAAATATTTTCTAACATCTTCATATTAATTTATTAGTATTATTAGTATTATTAGTAATTAATCTTATGAGTGAATCACTTTTTCATACGAAAAAAAAATGTATGTATATATACACAGGGTATTGGGAAGGTCGTTGCAAAGCCTTAAGAAGGAGATAGGTCACCCCCTTAAATTTTTCAAAAAAATTCTCTGAAAATTTCAAATCGATCCGTTCAAAATTGAGAGAGTTTTGGCCGTTTATAGGTCGGTTCCGCGAACCGGCAAACATTAAACGCGTTTTTTTCAAAATGACTCTTTCAACATCAGTGACCGCTGTATCTAAAAAATCACTGCACCGAGCAACGTCAAATTTTGCAAGTTTCTTTTACATATCAAAAAGCGGTGCTCGAAAGGAATTTTCTTTTCAAAGCATACTTTGTTTCATCAACGAAAATAGCGCGTTTTCTTCGCCGAACATCGATACTTTAACTTTGGACAGCGGCCGTTTTATCAAAAATCAATATTTTGTTAAATCCTTCGTCCAAGCACTAGATAACCCATGTAAAAACTAAATGCGTTTGATTTTTTCAGCGGTCTGCCCAAACCATTTAATCCTCCGCATTTATAAATATTTTCGGCCACAAAAATTGTAGAAAAATACTTAAAGCCATACTCCCTAAAACGAAAATAAAAAATTGAAACCCTGCACTCGTTTTGCCAAAAAAAATCACGAAAATTCCTCTTTTTTTCCGGCCACAAGCTAGATTTGCCGCGTCGTACATAACCGTTGTAATAAAATAATCCGGATGAATCGCAGTTTGTTGAGCTCATTAAAACTCTCCGTGCAGATGACGGGCCAAAGGCTGCATATGAAAACCCGCGGAACATTTATACATTCGATCCAACGAACAGTTACAGCTTCGCGTCAAATTGCTCCGCGCTGGTTCATAAAATGAGAAAATCTTCCGCACTTGCTCTTAAGTAAATATCCGGTGAAATTTAAGATTCGGTGAACGGCTGCACCAGAGGGTCAATCTCCATAGAGGAGAATTGCTACTAGAGTCGATATTAGGTGCATCGAAGCGAAGCGGCGCGAATTTGCCTTTCCCCGAAGCAGGAGAAGTCGATGACTAATACGTAAAGCGACTATTACCCACCGTCGAGCATGAAGTGTCTTACACAGAAAAAGAAAAAAAAACATTCGAGAACCAGGACATTCGATATGGATCTTTCGATCTTGTTTCAGTCTATATAGCAGTTATACTCAAATATTTACCGCATTCTCTTTTTATTGAAAAAAAGGGGGGGTACACTTTTCACGGATAGGACAAAGAGCAGCTACGTTACGTGCAGCAGCTCTTCGTCTATATTTACTGTTGGCTTGATCTGCATCGCTGTGTACTTAAAATTGTGGAAAACGCTGCCAATTATTTCTCTGTCCACGTGCAGTAGAAAGTTGATACCTCGATATTCATCTCATCCCACATTTCTTAAGGGGTTCTTAAGGGGCTACAGTGAACATTTATAAAAATCAAGTTGTTTCGGCCAACTTAAATTGAAGGGGAAGGTCCAACATATGGTGCAGCAATTGCAGATTGAAGATAAACTTATGATTACAACGATAGAACCGGTAGTAGGATTTTAAGGGCGGGTTACCGTTCATGACAATAGAAAATTCGACGAAAAAAATAATTTGTATCCTTAAGGGGTAAGGTCACATTAAGGGGTAAGGGTAAGGCCACATTAAGGGGTACGTACGGAATTTCTGATTAATCGAAAACTTTTCATTTTATGAGCAGTTGTATACGAAATTTTTCCCTGAAAATTCATTCAAATACCTACAACTTTTGAATAGAACTATTTTTATTTAATTTCGTACGTACATCTCTAGATATTCCAATGTAGATAGACGAGAATTTTTGTTTTTTGTTCTAGGTAAAAAATTGTGGATGCTAAATGAGCGCCAAAAAAGAAGGATAACAAAAGAAAATATTAGTCGTCGGCCATATTGTACATTGAAAAGAAAAATATATATTTTCTAACAGCTTGATATTCATACTAGATGTGTAATTAATTTTATGAATTTATGTGTAATTTTATGTGTAATTTTATGTGTAATTTTATGTGTAATTAATTTTATGAATTTTATCACCTTTTCATACGAAAAAAAATGGTCAAATTCGCACATGATTTTATACCCGTTATTGTGGCCTAACCCCTTAAAGTGTTTAGAACACGTGGGTTTCGTTGTTTGGGCTTCCGAAAACAAACATTAAATACGATTTTTTTATAACGCTAAACTTTAAATGCGTTTTTCTGGAGCGTTTTTCAGCGCGCGGGGCGCTCTACAGTTTCAACCGATGAACCGATTCACACGAATCTCTGCGCGATTGAAAGGAAATTCAATTTGCGGGGCCATCGGGACGCGATTTCTGTTAAAAATTGATTTAGAAATATTTTTTTTCGTCCGTTGAAGCAAAAAAATTGGGGTTTTTTTTCAAACGGCTGCCATTTTGTTATCCAGGGGTTTTTCAGAAAAGAAAAAACTATAAGGACCCCCAAATCCCGAGTAGAAATCTTGCTCCAGCTACAATAGACACCTGATCAGGCATCCTGACTTCTTTTTCCAGCCTTGATCAGAATTTTTTATCAAGCCCTGATCATTTTTGAAACACAATCCCTGACTTCCGTCTGATCAGGGTAAAAAATCAAGGCCTGATCAGGGTAAACCATCAAGGCCTGATCAGGGTAAAAAATCAAGGTCTGGTCAGTGTAAAAGATCAAGGCCTGATCAGCGTAAAAAATTAAGGCCTAATAAGAGCTTAATTTTTCACGGCTTGATCAAAATGAAAAATCATATGATTTTTCACGGCTCAGGATGACCGATTTTTTCCTGAAATAAAAAATACAACGCATACACAAAAGAGAAAAAGGTACCACTTGATAAATAACGCTGATCGTTTATTTTTTAATCTTAATATAAAATTTATCATATATATCTATGTGGAAAACAAACATCATTTTTCTTGTATTTGTAATAAAACAAAAACTCGAAATAAACTAAGATATATCACTGTATTATATTCCACTTATCATCCCGAAATTAACTAATATATTTTTTAAACAAAAACTTAAGAAACTTCGTGAATAAAGTAAACAGAGCTTAACGTTTTTATGACCAGACGTTTCTAGGAAACGTTACATTGGGCGTTCTGTTCGTTTTTTTACGCGACGCTCGAAACTTGTCCCAGTCTTTTGCTGAATTAATCAGGCCTTGATACCGCTCCAACAGCTTGTCCAATTTGCTTTGAAAGAACTTCTATTCCGTGTTCCCTATATTTCGAAATGACAGCCACTGAAAAATACGAAAATGTGTATCCCACTTAGAATTCAATGTCTACATGTATATCTATATAAGGTATGCACATTATTTTATTAGAGTGGCACAAATTTGAGCTCTATTTTTTTTCCTTTTTCTCACCATCCAATTATCTACTTTAAAGAATAAAAAAAATTGTTGCGAAAGCTGCGAGCGGTCATTTTTTAACGAAAATTAGAATTGAAGCAGGAGAGCCCGTACAGCGAAGACCATCCAAGTAATGGTGAGTTGACAGCGAAGTGCAGTTCAGTGAATGTAATGTCCATCGGAAGTGCATTTCTTATGGGCTAACTTGCACCGATGGAAATACTTTCACTTAACTGAACTACGCAGTCAACTTATCATTATTCGGTTAGCCTACGCTGTCCGGGCCCGTAGCGAAGGCTAACCAAATAATGGTAAGTTGACAGCGTAGTGCAGTTCAGTGAATGTAATGTCCATCCGAAGTGCATTTCTAATGAGCTAACTTGCACCGATGGACTTACTTTCACTTAACTGAACTACGCAGTCAACTTGTCATTATTCGGTTAGCAAATAATGGTAAGTTGACAGCGTAGTCAGTTCAGTGAATGTAATGTCCATCCGAAGTGCATTTCTTATGCGCTAACTTGCACCGATGGAATTACTTTCACTTAACCGAACTGCACAGTTAACTTATCATTATTCGGTTAGCCTACGCTGTCCGGGCTAATCAGCACCGATGGCAAAACATTTACCAGATTGAACTACGCTGTCAGCTTACCATAATTTGGTTGGCCTACGCTGTCTCTTTTTCTGCTCTGACAAAGGAGACGGACCAAGTAAAGAAAAATAAAAGCGATACACAAAACAAATATAAATCTACTTACATAGTGGTAGCGCCAACACATGCCAATACTCAGGAATTTCGAGTTGTTCCTCGCTGAGAGGATCTGTTCCGGATCTGTCAAATGTATCATAATAAATATTTCAACCAATGCATATATAATTTGGCGTATGGTTAATTTACAGTCAGATTTAATCCAATTTATATTTATAGATTTAAGAATTGTAAGTCTTTGAAACAAATTAATTGTTATACTAACCTGCTGCTGTATTATTTCTTCGTTTTTTCCCTTATTTAGAGCCCGCTATTCACGCAGACACAGTCGTTGCGCAATCTTCCGATTGTGTTTGTTCACCTTATTCACAACGTACACGTTATTTGTAAAAATGTATAAAGTGATTAATAATATGTCTCGTGCTTCTCTCGTGTCTGTGTATCATTTGACAAGATGAGGTTAGGCACGTTTTTAGCGCCAAACTGTAGAAGTCCAGTTACATGATGATTGCTTGAAGTTAGCTGGATCAGGCGAATTGAAGTAAGCCGTAAGTCCAGTTGCTTGACATCGCCTGAAGCTAGCCGGGTCAGGCGAATTGAAGAAAGCCGTAAGTCCAGTTGCTCGACCACCGCCTGACCCTAGCTTGATCAGGCAAATTAAGGCAAACTTAAGTGAGGCCTTCGTACTACAAGCTGATCAGGCGCAGATCAAATATCAGGCCCGCCTGACAATATTTCTACTCGGGATTTAGTCTAGTTTAATAACTGTTTCAAAACGGCGTGCAAGATTTCTCGACATCTAATGAACGGATTGACTTAAAATTTGACACATTTGTTCAGTTTAATAGTAGGTAAGTCTTGACCGACGTTTTTCTTCTCAACATTTTTTTTTTCATTAGTTATTAACAATAATCATGTCGCGATTTCTTCGAAAAAATTAAAAAAAAAAAAAAAAAAAAAAAAATCAAACGTTTTTTTTAATCATGGAAACAAGACAAAAAAATCTCGGCCAAGTCTTAGCCAGTATTATTTATTTGAAGAAGAAATTGGTTTTTTTTTGTTTCAGATCAACCAGGTGGCCAAAACCAAGTACAGTGGTCCCCACGTTCAAAGGTCCTCCACGAGATTGTTTGTAACTTCTTCAATTATAAATATGTTTTAATGAAATTTGGTATGCAACTTTATACATACAAATGTAATGTAATGTACATACAAATATATTTGGTATACAATTTTGTACATGCAAATGTATTGTAATGTACATACAAATAAATGTTCAAACGATTGTTCAATCACCTTACTTATTCCTTTGAAATTAATTTTTTTTAAATAACCCTGATTTTCGGGTCGTCATAGTAGCCTAACTCCATAATATTGTCGAAGTTTGCATGGTTGAAAGAGAACGAAAATTCTTTTTGGCTTTATTATTTCTTTTTTTCCATTACAGTGGAGCGTCGATTATCCGAACGTCAGTTATCCGGAACGCCAATTATCCGAATGGCGATTTGGGTTACCCAAAATATCAATTGTTTTCCAAAATAAATAGATAAGAACTCAAAGCTGTACGAATGTTGATTATTTTTAAATACATATTTAACTTCGTTCTACATAATCGAATGATACAATGGTTATTAGCAATTCACCAAGAATGTATTTGTATTATTAACATATTAAGGGGTTAGGCCACTCTAGCGGCCGAAAAATAGGCTTTTTGGGTTTTTTTTTCAGAAAAACAAAAATAAATCGAGATTACAAAAAGGGTGTTTATCGTACATATCAGTGACTGTATACGATAATTTTTTCGAAGCGATTAATTTCAAAATGGCGGCTGTGCAGCGTTTATCTCAAAACTGATTTTTTAAGTTGGCCGGAAACATAACTCGGACAATTTTCAACCGAATCACTTGAAATGTTGAATATATCTTGACGAATACATTGTCTATGGAAGTACGTAGGATTTTTTTTATATTGCATAGTTCATTTGTTATTAACAATTATCTGACGATTTTTTAGGCAGATTTTTCACTTTCCAAAAATTTTCCCAAAAAATCGTTAGATAATTGTTAATAACAAATGAACTATGCAATATAAAAAAAATCGTACGTACTTCCATAGACAATGGATTTTTCAAGATATATTCAACATTTCAAGTGAATCGGTTGAAAATTGTCTGAGTTAAGTTTCTTGCCAGCTTAAAAAAAGCAGTTTTGAGATAAACGCTGCACGGCCGCCGTTTTGAAATTAATCGCTTTAAAAAAATTATTGTTTAAAAAAAAAAATTATTATTTTCGGCCTCCAGAGTGGCCAAGGCCTTAATGTTCATTGTATTTTTTCGTTTTTTTTTCGCCCACGGAATATTGTTGTTCGGTTATCCCAATTTTCGATTATCCGAAAGGCGCCCGGTCTCAATTGATTCGGATAATCGACGTTCTACTGTCTTGTCTAGAATCTTTTTTTTTCCACTTTCGGTTATAAATGTTGAATAAGAATTCTCAAAAATGTTGCAGTGACTTTGATAGCCTAAAGGTAACAAACAAAAAACGGGAATACCAAAAAAGTATACTTTCGTTGCATTTCAACTATGCAAACTTCAATACCATAATTTCTCACACTTACGATCCTACCTCGTTCTATATTCTTAGTATGCTATCTCCGAGCACAACTTTCAACGTAAATACCTCGTGATTCATCTTTCGTGATTTTAATTCTCAGCAGATTTACGCGTTCGAAATAATATATCTCGGGCAAAGCGTGAAACAAGTGGCAAAGTTGATTACAAAGTTGCATTCGCGGCGAGTGTTTCGCCTTTATATTCACGTATCAGGCGAGGCGCACGAGAGAATTCGGTCGAGCTAGTCAAGCTGGAACTCCGTTATGGGAAGGCAACAAACGAGAGTCCGACAAGTGGACGAAAAAAAGAGTCGGTATCGCGGGTTCTTTGACTTTCACGAGGATTTTACGAAACGTCCTTCGGCTGCTGCTCACAGACGCGCACACATACGAATGCGAGGGGAACAAAAATGGAATATTCCTTGGATGCTTATACAGCGTGCTGTGTTCCAGTTTCCCAAACTCTATGGATTCCTTATGAGAAACGTTTTTTGAATATAAGAAAAAGTAATAAAAAATGCAAATAAAATGAGGTGTCGATTCATATCGCATCGGATCAACAATAACCGCTGCACGTTTGTTTCAACATAAATACTTTCCGTATGAAAACGATCGTGCGGACGAGCAGAGGAAGAACGGAAATGGGAAACCGAGTAGTCTGTTTGGGTCTTCCTATTCTTATTTTCATTTATTTTCATTTCTACTCTGACCTCACTAATTCAATGACGTTGCAGTTTGCATCGTTGGGATGCAACGATCTCCTTTCTTCATTCCTTTATTTTAATCACTACCCAAGGCCTTTTTGAGAATTGGGGTAATGCATAAGGTTTAATTAATAATAAATTGTGACAATAAATGAGGTTTGATATATAATAAATTAAGGTCAGAAATGAGGCTTAAGGGGCTATACCAGTGTGGCACTTAAAAAAAACGATTTTTTTTCCTTTTTCGACAGTTTATACTTTCTAGAATATCAATATCATTTTATCTCGCAAAAATCGATAGTTAAATCTTCAAACGCATTTTTCGTGAAATAAGATTTTTCAAATTTGCTGACATTGTAACTCAAAGAGCAATTAACTGATTGACTTGAAATTTGAACTGAGTACTCTTGAATATATTTACTTTACAATGACGTAGGATATTTTTGATTCGATCAAAATTGACGATTTGGCATTGAAAAAACGACCATTTTATAGGCAAGAAAACACACTTTTTTTTATAACTATGCCATTTTGTTAGATTTTGATATTTTCCAAAAATCCTACGTCATTGTACAGGAAATACCTTCCAGTTTAACGACATTTTTTTCTTTTTCGGTTTCAGCTACTCAATCAGCCGGCATCATGTCAGTAGTGGAGGAACTTTTTTTTTGGCGCCCCCAAAGGCAGCGCACATGGCGCTTGGTTCTCAATATTTTTCTATGAAAAAAATCTGTAATATAGGTCAAATATAGCCAAATATAATCTCAATTTTCCCAAACATTTAATTGAGTACTTTTATTCTAAATAAATCCCGAAAATCACCCCAATTTTCAGCATTCACACTGGTATAGCCCCCTTATAAATCACAAATTGAGGTCATAAATAAGTTTCGATAAATGATAAATTGAGGTCATAAATCAGGTTTATAGGGTTTAATAATATAAAATAGGGTTTAAAATATTTTAAATAAAGGTGATAAATAAGGTTCAATAAATAATAAATTGAGGTGATTAATGAAGTTTAATGAAGGAAAAATTGAGGTAATAAATAGGGCTCGATAAATGATAAATTGAGGTCATAAATAAGGTTTAATAAATAACAAATTGAGGTCACTAATAAAGTTTAATAAATCATAAAATGAGGTCATAAATAAAGTTCGATAAATAATGTTTAAGGTCATAAATGAGGTTTAATAAATAAATAAGTTAAAAATTAATCGCTAATGAATGGATAAATTGAGGTTCTAATACGAATAAGTGGAATTTTGTGTGCTTTTCTCAGCTGCAAGCGGCAAAAAAATTGAGCAATTAGAAAGAATTACTTTTTGTTGCCTTCCATCGATGCAAACTTTAACGTTGTCTAATTTATTTATTTCCATGGAATGTCTCCAGTGGAAAGAACCTACATTGAGCGTATTTTTTACCATAACAATATTGTGGCAATTTTCCAAAAAGTTCGATGCAACTTTGTTGTACGTGGGGAAGAAACGGTCCTATTGTGAGCATACAGCATCGTTCTTTTGCGTTTCCCATTCGCATATACGCGAATGTAAATGAAATAGCCGAATTCGTTGGTATGGAAATTGCTTTCTTTTGCCACTAAAAATAATTATAATCTTTTACGAGAGTAATAATAATTCATTTTGATGGCTGTGTAATAAAAGAAATGTAGCTGCATTTTTGTCTCATTCGCCATACGCGTTTGCAGCGAGGCGAGTTCATTGACAGTTTTCCAAATAGGGACGACAAAACATGGTGTTGAAATTTGCATCGTTGGAATGCAACGGAAATTCTTTTTTTATATTTGCATTTCCTTATTGATATTGTTATACACAATCTCTTTTCTACAGATTTACATTGTACAATTCGAAATAAAAATCCTCGAAAATGGTTCAGTGATTTTTGTGTGTAATCCGACGAAATAAATTTGAGAAAAAAAGCAATTTATCAAAATTAAGTTTTTTAATTGCTGAATTCTTTTTTACCGATTTAGGCTGTAAAGCCACTCAAACATTGCCACGTTTTCCTGTTGAAGATTTATGACCTCAATCCGCAAAAAAGCTTTGGGGAATAATAAAAATTGAAAAATTAAATATAAAGAAAAATATCGTTGCACTTCAACGACGCAAACTTTAGGGTTATCGACAAAACTAACTGCACCATTTTCGTCCTTGCAGCAATATATTTAAAAGATGTTTAATAACTTTCTTTCCGATCTGTACGAACAAAACCCGATTAGGAAATACAACAAGGCTGGAACAAAATTGAGAATTCGACGTATTGAAAGGAGTAGAAAAATCGAAAACAACGTATGGAAATGGAAGAGTACTGGGAACAGAAGGGCATGGAGGGAATACCTAAAGAAACACGGGCCAAGTTAAGATGCGGAAATATAGGAAAAGAAGGTGAAAAAGGATGAGATACTCTATGCTGTCATTATAGGAAGGAAGAAGAAAGTTTGCAGCACGTACGTGAATGCGGGAAAATAAAAGAAAAAATGAATAAGATAGCAGTAGATGTTTTGGAAAAGTGGCGAAGAGGCTACAAGGAGAGGGCGCTAAAAGGAAAAGTGAATAAAGAAATAAAAGAGAAACCGGTCAAAGAATCGTACGAGTACGTGAGAGCCTTCGAATGCATGGCAAGAAAGGAAGCCTTAAGGAGTAAAAATAAACGTAAAAAATCTTTTCAAAAACAAGCTTTTATTTATAAACTATTTAACTAAAAAGTAAAAATAATATTTAGTGTATGAAGTTAAATAGTAAAGCTACAGAAGAACCCCATCCTTGGTCACTGAACAAAATCAGTACATACTTAATAAAACTTACATAAACATATAACTGTAAAAAATTTAAATATTTTCTTGAAAGCTTGACGCTTTATTTCAAGTGTAATGACGTTGCACACCTCAGGCTTTTGAGAAAATGTTAAAATTTTTAAAAGTTATATGTTTATGTAAGTTTTATTGAGTATGTACTGCCTGCGCCTTTGATCAGTGGCCAAGGATGGGATTTTTCTGTAGCTTGACTATTTAACCTAATCCACTAAATATTATTTTTACTTTTGAATTCAATAGATTATAAATGAAAGCTTGTTTTTAAAAAGATTTTTTACGATTATTTTATTTTATACTTTTCAGTATTAGAATTTGTATATTTATTTGTCTGCCAGACCCCCATGCCATTCAAATATCGGCGTAATCAAAAGCCTTGCCTTAGGTTATAAAGGTTTCGCGAGAAACTTTGCAATAGTGTAATTATAAATAGTGCTCAAGTGAACAAAGTTAATGAGCCCAAACTCGATTGTCCTACCATTTGCCATTAGGAAATGTAAGTTTCCACCACCCACCTCCATCATCAGACTCTCGTCATCATGTGTAATGAACTGTGCTCATAATAACCAAACAAATGAGCACAAACTCGACTGACCTAGTATATGCTATTGAGGAGTTGCATTGCCCACCTCCTACCTCCATCATCGGACAAGCTTACCATATCATTGCATGGTCACCGAAGTTATATATGTATCCCATGTTTCAGCTCAATCGAATGCCAGAAAATGCTTGGAAAATGGATTTGACTGATTTTGGTAAATATTTACAAGTGGGGTTCCAGCCCTAATCGGCTCCAAATATTTTCGAAGATACGAGGCCAACGGCAAAGAAGCGATTGATATTTGATATTGATATTTTCTCCTATTGAAAACTTTGAAGCGCGTTTTCTCCAGTTTTCATTTCCACGATTTTTCCAAATTGACGGGCGTGATAGCAAAAAAAAAACTAAACGACCTATTGAATCAAACTAAATTGAAGCGTTTTTTTAACACCTTTTTTCAAACCTTAGAAAACTTATAATTTCACGATTTGTTCAGCTTTTTCTTAATTCACCCAGAAGAAAAATATATGACAATTGAAAGTTTTATTGTTTTCTTTGTCTCAGTCAAGAATCACGAGCTGCATCTTTCCCGCCGATTGGGGACTGCAGTGGCACGACGCACATGGAATAGGCTGATAAATCTGCAGTCGTTTATTGTTTCATGTTGAACATTTTTTTTATACATTTCAAATATACATGAAAAGATACTTCAATGTTTACCGGGCTCACTTGTTTTTTCCCTTTAACAAAAATTCCCGAAAAAACGCTTTTTGGACCTTCTAATTCAGGCTCCCGCCTTAAGGGAAGGGTAGGGGTCTCAGCGTGAAAAAAAAAACACTTTTTTGCGAATTTTTTTCATCTTCATGGATAGAGTAAATTAATTGAAACCTTTTGTACATTGTTAAGTGTCATTTCAAGAACATTCCGTGAAATTTGTACGCGAAAATATCCACAAACAAGCCGGTGACAAAGCTTTTCCAAGAACGCCTTTGGAAAAACACGATTTGCAGTGTTCACTGTATCCCAGCTAGAAATTATCTGAAATCAAGTACCGTTAAAATTTAGTCAAAGTATCATCAAATCAACCCCCAACGGTCTTTGATAATTTTTTTTTTTCATTTCTAAATTTTTGGTGGTCATGTAAAGTGAAAAGTGCTATTTTTCACGAAAAATTCCGCCATTTTGGGGGTGGAAAACCCTCTCAATGTAAACAAAAATCCCAAACTAACCGTTGGGGGGAGGTATTTTATATGTAGAAAGCGTGTACCAAGTTTGAAATAAATCGGTCATGTAGTTTTCAAATGGCAGTGAACACGGACTTTGAAAAAGTGGTTTCAAGAAAAAACGCGGCACCGGCTTGTTTGTGGATATTTTCGCGTACAAATTTCACGGAATGTTCTTAAAATGACACTTAAGGGGTTACTATTGAAATAGGGTATTTTAGGGATTTAGGAAATAGGGGTATTTTGAAAAAATCGATTTTTTTTTACTGCATTCTTTTGAAGTATAAGTATCCGGGCCCATACTTCTGTATGGGCCCGGAATAGATGACTCTATGTAAGTTTACAAAAAAAAATATTTTCTTCGTGTAAACTGAAATTGAAACTTTAAACGCGTTTTTCTCAAAATGGCATTCCTGAAGTCCTTGACCAAGATTACTCGAACACTAATGAACCGATCTTCTTGAAATTTTGCAGGCTTATTTAATGCATAAAAATGTAGTCTTTGATCGTTCGATTTTTTTTTTCGAAAAAAAAATGGCCGTTTTATAGCCAAAAAACAGCCGTTTTTTTTCGTTAAAATCGAACCATTAACTTTGACTGTCCGCCATTTTGTGAAAAATGAATATTTTTTAAAATCCTTCGATTAAAGACTAGTTTATACTTATATTTGACTAAATCCATCCGCATTTTTTTTTCAGATGATCCACTTCGCCGCAATGTTGGTCACCGCAAACCGTGTATATAAAAACATTATTTCATTGACGGCCATTTGCCACTAAACAATGTAATATTTTTCAATAAAAAAATTACTGAAAGTTCTTCAGGATGTGTTCTTTAAGATGGTATATTGCTCGATTAAAAAAGTTTTGTAGTTTTCTTTAAAAAAATTCATGAAAAAGGCCTTTTTTGCGCTACAAGTGGGGGTAACGCCTTAGCAATGTACAAAAGGTTTCAATAAATTTACTCTATCCACATAGATGAAAAAAATTCGCAAAAAAGTGTTTTTTTTTCACGCTGAAACCCCTACCCTCCCCTTGAATAAAAGCTTGTAAAAGGACGAAAGACAAATGTTAACAAAAAATAGAAGAAAACGAGTAAATGAGGATGAATGTGCAGAGGGGGGAACTGTGTAAAAACCTGCGAGGGTTATACATGGAAATGAAGAACTAACTAATTTTCTTTCCATATTTCCATATCTTTATGATTGATAAACAAGTGAATAAATAATTTGGAGTAATTTAAATATTCTTTCCGTGTTATGTACACGTGATCAGAATTTTTACGGCGAAGTATAAATAAATTCACGGTGAATTATACCTGGTCTCGAGGACCGAAGAATAGCGTACCTGTACCTGCGCCATAGGAACGTGCATCGTTCCCCGTTCAAGGACACGAGCGCTTAGGCCGCACCTACGCATAACTTTCCCTCTCTCTTTTCTTCCCCTTTCCCCTGGCACCTTTCCTTCCTGCCACAATCGTTTATCTCGTCCGCGTCGTGTGCTTGGGACTTGTCTCGTCCAGGGATCGAAGAATCTTCTTCAACGATCCCAACGAATTCTGCGTGTGAATGTAAGAGCGATCTTTCGAATTTTGTTCGCACCTTTTTCTTCTTCTCATTGTGGTATTGCGAATGTACGTGCTCTCTTTCAGCGTTGGCAACCTGAAGCGAGGCACCCATCGTACCAGGGGCGTAGAATTATCGTAAATGGGCCATATTATCGTACTTGTCAGGATATTGTCTATGATAAATAAACAAATCATATTACACGTAATATTGATGTGTGTGCAAACACTTTACAGTTTTATCTCTTGCAAACTACCGTTTTCAAATAAATAGAACACTTTGAAACCAAATGTTTTACGTATGGCACAGACCTGAACCGATTACCCGTCCATTTCAAGTTCAATAATCGCACCAACATTTGACATTCGCTCAGAAAAAACTTCACTGTTCCCAAGTTTTGTACGAAGCGCGCCAACATTTCGTATTTTAAAGAGAAAAAGAGTATTAAAGGGGAATGACAAATAAAACAGTTTTTAAAAAATATTTCGATATATCCTATATTCGCGAAAACAGAAAATATAAGTATTAAGGCGTTACCCCCACTTGTAGCGCAAAAAAGGTCTTTTTCATGAATTTTTTTTACAGAAAACTACAAAACTTTTTTAATCGATCAATATACCATCTTAAAGAACACATCTTGAAGAACTTTCAGTAATTTTTTTATTGAAAAATATTACATTGTTTAGTGGCAAATGGCCGTCAATGAAATAATGTTTTTATATACACGGTTTGCGGTGACCAACATTGCGGCGAAGTGGATCATCTGAAAAAAAAATGCGGATGGATTTAGTCAAATATAAGTATAAACTAGTCTTTAATCGAAGGATTTTAAAAAATATTCATTTTTCACAAAATGGCGGACAGTCAAAGTTAATGGTTCGATTTTAACGAAAAAAAAACGGCCGTTTTTTGGCTATAAAACGGACATTTTTTTCGAAAAAAAAATCGAACGATTAAAGACTACATTTTTATGTATTAAATAAGCCTGCAAAATTTCAAGAAGATCGGTTCATTAGTGTTCGAGTAATCTTGGTCACCGACTTGAGAAATGCCATTTTGAGAAAAACGCGTTTAAGGGGTAAGGCCACTGTAAATTTTGCCAGACGAAAATGTGGCCATCGAAAGACAAATGTATGGTGCTGGGATTGCAGACTAACGGTAAATTTTTTTTTACCTTCTTTTTTTTATTTTTTCCAATAAAAAACTATTCGCAAAACTTTAAACGCGTTTTTCTCGAAATACGGTTTTTCAAAATGGCACGCAGCATCACTCGAACAATTTTCATTTTTTTTACTTGAAATTTTGACCAGATGTGAACATTAACATTATCTTGAGAATGTCGATCGGGATTTTCAATAACTTTATTTATTGATTTTTTATTAACAAAAAACTAGCCGTTTTTTTCGTCAAAAATCAATTTTTTTTTTCAAACGCACGCCAAATCCACAAAAATTGATACTTTTTAAAATCCGATCGACATTCTCTAGCTATAACCCTCTAGATTGATGGTTTTTTTTGTTCTAGATTCAAAAGTGCACCAGTGGTGCTGCGTGCCGCGGAGCCCTGCAAGCAAAACATGTCCCGGGAAGATAGCTGTGGAACCGCCATTTTGTTTTTTTTTTGCTGTAAAAAAATTTGATAATAAAGTTTAATGTATGCCCGATAACACCCTTAAAAGTTTTTTTTTAATTACCTTCAATTTTGGAAGCAAAAAATTCGTGAAAAAACCTTTTTTTTTGGACCGTTACAGTGGCCTTAGGCCTTAAAGTTTCAATTTCAGTTTACACGAAGAAAATATTTTTTTTTGTAAACTTACATAGAGTCATCTATTCCGGGCATTAAAAAAAATGCACTTCAAATTGCACTTAAAAAAAATGCAATAAAAAAAATCGATTTTTTCAAAATCGCAAGTGGGGGTGACCCCGTAATGTAATTAACATTTGACATCTAAACGAAATATTCGGAATATCGAAAATCGAACGATGTCATTCTCTTGTTCGCTGATTGGCAAATGGTAACCAATGAGACGGCATGTATATTGTATTATCTAAGAACGCGCTGCAATTGCACCACGGCAGTGCTTCTTCATGCGTCTAATGTGAAGGCGCGCTGATAAGCCAATAGCGCTACGAGTAAAAAAGAATCGCATTTGCTATTGAGCTATTGGCTATCAGCGTACGAGTAGAATAAATTCTCAAATTTCGCTTCATGATGTAAATGAGCGTACAAACTGCGTACGATAATAAGGTGCAATCGTACATCGTACGTAGGCATGAAATAATCGCATATGTACGATAATTATCGCACGGTTCCTAACGCTGCTCTCTTTTCGCACTAAACTTTCTTTGCGACAAGATCCGTAAGCCTTGGTAATATTGAACATTAAAAATGCAATAATATGATGTCATTAATCAGTATCCTAAGCTCAATGGGGCTGGAACATTTAAGAGAGCCTCTTAAGGGGGGAGTTCCCTCCATAACGTAAAGAGCTCACGGTCGAAAATCAACTTTACGAGGAAATTGAGGGCTTACTTTATGGCTTTGGAATAGCAGATTAATCGGTAGGTCACTTAGTCACCAAATTTTTGAACCTTGAAACGTTAAGGGGAGCGTAATCGGATGAGGTTCCGACCCCCCCCCCCCCCCTCCACCGATCGAGCTGAAATTTTGCACAAACCTTCCTTTTGATATTTCAAGACACCCCCTAAAAGGATTTTCGGTGATTCGCAATAGTTTTCGAGATATTGAATTTTTAAGTTTTTTTTTAAGGGTAAAGGTCCGAAGTTTCAGCTCTCCGATCGAGCTGAGATTTTGCACAAACCTTCCTCTTAATATTTTAAGACACCCCCTAAAGGGATTTTTGGCGACTCGCAATAGTTTTCGAGATATTGAATTTTTAAGTTTTTTTTTTAAAGGGTAAAGGTCCGAAATTTTAGCTCTCCGATCGAGCTTAGATTTTGCACAAACCTTCCTTTTAATATTTTAAGACACCCCCTAAGGGGATTTTTGGCGACTCGCAATAGTTTTCGAGATATTGAATTTTTAAGTTTTTTTGGTAACGTGCGCCGACTATATCTATATCTGCTATGTCTCCGTTCATACCTATATATATTATTGCGCTCTCCGTTTTGTCCAAACAAACCCAAACCCAAAAACTATTGCGCATCACCGAAAATTCCTTTAGGGGTTGTCTTAAAATATTAAAAGGTTTGTGCGAAATTTCAGATCGATCGGAGGGTTTCGGAACCTTGCCCGAGTACCCTTTAGGCGAGGAACAAAATTGCGGATTTTCATGATTTTTTTTTAAGGAAAGATTTCATCACTATTTTTTGAGACCTAAGGTATGGTTTATTACTATATTTGGCTGTTACATGGAATTAAAAAAAAATTAATCTCTCACATTCTTAATCTCACGGTCTTCTTAACTGCGTTTTCAAAACTGGCGTGACGTGTAGCTAAAAAACTAATCGACCGATTCTGATGAAATTGGGTATAAATATTTTTAACTTTATTATCTAAAACATGACACTACATATTTGAAATTTTTTGAAAAGTATTTTTGTACTGCTAAATGTAGCCATTTTTTTCGGAAAATCCAATCTTTTTCTTTCAAAGCGTACTATTTCATCGGTTTTCAACATTCCTCACTTTTCCTTGGTTCATATTCTGCGTACGAGTGTTAATGAAAGAAAAATCCTTCGCTGGTTTTTTCGCAGGCTAATCCCACCGACGCTACGTGCCACGACGTCTGACAACGTCCGCCGCAGCGAGTTGAGAAAACCGTGCCATACCACTGCCATTTTCGAAGATTAATAAAAAAAATACCATGCAACAGACAAAAGTAGTAATAAAACATACCCGAGTCTCAAAAATTGTGAAAAAATCTATTCTTAAAAAATAAATCATGCATATCAGCCATTTTTCCTCGCCTAAAGTTATCTCCCCCCTCAATCGCCTTTTTTGAAAACCACTTTTTCGCGAACCTCGTACAAGATCACTCAACAACTATCCTACCGATCATTTTGAAATTTTGCACACTTTTAGGTAACATAATTACCGTCTATGTGAACCTAAACTTCCTCGAATATTATTCGAACAAGCTACTTTTCATTGACAAATACTAAACTTTTTATGAAAAATATAACATTTTGTTCAAACCCGTACCATTTTTCGAATTGTGATTTTTCGTTGGATTTTCTAGGTTCACATGGAGCGTGTGAGTCTTAGAAATGTACAACTTTTTGGCTCTGATGTTTCAGATGAATGCACCAGGCGCTAGGTGGTACGCCGTGAAACAACTCTGGCGGCAGTCGTCTCTGAAGCAAGTGCCTCAGACACAATTTCCAAATATGGAGGAAAAAAAATATATATATTTTGCAAAGTGAAAACCTATCAATATGCATAGAAAATTCGTATTATGTAGAATCAATAGGTTCGACACAAAAGAATCTTGAAACCGTGCTTGTTTTCGGCTGCTTGGAGGGCTCTCCCCCTTAATTTGTCGAATACCGTGTTCGAAGGCTCCCCGTGTGCACTCGATCTATGAGCAGCTGCAGCACTCGAGTTTGTACAGCAGCTCGCCCGACGAGCAACCACCTATAGTAGACGCTTTTGGTATGTTCGTACTATTCAGAAGCACAATGTGGCACGGATGAAAAACACAACGAAGTTCGTCGAGAGCCTTCGTGCTGCACGAGCCAATCCGCCTAACCTCTAAACCGTGTTCGAGGCAGCGTGTAGCCCATTCGTAAACGGAAGGGCGTAAATCGCACAACTTCGCGTGTTACATCCAGTCGTACTGTTTTGTTTCCTATCAATTCATGCCTGCGCGAGCGTGAACTATTCCAGGGGAAATCTATGTATATTCATGACGGTCACCTTCATCCTCGAATGTGTACACAAAGAATTTTCCACGGCTGTATTTTTTTGCGTTCATCTTTATCCGATCCGCTCGTACGGATCGATAAGGTCATCAATCTGGGAATTATGATATTAAGTCGGCCGTTATTGTGCGGAGCGATGTATGTTGATCGGCAAGCATACGGGGACTGTATAGCAGGATATACAGTTGCTGCTGTATTGGCGATTGGACGTATGCATAATGGGGATATCAGATTACTCGAACAATGTGTCTGCGTGGCTCAATATTTAACAGCGATGGGTGCTAAATCCCTCGCGTTTCAATATTCGAGAGAGACATTGCCGGATAGCAATCTCGTACGCTCGTGTATGAGCTATTCTGTGCAAAACAGACACAAATCTGAGTTGACTTTTTGATAAGCGGTGTTTTAATTTCCTGAGTTCCGAGGTATACTCTCGCTAATTTTTTGGGGGGTCAGGCTACTGGGACGATCCGAAAATCAGGGCTATTCAAGGCGAGAAATCCCTTCAGGAGCGTGAAAAATAGGTATTTTTCGGGAATTTTTTTAGAGGGGATAAAATAATCTGATCATTTTCAAATTTGGTCATGAGTTTATTATAACTGTCATGTTTGATTTTTTTTTTGGTTGACCAACAAAATGGCGGCGTTATTAAGGGTCTTCGGATGCTTGTTTTCCGCGACATCGAAAAGTGCTGCAGTTGTCACTCTTTTTCTGTTGATCTGAAAAAGATTTAATAAGTGTCATTCGTTTACTGACATATTAAGGGGAAGGATATACCTAAAAAATGATGAAAAAGTGCAAAATTGAAAATTTGGGAGCCTTTTTACTGAAAAGTTCGAATTTTCTACCATTTTTTCGACATATTTGACCCCAAACAAATTATTTATTTACTCGCTACCTTTCAAACTTTAGGTATATCCTTCCAATAATATTACTGAGAGTAACTCCGAGATAACTCCGCAAATATTCAATATTTCGAGTTTTCCTTTGGTCGGTATATTCTTTGGGTATCATACTTACGAAGTATGTAAAAAAATCGATTTTTTGAAAATTCTAAAGGGATTTCTCGCCTTAAGGCCGGAGCCTGAATTAGAAGGTGCGTAAAAACGTTTTTTTTTGCTCAAATCGATAGATAAACTATCTAAGTATATATTTACAAAGTAGAGAGGTCAGTTGTAAATATTTTCGAAGATACAAGGCCCAAAGCAGAAAAGCGATTGATATTTGATATTGATATTTCCTCCTTTTGAAAACTTCGAAGCGCGTTTTCTCCAGTTTTCATTTTCACGATTTTTCCAAATTGGCGGGTGTGATAGCAAAAAAAACTAAACGACCTAATGAATCAAATCAAAATTTATTTTCTTCAGTATGAAAATCTCTTCTAAGTGAATTAAAAAAGTCATTGTAACAGTTTTTTAAAATAATTTTTATAGCTCGTTAAAGTGGTTTTATTAAACACATTTTTTTCAAACCTGAGTAAAGTTATGATTTCACGATTTTTTCAGGATTTTCTTAATTCACGCGGAAGAAAAATATATGACAATTAAAAATTTTATTGGTTTTTTTGTTTCAGTCAAGAATTGTGAGGTGCATCTTTCCCGCCGATTGGGGACTGAAGTGGCAAGACGCACATGGAATAGGCTGATGAATCTGCAGTCATTTATTGTTTCATGTTGAAACATTTTTTTTATACATTGCAAATGTACATGAAAAGATACCTCAATGTTTACAGGGCTCAAAAAATTCCCGAAAAAACAACGTTTTTTTTGGACCGTCTCATTCAGGCTTCCGCCTTAAGGAGCTACATGTACCTGGAGGCGCGCAGAAAATGGCCAGATTCCTAATTTTTTTCTGGGGAACGGTTATTGAAAAAGAAACACATTTTTTTAAACACAAAGATACATATATTGAGTGTCTTAAAAAAATAACCAAAAACTACAGAAAAACTATATAAACATGGATGCCGGCAGATGATTACATTTTTCTTCGCGACGTTTGGCGGTGGACAATGTCCAGCTTAAACGGTCTATCTGAAATCTAAAAACCAAACGGGTTATCCAAGTCGATAATAAATACGAGTCGTTGACGGTCGTCGATTTTTTACATAACTTTTGGTATTAACTTGGCGACGAAGTAAAACTCGAGCATACAAAATCTATGAAAAACGTCGTCATTTTTACGTAACTATAAAAAAATGAAGATCGATTTAAAGAAAAATGAGATCGTCAGCGGCATTGAAATGTTTCTGATCGTATCTCCTGTGAATTAGGAAACAATTCGTCAAGTGGTTCTCGAGATGTCTTGTCCACCGACTTTGAAAACCGTGTTCCGTGAAAAACGCGTTTAAAGTTTGAAGTATGAATCACTCAATTTTAGGAATATTTCAATAATATTTTCAGGGGATACAGCTAAAAGGTGATACTATCGAATAAAAATATTTTGGAAGAATGCAATTCTTTTATTCACCTACGTAGATGTAGTCCGTTAAGACAATCAATTCTGAAATAATAAGTGAGATGATTGAAAAATCGTTTCGACATTTATTTGTACGTCCATGACCGAAATTGTGTACCAAATTTAATGATAAATTGTTAATAACTGAAGAAGTTATAAGCAATCTCGTGAAGGACCTTTCAACGTGAGAGGCTCAATGGTATACTTGTCTTTCAGATCAACCGGCCACCCGATTGGTTTGAATTTAAAAAAAACGAGTTTTTTCCCAAAATAGATAATATTCGCAAAGACTCGACGGCGATTTTAGGTTATCGTATTTCAATCATCATAAAGAAATTGATCATTTTTTTCGATTTTGCGACGAACTACTAAATAACTAAAAAAAAAAAGGTTAAGAAAAGAAACCTCGGTCGAGACTAAAGAATTATTACACTGAATAAGTGTACCAAATTTCAAGTCAATCCGTCCATTAGATGTCGCGAAATCGTGTACACCGTTTTGAAAAACATACTGTTAAGGGGTTACCCCCACTTGCGATTATGAAAAAATCGATTTTTTTTATTGCATTTTTTTTAAGTATAAGTATCTGAGAATATGTCCTGAAAATTTCAAGTCGATCCGAACAAAATTGACTGAGACATGAGCGTCGAAAGAGAAGAATCCGTTGTGAAATTGAAACTTTAAACGCGTTTTTCTCAAAACGGCATTTCTGAAGTCGGTGACCAAGATTACTCAAACACTAATGAACCGATCTTCTTGAAATTTTGCAGGCTTATTAAATACATAAAAATGTAGTCTTTAATCGTTCGATTTTTTTTTCGAAAAAAATGGCCGTTTTATAGCCAAAAAACGGCCGTTTTTTTTCGTTAAAATCGAACCATTAACTTTGACTGTCCGCCATTTTGTGAAAAATGAATATTTTTTAAAGTCCTTCGATTAAAGACTAGTTTATACTTATATTTGACTAAATCCATCCGCATTTTTTTTCAGATGATCCACTTCGCCGCAATGTTGGTCACCGCAAACCGTGTATATAAAAACATTATTTCATTGATGGCCATTTGCCACTAAACAATGTAATATTTTTCAATAAAAAAATTACTGAAAGTTCTTCAAGATGTGTTCTTTAAGATGGTATATTGATCGATTAAAAAAGTTTTGTAGTTTTCTTTAAAAAAATTCATGAAAAAGGCCTTTTTTTGCGCTACAAGTGGGGGTAACGCCTTAAGAAAAACGCGTTTGCAGTTTTACTATCAGTTCTATCGTTGTAATCATAAGTTTACCACAAATCTGCGATACCTGCACCATATGTTGAACCTTCCTTTTCAATTTCAGTTGCCTCAACCAACCATCGATTTTTATAGATTTTCACAGTAGCCAAACCCCTTAAGAGCAATATCAATGTGTACAACTCATTATTTTCAAATATAAGTGAGCGTTGTTATTACTCGTAAACAACCAATAGTATTTAGTTATTTTCAGATCTCCGCTTAGCTTCAGTGGGCATGGTTCAAGCGGAGAGATATCTGATTTTTCGTAGGCGCGATTGCAGCTGTGTGCGGGTTGAAGCTCGCGCCGTGTGAATGTGCCTTCCAGCGCCTTGTCCTCTGCTGGAGTCATGAAATGTCTCGACTATTCGACCACCGTGCTGCGGCTTTAACTTCATTCCGTGTCCATTCGGTCTCCACCACACAGTGCCAGTCGGTCCAGCAACGGATCCGAGTCGATTTCCTAGCCGGAAATTCGTATGCTATCGCATATTCCGATAATCTGTGGTAGCGAATTGACGGATTCACGCAAGGAAGGAGGGAAAACGGCAGAGAGAGGAGAGAGGAGAGAGAGAGAGAGAGAGAGAGAGAGAGAGAGAGAGAGAGAGAGAGAGAGAGAGAGAGAGAGAGAGAGAGAGAGAGAGAGAGAGAGAGAGAGAGAGAGAGAGAGAGAGAGAGAGAGAGAGAGAGAGAGAGAGAGAGAGAGAGAGAGAGAGAGAGAGAGAGAGAGAGAGAGAGAGAGAGAGAGAGAGAGAGAGAGAGGGGGGGGGGGGGGTTCATACCAGACATGCAGCTCTCTTGACAAGTAGACAATGTGTGTTGTCAGCGTTGCCAATCACAGTATCTAGGTATCGAATTAAATACTCTCGAGAGGTGTTAAGAATTGATGACTGGGGATAGAAACGATCTTTTTTTTTGCCTTCGGACCACAGTTCTCCTATTTGAATCTTTTTTCGGTCCATTTCTGACATGTTCCATTCCGGCCATTCTCTGAGGAATCGGTTTGAAACTTGAGTGGGAGATCCTTTACACTATACGATGTACTACAATGATGTCTGCAAAGTCATAAGAAAGTTGAGTTTCGTTGATGATTGCGGTACTATTTCTCAAGCCCGTTCCGTGGATTCTCGACCCATTATCTTGGGGAAGTCCGTTAGTTACGGATGAGTGCTCTCCGTCGTGCGAACAAACACGAGGAAGACTTCAAAGCCACTCGAGCAAGCGCGTATAATCTGTAGCTTCCTTGTCCGCCTATACTTTGGTCCACTTGCTAGCTCGACACGCAGACCTCGCACGTATAAATGAATGCCCTATATTGTCGTTTGGTCGCACAAACGTATAACAGTCGTGAAATTCTTCCTTAGCCTCATGAACGCCGCGTACAAAAGAACGCTTCCTCGAGCATTAAGCCATGTACGTGGGATAGAACATCAATTGCGTTATGTCCATTTTCATCAGCATTCATTTAACGTTTACACGAATCAAATTATCAATCAGTAACGCTCATTGCTCAGCGTAAAAGATAACATTACGATTCGAAGTAATAAACCGGAACATTATTATTTCTATTATTATTACTATGTGCAGAAATTTGTCGGAGAGCCCCCAGATCCTGCCACATACGTATAGGGATTTGATAGAGACGCCCCACTTAGGGAGTCTACATTAGAATCCAAGTAGACTCCGCGCTACTACCAATTCACAGCACTTGAAAATTTTTTGTATGAAATTCTCAACCGGAATTTGTTGAATCTCCCAAAAAATATCCTTATGTCATCCCGTGCAAACATTTGTTTGGGAGTCTCAAGATGCATCCACATCTTTATGGGGATTTGTCAGGGACACCGCACATAGGGAGTCCTCATTGGGATCCAATTGGAATCTGCACTGTTTCCCGAACAGCGCTGTTTCAGAATTGGTACCACGTTCGAATCGGAAATATGTGAAAAGTCATGAGAAAAAATTCGGCATGTTGAAACATAACCTGCACGCGTTGTGAGCTATTATGTCAAGGTGCAGTCAAATGAATAACGAACGATAATTAAAATGGATTTACAGTGATGCTATCTAAAACGATTTTGAGTTATACTTTTTTTGGATAAGATTTATATTTCCTCAAGATCCACTCATTATGTACATGCAGATACTTCGTTCAGAAAATTCGACGTACAGAATGCGATGGAATCTATCAAAAATCGTATCAGATTCTGTTCGATAATGTGGCAATCCTTCAGGATTCGAATTGGATTCGTACATTGGCGTCCAATGGGGAATCCCCATTACAATCCAAAGTACGATGGTGATGTTTTAGCATAGTGATCCAATGTCATGACCCATTGGATCCCTCTCATGAAGTAGGGACAAGTATGGAAATCCAATTGGAGTTCTTCGATAATATCTGCACGGGTATTATTATCGTCTTACAATTACGTACAATTGAAGTCGTACCGATGGATGCAGATAAATGTGCACTTGTAATGGAATAGCACACGATCGAAATCCACTTGCACTTATCTCTTTGAGGAGTCTGTAAGGGAACTCGCGGCAAGACGAATACGCAGGGTAAGATGCATCATAAGCCTAGCTACTTAGCAGTGTGTGCGAGGACAGTGCTCCCGTTGGAGTTTGGCGGGGCGGCGGGGAGGTGAATGAGTGTGAAAGTATCAACCGTGGCTGAAGCACGCGTATCGAGTGAGAAAATAATATGGACTTTTTGACAAGACCATCTAATTTTTGGTTAAGTTTACCATCGTTTTGGTTTATTTGACTTGCTGATATTGATTAGAAACAGCTAGATAAAGACAATGAAAGTACTTATTACTAATATAATAAGAACGGTGTGTCCGAAATATTCAAAGTCATTGCATGATGTTTTGTTGATTCGTTAAGGCGCTATACCAGTGTCACACTCTCAAAAAATAGACTTTTTTGCCTTTTTCGACAGTTTATACTTTCAAGAATATCATTATAATCAATATCATTTATATCAATATCACTTTATCTTGCAAAAATCGATAGTTAAATTTTTAAACGCGTTTTTCTCGAAATGAGATTTGTCAAATTTGCTGATATTGTAATTCAAAGAGCAATTATCCGATTGACTCGAAATTTGAACTGAGTACTCTTGAATATATTTACTCTACAATGACATAGGATATTTTTGATTGGATGAAAATTGACGATTTGGCATTGAAAAAAACGACCATTTTATAGGCAAGAAAACAGACTTTTTTTTTCATAACTATACCATTTTGTTAGATTTTGATATTTTTCGAAAATCCTGCGTCATTGTACAGGAAATACCTTCCAGTTTAACGACATTTTTTCCTTTCTCGGTTTCAGCTACGCAATTGGCCGGAATCATGTCAGCAGTGGAGGAAATTTTTTTGGCGCCTCCAAAGGCAGCGCATAAGTCGCTTGGATCTCAATATTTTTCTATGAAAAAATCATGTAATATAGGTCAAATATAGCCGAATATGTTCTTAATTTTCTGAAACATTTAATTGAGTACTTTTCTTCCAAAAAATTCCCGAAAATCACCCAAATTTTCAGCGTTCACACTTAACCCCTTAACCGTCTAATGGGGCATGATGAATACCAGCTATCGCGAAGCTGCAATATTTTACAAGGTACCACTATCTACGTTGGAAAGGGTGAAATGAAACTAGTAAAGCCTTTGGTTCGTCTCCAACCGGACTTTCGACCAGTAGAAGAAGAAGAACTTACAAGTGATTAAAATGGCATGGAAGCAAGATTGTTCGGACTAAATACTACAGATCTTAGACGATTGGCTCATCGAATTGCCGGTATTGAGAATGAAACCATCTTTATATGAGAAAGATGCCAATAATTCGTGTCCCATCATGCTCCCAGTGCTGTTTCATCTTGCCCCGCATATGGGGTAAGATGGGAAAAAATAAAGGTTTAATTAAAAATATATATCGTATGCTAACAATCAGAAAGACTGATTTTTTGTTTCAAAAATTAAAAGATTAATAAATGTTGATTAGTTTAAAAGAATAATTAAAGTCGATTCATTCATATGTATTGTTTTATTTAAATATTACCTCACTGTTATCATCGTGCCCCGAAGTCCCCTATAAGCTTGCGGGCCATCCATTTGAACGTCATCACGTTTCGATATTCGTTCAACCATTTTTAAACACAAGGTGGCAACAAGCCCAAAAGTATTCTAGACTTTGATTTTTTTAAATGCAGACTTTAGGAAGAAATTCCGTCATTTAGGAAAATAGACGTCACCAGCAGATCGTACGAAGTGTCTCGGTCACGAGGTAACAATCAAAGCGTAGGTTGTTCATATCGCGTGGCAAGTCGTTCCGCTTCGAATGCGGGTAGGAAGAGTCGTTTACGAATGCGAGAAGAAACTGATTCTTTATCGGGGAAAAGTAAACGTCTACAAAGCTGATGACCCTTACCATTGACAATTGGTAGCCGCACTCAATGGAGCGCTGCCTTTTTCCCTGTCGATTATTTATCGCCAGGGCAAGATGTTCACGATACGTACACATGCTCGCCCGTATGCGCGTGAAGGTGTAGACAGGACGAAATGAACGTTGAACCATATCAAAGCGAATGCGTGCATAGAGGAGCGTCTGAGGCTTCTCCGGTCCATTATCCCCCGGTAAATTAATCAATTGGATGACAACGAGGGATAAAGATTCTCTTGATTGTCAGACGGTGGGCAAACTCTCACGCGACTCGGAACTGGCCACAATCGTTAAGCAAAGTCCAAAACGAGAAGCATAATTCGCTTTCCCATTGTCGGGCTATTCATACGCGCCCGGGTTAAACTACTGCAAGCTCGAAAATCAACTTCGATGATATTCGACGTCCAACGTACTCGGAGAGATGTAGCGAGTGGGATCAGATGAGCAAGCGGCGAAATCCTTCGTCTAATTGAATTAAGTATGTGTAATGGTGCACTTACGGCATGAATGCGTGGGGGTCAAAAGAAGAGGGAGGATTTTAGTGCCAATCAAGGGACAGATTTGGGCGACGATTGAATTAATGATCGGAGAGCCAGTTTTTTTTTCTTCAATTTCCTAAAAAAAGACATCCCTCAATTTGTCGTCGGCAAGCAGTGGCTAATTCATCGAAACAATTGCACTGCTAAGACTTTGCGGGACATAAAAAAATATCGAAACGGACAACGGCGTTTACCGCAGGGGAATAAAGAAAGGTCGGGACAAAAATAACTAGCGTAAAACGGTACACGTCCGTACACCATGCTACTCAGCTATGGCAGTCAACTCGCTGAGGTTTCCATGCGATCTTACGCTCAAAGAGCGGGCACGTTCGTAACCGGAAACGGAAGCTCCACCCTACACTCGCCGAGAGTGGCACTAGCGGTAGCTATATCGGCGTTACCAGCGTAGTACAATTACGCCCGCGCACAAGTTCATTCCTCGCAGCAGCATATCCCACTATAGAACTTGAGGAATGTCCGTATACGAAGTTTGTTGACGTAAGACTAGAATCAACCAAAAACGACGGCGAACAGATGCCAGTGAACTATTCCAATCCCGACTATATGCATTCTTGGAATATATAGAAGCGAATTTATATTTATAAGCGTTGTAACAACAATTCCTATCTCTTTTTGTCGCTTTAGACGGTGAACGTTCCAATCTGTAGTGAGGTTTCATCAGTAACTGTACTTTATAAAGATAATGTCCAATGGACTCTTATGAAGATGATGAGTATGGATATATTGTCTCTTAAGGGGAGGGGTTTCAGAGTGAAAAAAAAACACTTTTTTGCGATTTTTTTCATCTATATGGATAGAGTAAATTTATTGAAACCTTTTGTACATTGTTAAGTGTCATTTCAAGAACATTCCGTGAAATTTGTACGCGAAAATATCCATAAACAAGCCGGTGCCGCGTTTTTTCTCGAAACCACTTTTTCAAAGTCCGTGTTCCCTGCCATTTGAAAATTACATGACCGATTTATTTCAAACTTGGTACACACTTTCTACATATAAAATACCTCCCCCCAACGGTTAGTTTGAGATTTTTTTTACATTGAGGGGTTTTTCCACCCCCAAAATGGCGGAATTTTTCGTGAAAAATAGCACTTTTCACTTTACATGAGCACCAAAAATTTATAAATGAAAAAAAAAAATTATCATAGACCGTTGGGGGGAGGATTTGATGATACTTTGACTAAATTTTAATGGTACTTGATTTCAGATAATTTCTAGCTGAGATACAGTGAACGCCGCAAATCGTGTTTTTCCAAAGGCGTTCTTGGAAAAGCTTTGTCACCGGCTTGTTTGTGGATATTTTTGCGTACAAATTTCACGGAATGTTCTTGAAATGACACTTAACAATGTACAAAAGGTTTCAATAAATTTACTCTATCCATATAGATGAAAAAAATTTGCAAAAGTGTTTTTTTGTTCGCGCTGAAACCCCTACCCTTCCCTCAATGCCTTCGATGCGTAACAAACTGAAACGTTGATAATTGATGTGCGGTTCGAGTATGCACTCAGAAAAAATATTTATTAAAGACACAGAAGTTTGTCTCCCGGCGAATAACTTTTCTTATTCGTATGTCGGCCTACTACGATTTTATTGACAGCTAAGAACATTTTTTTATTATGAATTATATACAACTTTCAAACGCGTTTTTCTTAAAACACGATTTTTTCAAACTGCTGCCATGATATCAAAAACTATTTGATTGATTCTGCTCAAATTTATACAGCATCTTTAGTACATATATAACTACAAGTTGAACTAAAATAATTAAGATTGCTTCCTTAGTTTTCTTTTTATCAGCTATATAGAAACCAAAAAAATACGAAAAATTGAATTTTTTTCTAAAGCGTAAAAAAAAATTATTTTTTGCAATTCTAACTTTATTTTAGTTCCATGTAGAGCCTCAAGTCTCACGATTAAAATTGCGTTTGGTTTTTTGATTTCAGATAAGTAGAACGGCCGGAATCATGACAGCAGTGGAGTACCTCTTTTTATATGTGTTCCTGTTGGGCGGTGTATCTCCGACTATATTCTATATAATGATTTCAAAAAATTCACAAAGTTTGTTTAAATGTTAATAAAAATGATATACAATTTATAAATTATTTTATTTTAATGGTTTGTCAAAAAAAAATCCCCAAAAAAGCATTAAAAAACGGCATTAACACTAGACGACTTCGTTAATTGATGTGAAAAATCGGCACGTGAAAAAACATAGTTAGTGACGCCGAATAAATGCTGCAGTTACAATCACATAAAAACTGTCTCCATACGAGTAAATATTTATTAATTTCTAATAAATTATGTTCTAATCTGCCAATTTATTAGAACATAATAAATCATTTTTCTGAGTGTGTGTTCTCGTCATCGGCCCACTATGGACGGTCCTCAACCCCAAACCCCTTGTGGAGGCTCCTCCGGTTCTTTTCGGTCGTTCAGAAAAACTCTCGTCCAGCGGCACCGCGCTTTTCTAGTGTTTACAGGCTTGTTCTGAGTGGTCCCCCGACGGAAACCGTCTTCCCGGACAAAGCCCGAAAATGTTTATCGAGTCTCTGTCCCGTTCGCAAAGGACTGATAAAAAGGGGAAAATGAGCTACCAGACACCCATAGATTTTTCGCATGCCACAAACGACATCAGTTATGACAGCTCTGAACGTCCAGCTACGACCCACCCAAGTTCGTTCCCTTGGATGTTTTTCGTGATCAAACCGCCATAGGGTTGCCTTGCTGAAACAAACGGTGATCCTCACTTGACCCTAACGGCAAAGTTGATAATGTAACCACGATGTTTCCCGTCCTAATGCCTTTTGTTCGAAAAAAGTTAGGGATACCGTTCCTTAGGTACTTGACCATTACCAAAGAAGGGCGGGGACATGAAAAATGTTGGGGCTAGACGTGTGAGAACGAGACGAGAGATCCAACCACATAGCTGGCGGTGTTCAACATGATAGTGACTAATGCGTCGATGACGGGATGGGAATAAGGCTCGGGTATGGAATGCGAGTTAACGATCATACCAGCATAACCCGAGCGCCTTCACGAGCGGCTCGATTGTTATGAAATACAAATCCTCGGAGTCGGCTGATGATTAGTTGATGCTCGCTGGTGATTCGACACTTTGGGGGGTGTACCTTCTCACTCATATGCGGCGCATTAGGCAGCTATGAAGACGGAAGGAGTCGAGTAACTTCGCTGATGCCTACAGTTCGCTCTCACTGTACACACACATACACACACACACACACACACACGTTTTGTACAAATGTTTATACATATGTGCACGCGTGCGTATCTATGTGCACGCCTGTACACATATTTGCCAAGAGCAATGGGAAGATCTCTAGACAATGAAGCATCGGAATGAATGGACGGTGTAAATATACTTGTAGTACTAACCTCCGCTCCTCCTCCTTACCCTCCCCAGAAAAGCGATAAACTCGTATTTGTATAGTTGACTCGGGCGATTATACAACACTCGGGGTTCTCGAGCACCAACGCGAGCCCTGTGTATAGGGAACGTGTAAATCACAATACCGTAGGCATTCGTATATTTGAACGTCAGACTTGTCGAATTCACAACAGGACGAATCACAAGTTCTTGCTTACGGTTGATAGAAAGAGCAAAATGCGCTGGTGAGAAAGTCAGTCTCCAATGATACTGAAAGTTGCATCGTTGGAACGCAAATTTAGTAGCACGAACCATTGGTTTTGAAAAATTTCGGCTACGAGAATAACTCAGACTTTCTTTAGGATCGGTATCAGACATCAAGAGCCCGAATTTGCAGGATGGGATTTTGGATAATGATGAAACTGAAGGGTGTAGGTAATTTAATGGAATCTTGAATCTTAGGATCTTACGACGGTTTCGATTGATACGATCTTCGTGGAGGGTAGAATTCTACGATATTAATTGATTGATTTAACATGTGTAGAAACGTTTTTAGGATGATAACGACTGGTGACTTCGAGGTGTGGAGACAGAATGCCCGTTCGTTGTCTATTCCCAGGCGTCTCGTCTAAGACTCTTGGGTCCCTTATTTTATCCCTTAGCTCCGGAATAAACAGCCCTGGAGTTTATGACCCACTCAAGGGTCATGCAACCCAATATTCGTCCGAGTGCCGTCGACGCATGAAGAAAAGCAACGAAAAACTTTTCCCACTGGGAATAGAGCAATGGAAAGAATTTTTGTGGCTCCCAACGATGCAAACTTCAACATCGTCGAGAATATCATCTGAGTTGATAGACCTGCTCACAATGAAGTTCGTAACACGAACAATGCTAAATTGTCTTGCTGCACTGGTCTTCCCCAAGGAAAAATATCAGTCGAAAACGACGAGGAAAAACTTAGTAGTAGTAGTGGTTTTTATTTGTATGACCTTTATGGCCTTTTACAAAAATCTTAACAATATAAATCTCTCTCTCTCTCTCTCTCTCTCTCTCTCTCTCTGTTTTACAATCTATTTTGTTCGCTATCACATAAATCTTTGGTTCGCACTCGCCTTGTGTTCTTCTGTTCGCTATTCTCAACTTATATCGAATGCTATTATTTTCTATTATTAACTTACATCTATTGCTTTTTTTACTCTATAATGAACTTAAACCTAATGCGGAGCTCCCACTCTCCGTTATAATCTCTCCTCCTTTTTACACATTTTTTCTATTTCCCTGAAAAATTGACACAACTCTACATCGATTTCTCCTCTTATCGTCCTTATCAATTTCTTCCTTATTTCTCTTCCATCTTGTTCCTCATTTGCCCATATATATATATACGCCTTCGCCCCATCGGATAACAGCTCTCTTCCTTTTTCGCAAGCGATTAGGTGCTCCAGTGTTTCTGTTTCGTGTTTGCAAATCCTGCATGTCCATTCTTCCTCTCCTTTCTTGAGGAAAAACTTTTTTTTCAGTAATCGTCGATCCTCCACATGTTTTTATCTTCCAGGATCCACAAAAATTAACAACGAAACGGGGCATTTGTTTCTTGAAGTCAGTTCTCATTTAGCTCGCGTTCTTTCGCATGTATATACCAGATAAAACACTCGAGATTCATTTGCTCCTATGTATATGGCAACTTCACCACGTGCGCACGTGCGCGAATCCGCGTGTGAATGAAACGCGAGAAACGCCCACGCATAGTCCCCCTTCCACTATACACTATATTTACGGTGCTGTACAGTGGAGTACGTTCTAGCGTACTATAGACATTCCGCTCGGATTCTCGTTTCCGGCCACCGTACTTTAGATTCTTGAGGCATTTTTCAAATATTATTTTCCCGTAATCGTAAACCCGTGACAATCAAATACTTTCGGATTTTCTTTCTTCGCTTTATCCCATTGATATTTTTCTCGAAAGACTCACCACCGTATGAAATTAACAAAGAGGCACTATTGTTCGTTTGAAAATATGCGACTAAATGAAGTATCACTGAGAAGAATTCTCATCGGAGATACTGCATTGAAATCCACTTTTCCGAAGAGTAATCACATCTTTTTCGAAAATTATAGAGAAATTTGGAAAAAAAATTCAGTAAACTGAAAATAGAAAATTCTTGTGCAAAAATTAGTTAGGGGTCCCCAGGTCTTACTACATCCCTATAGAGGTTTGATATTGAGTTCACATTGGAATCCACGTGGATTCTGCGGTATGTCCCGATCGAGGCCGTTTGAGAATTTTTTATTTGATATTCTCCAGCGGGATTTGTTGAATCTCCGAAAAAAAAACATCCTTTCGCGATCCCGTGCACAAATTTGTTGGGGACTCCGAAAATGCACTCACATTTCTATAGGGATTTGTTAGGGACACCGCACATAGGGAATCCTTATCGGGATAGCATTGGATTGTGCACTGTTCCCCGATGAACGAAGTTTGAGAATTATTAACATGTTCGGATCGAAAATATGTGAAAAGTCACGAGAAAAAACTCAGCGTGTTGAAATATAAGATGTGATTTAAACCGATTTATAAGATATACTTTTTCAAACGATTTATGCTTTTGTCACATAAGATTTATACTCTTTTAACATCCACACATTTTGTACACAAGATAAATGTCCCAATTATTGAACAGGTCCCAATTATTGAACGCAATCTTGTATTTTTATTATTTCTCATTCACCTGCATGCATTTACTTATTTATAAAAATTTCATTACATATGTGGAAGTTTTAGCTATTGGAATGTTACCTTACTTGTGCAAAAAAAGCTTTAATTAACAGAGAAAAAAATTATTTAATCAGCAACGGTGACCCGGTCTGACGTCGAGTGGTAACTGCTTATCGTTTTTTGCTAAGACGCGCCGCTTCATCCGTAAGGGCACAAAAAATTCAAAAACTGTCGCATCTCAAAAAGTAAAGGCGTTTCAGGTTCCTCAGAAAATTTCTTACAAATAACAATTTTAAAAAAATTTAATTAATTGTTTGTTAAAAAATACGGTGTTCGATCATTGGGACATAGAAAATGCAGTGTGTCCCAATTATTGAACACTCGAATTCTCCAAGATGGCGTCATTAAACACAACAAAACATCGAGACAGTTAACGTGTGACAGATCGTGTGAATCGGATTTATTCAAACAAAAACTGTACGTTCCTGAATAAACTTATTCCTTTATTCCTTATTCCATAAACCTTTATTCTTTTAATAATAACTCTAAGATCGTCAAATATATTTTTTATTTGTATTTTCGTGCAATAAACATTAAAAAAAAGTAAAAAGAGAATATAACTTAAATGTAACCTAAAAATACGAATGTAATGTTCAATATTTTTTGCTCTCCGATATTTCAGGGGCCAAGGTGCGACAAAATCAAACAAAAACAGAACATAAAAACGAGGAAGCTGAAAATAAAAATAAAATAAAGTTCGAATTGAAAAGCAAACATAAACCAAATGCGAATGAACCAAAAACCTGACAAAAGAGACGAAATATAGATTTTTGTATTTTTACATGATTAATAAAAGATCATTTAAGTGTTTGATTTTGCTTTTATTTCTTAATATTGTACCCAAAATAATATTTTCAGAACGGAAAAAGAATTCTCGAGAGTGTTCAATAACTGGGACATGCCTGTTCAATATTAGGGACATAGGCACTTCCAGTGTTCAATAATTGTGACATTTGCATGCTTCCCATTGTTATTCTTTTTTTTTTCATTTGAAATCATTTAAAAATAATTTAAAGGGTGATTTTTCGAAAGTAAATATATCAAAGTTTCACTTGAACATGAAAGCGATGGTTTTTCCTTGATTTTATATTTTTTTCTCACCGAATTCAATCCCCCAGATCCTTAGCTGTTCGATAATTGGGACATTTACCTTATATATTTTTTGTTTAGGAAATTAAACGTACAGAATGCGGTGGGATCTATCAAGAATCGTATCGGATTCGGTTCGATAATGTGGAAATCCTTCAGGATTCAAATTGGAATCCATTAGGGAATCCCGATTAGAATTCAATGTATCATCATAACATTTTGGCATAAGGCGCCAATGCGATGGTCCATTGGATCCCTATCAGGAAGTGGGATCAAGTATGAGAATCAAATTGGATCCCTACGACAATTTCTGCACGGGTTATGCCTATTTCGGGTGCTACTTTAAGGCGTTATATGCAGTTTCAAGGCCAAAAAAGTCGTTTTTTCACGTTTTTTTTTCTAGAAAAGGATTTCATTTGGGCAAAACGAAAAGTATTAGGCAGTGTAGTGGCATCTTTTAGCTTTAGATTGGCATTTTTTATTTTCAAAAATATTCATTAACATTTCTCCTGTAGGAAGTCTCCTGAAGGTCCCCGAAAAAAAAGTTACGGGCGGTGAGCAAAGTATCTCCGGTTTGGATTATCTAAAATGAAAAAACCAAAAAGATTCTTTTAGGGGATAGATGAATCCAGGTATTGATCGAAGGAATAGTCGAAATTTTAATTTTTGATAAAATGGTGGCTCCGGAAAGAAACAATTTCGATTTTCGACCAAATTTTTTTCGTTAAATCGTTGAAAAAAAATAGAAATAATTATCGGAAATCTTATTCCTCCGATCAATACCTGAAGAATATATCTGACAAGGTTGTGTTAAAATTGCAGACCGATTGGTTGAGCCGTTTTTGAGAAATCGTGGTCACCGACTTTGAAAACACCGTTTTGAGAAAAACGCGATTGAAGTTTCAGGCGTTTACTTTGTAGCGCTCCGAGCATCCTTACAAGCATGTGTGTATATCCGAGAATATTCGCTGGCTCGATTTGAAATTTTCAGGGAATATAATCACATATTTGTACGTTCCGAAAAAGCAATTAAAAAAATCGATTTTTTGAAATTTCTAACTGCGTGTAACCCGTTAATGGAAATCCCTCCAATCGTGAAAGGGCACTTATCTTCTCCATATTTGTTTAGCATCTCCATCTCGAAGACCAGCCGAAGTGCTAATGAATCCAATCCATCTGGAAAAAGCCACCGAAGAAACGTCGACGTGCGAGATTGCAGAGAGGACGCGAGGAAGTTCGTTAGCACTGTTTTTCGCAAAGATTCCACGTCGAGAAACCGGGGCAGAAACGCAGCGGGCAGGATACAAGGAAGAGGAAGAGAAGAAAACGGGGCATGGTAGAGGACGAAATATATCAGGTACAAGGCCATGCTTTTGTGTTTCACGCGCTACACTGGTTCCCGCACGATCCCGGTAGACGCCGGCTAACGTGCAATCTCTTATTTTACCTTTGCTCTACACGCGTATGTGCGACGCATGAGCGCCTCTGGCGAGTGAACTAAGAAATAACGCGGGGCCTCAAGGGAGACCACCACTCTTGAGTCCGAAAGAAAAGGCAAATTTAGATTGTTTTTTACGGACGCCCAGTTGATGGAATACAAATTCTGTTTAGTGCCGTTTATTCTTCATAACTTTAAGGGGTTACCCCCACTTGCGATTTTGAAAAAATCGATTTTTTTTATTGCATTTTTTTGAAGTATAAGTATCCGGGCCCATACTTCTGTATGGGCCCGGAATAGATGACTCTACGTAAGTTTACAAAAAAAAATATTTTCTTCGTGTAAACTGAAATTGAAACTTTAAACGCGTTTTTCTCAAAATGGCATTTCTGAAGTCGGTGACCAAGATTACTTGAACACTAATGAACCGATCTTCTTGAAATTTTGCAGGCTTATTTAATACATAAAAATGTAGTCTTTAATCGTTCGATTTTTTTTTTTCGAAAAAAAAAATGGCCGTTTTATAGCCAAAAAACGGCCGTTTTTTTTTCGTTAAAATCGAACCATTAACTTTGACTGTCCGCCATTTTATGAAAAATGAATATTTTTAAAAATCCTTCGATCAAAGACTAGTTTATACTTATATTTGACTAAATCCATCCGCATTTTTTTTTTCAGATGATCCACTTCGCCGCAATGTTGGTCACCGCAAACCGTGTATATAAAAACATTATTTCATTGACGGCCATTTGCCACTAAACAATGTAATATTTTTCAATAAAAAAATTAGTGAAAGTTCTTCAAGATGTGTTCTTTAAGATGGTATATTGATCGGTTAAAAAAGTTTTGTAGTTTTCTTTAAAAAAATTCATGAAAAAGGCCTTTTTTGCGCTACAAGTGGGGGTAACGCCTTAAGTATCATTACAAATGTTTTCGCCACATTTTCAAACAAAATGGTGGCCCTGAAGCTGGATGAAGCGAGTCTGATAATTTGGTCGCGCGGCTAAGAAAAAAGCGGCGCCAAAATAATCCCAAGTTATCTTTCTTCACAAAGGATAAAAAAGTTAGAATATTTTTAAAAAATGTGTCTTAAGACACTGGAAACGAAACATTGGAATGATAAATTACAATTGTCAAAAAATTGTGGATAGTTACAAATGAAAGTCGTTGCATATATATAGAATTAGAAATTAATTGTGGATTAATTATGAATTGAATGTGGTTAATTCCAAAATATCACGCGTGCATAGACGAATTTTTACATAGACGAATTATAAAGACGATAATTGATCGAACTTTTGGATGACTGTCTTCAGACAATGCCACTGTAATTCAGTATTATTTCTGACAGTTGAAATCACAAACTTGAGTCTCCTGTCTCTTTGATTGCTTGAAACGGGTACAAATTCAATCGAGCACTAGGGCGGAGCCGATACGATCCTTCTGTGCCAGCGGAATTCATCTAGGTTCACGTGGAATTGACACGAGACTCTCAAAATTAATTAAAAATAAAAATATGGGTAAAATTAAAAATTAAATTAAAAAATTAAAAAATTAAATTAAGAATTAAAACAAATAAAATTAAAGAAAATAAATACAATTGAATAAAATGAAATAAATCATTTTTGTTTCAAGTAACGAGACTTGGAATAATCGAAATCGAATTGAATAAATCTGTAGCATACCATCAACGCTCTTCCGAGGATTCTTGCAGTCTTAAAATAGCAAAAAATTAGCTAATTTTCATGATCTTTTTTTAAGGAAAGGTTGCGGTCTTCTAAACTGCATTTTCAAAACTGGCGTGATCTATAGCTAAAAAACGAAGCGCTTGACTTTGATAAAATTTGGTACAAATCTTTCAAATCTTTTTGTCTAAAACATGACCCTAAATGTTCTTGAAAATCAAATGAAAAACGTCTTTATTTATTGCAAAATGTAGACATTTTTTCGGACAATTTAATATTTTTCTTACAAAGCGTACCATCTCATCGATTTTCAACATTTTTCACTTTTTCTAGGTTCATATTCTGCATATGAGTGTTAATGAAAGAAAAATATTGGTTGGTTTTTTTTCAGATTAATCCCGCCGACGCTACGTGTCACGCCGTCTGACAACATCCGCCGCAACCCGTTTAGAAGACTGCAATATCTCCGCAATTTTTTTGAAGATTAGTAAAAAAAAATATACCATGTAACAGCCAAAAGTAGTAATAAAACACACCCGAAGTCTCAAAAACGGTGAAGAAATCTTTCGTTTTAAACAAAACCATGAAAGTCAGCTATTTTCTCCTTGCCAAAAGTATCTGCTCCCTTGAAATCCTACATCCTCCTGTACAGAACTGCTATAAAAATGCTCGTACGCATACCCTCTGCTCAGTACGAATACACGAGTTAAACTTCGACTTCCGAATTAAAGAATGCGGCGAATCCGCCGCCGTGGTATATCCGTCGAAACTTCAGCCGGCTGGCGCTCGAAATAATTTTCCGCTGGACGTGTGAGGTTTGTGCATGCAGCACGCATGTGTGTGCGATATTATAACGAGGGCGGCGATCTTTGACGGTCTTGGCCATCCTCCGCATTGCAATTACGCTCCCCAAATATATATATACGTATGTAGATACGGGCCCACGAGCCTCCGTGTCCAAATCCCTCCCCCTCCTATCCTCCAACGTTTATATGTACGATAATAACGCACACGCACTTTGCCACAGTTATAATCGGATGCATGACTCCATTGCCACGAATTCGCTCATCCGCACCCCCCAAAATCCGGTTACTCCCCCGTCGATTCGAACTTCCGCTGCGTCAAAATTCTATCGTACACAATGGGTGTCCCATACTTATATTTCTACGTAATTATTTTGGGAACTCTGCGCTGTTCGATTTTTTTCTCGATTTAACGTGCAAAGTATCGAAACATGTTTTTAATTAAACGTGCACAGTATATCAAAAAAATGTTTTGTATTTAACGTACACAAAATCGAAGAAATGTTTCCCTTTTGCCTTTGACTGGAACATCTTGTGGTATTGAAGTTACAACGTTGAAACGCAACGAAAATATTATTTTCCCCATTACTTAATTTTTTTCTGCTCATTATGCTACGTAAATTACGGTTTTTTTAGAATTCTTATTACAGGTATATAACCTGCACCTGCAAAAAGAGTTTGGCTAGTGAGGAAAATAAAGAAGTTAAAAAATAAGAAAATTTTCGTTGCCCTCCAACGATGAACACTTCAATACCATAAAATCTTTGGCTTTGGACACGAAATTGTGAGATGCTTTATTATATCACTAAATTATAATTCTACATGCTCAAAAACTTATTTAGTTTACTAATAATCCCTGATATTACTTTTTGATAGATTATTTAGACATGGTACATCGACTGAACGCTCCCTAAAAAAAATTGATCGTGTTGAAGTTTGCATCGTTGGAATACAACGAAAATATTTTTATTCCTATTAACTTATTTTTTTCTACCCATTTGGGCTACCAAAAATAACGGTTTTGTTTTTGAAAATTCTTATCAATGATCCATAACCCGCAGCTTCAAAAACGGTTTAGATAGTGGTGAAAATAAAGAAACGAAAAAATAAAGACTTCGTTGCATTCCAACTATGCAAACTTCAACCGTAAAATGGCATGAACTTTAATAATAATAAAAAGGAGAAAAGGATCAGATAGCGATCATGCTGAGGCAATAACAATGCAGGACTTTTTTTCACATAATTACTTACTAACTTACGACAATACTAGAGGAAAAGCATATTTGGAATACTGCTGGTAATTTGGAATAGCAGGATTTTACGGGGACTAGTAGCGCCATCTCGGTTTTATGGCCGTGAAATGTTAAAAGAAGGCGTCACTTATCGATATGTTCACACGGTTCGTCCGCGACTTTTCTCAGATGACGACCTAACCTCGAATTGTGAAGGACTGTTTTTGAAAACATTCGAGGTACGTGTTCAGTGAGTTGAAATCGCAAAATTTCCATATGATTATGTGGTTTAGCTTTATGCGTACTGTAAAACAGACCATAAACTTTGTATATTGCTTTGATTTCAAAGATTTGTATATTTATAAACAAAAAATAGAGGTTATGCCCGGCTACGGCTTGTTGCTAATTTAGAATACCCCATCTGATGATAATTTGGAATATTCCAAATAACCCCCAGTTTTGTAACTAGATGTAGGTCTATCTCACTAATTTATAAAAAGGAAAGTCTGTCTGTTGGTACGTTGGTATTTATCAACAATTTAGAGAACTCATTTTATTTGCAGATTATGCCGAAACAGAAACAACAGAGCCTAAAAAACCGAGAAAGTCAGATCAGAAAATCTGTAAAAGACAGACAAAAGAAAACACTAAAAATAATGTATGAGGCAAAACGACATAAACTACAAAAGAAATGGAGAAGACTACGAGAAAATATGACAAGATAGGAAAAAGAAACGATAAAACGATCAAGAAACGAAGTCTTATTGAAAGCGATGATGATGACACTGAAAGTTTGGAATCTTCCAACTCTTATAACAATCGTAAGTCAAATACATCAGGAGAAGTTGAAACTTCATTCGGTTGAAGACCCCCTGCAGCTGATGCAGAGTTTATTTCCTGTAAAGGGAAGTATAGGGAAGACAGGAGGGGGGGGGGAGGATTTGTGCAGTGTTTTAAGAGATTTGGGTGCACGTTGAATGTGCCGGCTATGAAAGTGGATCCTGTGACTGCGATTTTTGCAAATAACCCGTTTATTTAATTGTTAAAACTGATTAAAGCTTACTATAAAAATAATCACAAGTCTTACATTTTCTTCTAAAACAATGGCCTAATAATAATAACTTACATAACTAAGTTAAGCACGGTGAATATGTTTTAGAATAATCCTATTCCAAATACCTACACCCCATCTCGAAAACGGATTTGTGCTATTTTGCGTTCAAACTAAAATTGTACCCAGTAGCGATGTCTATTTTTTTTCGATAGCTTGCAGATTGATAGTATATGAATATTGCTTCAATTTCATGAAGGTTTTACTTGTTTACACCTTACAGAAAAACAGTCGCAGGCCTAAAACAAAATGGTATTCCAAATTAATTTTCTCTCCTCTGCTTTTGAAACAAACGGTGTATTGGACCGATCTACTCATCCATTTTAGAAACGATTATCATCATCGCTGGTGTTTTCATTTTTTCTAAAAAAATTGAAGAACATTGGCGTTCAAAATTACAGAACAGGCAAGTGCATGGTGAGTCGTTCCGAGACGTAAAAGGATTATTCTCCGGAGAACTTTCCCCAAGCGCTCATAAAAACCGTTATATAAAATTCCATGTCCCGATAACCCGCGAAGGGCAATATTATAACAGCCTCAGTGATATCATCAACAATAAGATTTTTTGCAGGGGAGTGTGGGCATGAAGAGACAGAGAGAGAGATAAACGCGAGGGAGTGCTGAGAAGTAAAGTTCGAATTATCGATTGATGCTAATGACGCTATTGTCTCTCGAATTATTTTATGCATCGACCAAGTGTTATCCATCTCTTTTGGTTTCCACATTCTCTTTCTCTCCCTCCTTCCTGCCCCCCTCTCCAGATCTCCACCGCATTACAGTTATTTTCAACTCTCTAGTAAATCACTGTCAGGAATTCGCTCTACTCGTCGCAAGAGGACCGCAACTAATTAACCCCCAATTAAGCCCGTTAATCCGTTTTGTACTGGATTCATTGATAAATCACAAAAGGTTATCAGCCTGACTACCCTGTTACGTGGAAGTTGGATTTTACGGCTGTTTACCGCGTCCAAACTTTTAGCGATTAATCCTCGGATTACTGTGGATTCAAGTCAGGTGAATTTCAACGATTCATCATGCATTTTGCTATTGGGGTCTTTGGATTCTCCTCCCCGGGGACTGAGCATTTCGATTGTTTCTTTCTCGTACTTGCTACCTTGTTGGTATTTATATATACATGTTTTTTTCCTCAGCTTCGTGATGAGAGTAATTCGTTTTTTTTTCTTCAAATAAGTGAAATAATAATATCCTCTTCTGATTAGTGTTTGAGTAAAATGGTCATCTTTCGTGTCTGTTTCCAATTGGTCTTTTTTTCGGAATTGATCGTTCAACTCGAGTCCATCTGGAGCAACTATTCGGGATCCATCTCCTCCCTATCGTGTCCATAGTTCATACCAATTTGTAACAAATATGTCAATCCATCGGAGAGCCGAACAAACAAAAAGTCGTCGCTCGCAAATCGGAGTGAATTTCATTGGTGACTGAAGTGCGAGAGAAAATGGAATATACGTATCCAATTCGCGAAGTTGTCTTATCGATTCTCTCGTTTGGTGTTACCCGTTATTCGGACGACTAACGGCTCACATCCGCGAGAGACCTCTCGCGAAATATCTACCATCTTCGAAGTCGGGCGCAGTTTTACGACCCAAATTATTTATATTGTTTATTTTGCATCATGGATAAACGTCGACGCTCTCCAATAATTGGTTTTGTTTATTTTCTGATCGAGAAGCGTTCGAAGCGAGATCGTGTAAATAGGTGCGAGTTTTTAATTCGCAGAGTGCTTGAATTTATCCTCCGGCGATGGGGCACTGGCCGTGCGAAACGTGATTGTTTATGAGCCTGATGCGCTAAACGGATGAGAGTTGGACATGAAATTTCCAGTTCGAATCCATTTATAACCAACGCGCCGATTGTGTTCGAACGAGCGTATGCGTAACACTGGATTCGTGCAGTAAATCAAGCGGAGGTCAAAGGGCGATACAGGCTGAATTGCTATACGTATCAGACAACAAAAAAATCTGCCTCTCTTCGGGTCTCTTGATTTTTCGCTACCGAGGCAATTCGACGGGACTCTCCACACCGTATACGCCCTCACCATCGGCCGTGAGTGACAGATGTAAATGCAGTAATTTATATCACCGTTGGAGAGCGAGAGGATGCAGGGACCCGCTCTCCCTTTCTTTTTCTCGCAACTTATATGTACTTTGCTGGAGTGCGAGAAAGACAAACGGCATGACGGGAAAAAAGAAATGGTGACAATGATGCTGAACATGCATTATTCATATTTTATTTTACTCGTCATTCCAACAAGCACGAACAGCTCGGGGAGGATCGAATGTATCTTCTTGAAAAAAATAATCGAGCATGGAGAAGTTAGAACACTAACAAGGAACATCCCTCAGGTGACACCCTTCGATTTTGTTGAAATTTGGGTATGTTATAAAGCACCGAAAAGTAAGCGGTACGTATTTTTTTATCGGCGGAAAAACGGTTTTAAGAGGTGAAAACACCCATCGGAAAAGGCATCTCTAGGGGTAATATACACGGAAACAAAGAAACAGCGAAAATCACAGTATAAACCGCATAAAAAACAGGGTGCCATATTTCATTTTACAGTAAAACAGAGTAATGTAAATCCTGTCCTACAAAAATAACGAATTTTCCTGTACACACTGAGATTTTTACAGTTACACTGTCTTATTTACAGTTCGGTATTGTGAATACATCAGTGTTTTCAGTAAAAATATTCAACTGTAAAATTTACATGAGATCACTGATTTTTATACTGTACGCAAACTGCAAGGGTTACAGTGTAGACTGTATTGAGTACAGAGTACTCAATACAGTGTACTCAATCACTGTATTGAGTACAGAGTGATCCTTCAAATTGTACACTGTGGCACGGTAGTTCTACTCTTTTTTCGACAGTTCGTGACGTAATCTGTGCACTCCGAGATTTTTACAGTTACACTGATTTATTTACAGTTTGGTATTGTGAATAAATCAGTGATTACAGTAAATACATTCAACAGTAAAATTTAAATGAGGTCACTGTTTTTTATACTGTACGTAAAGTGCAAGGGTTACAGTGTACACTGTATGGAGTACAGAGTGATTCATTAAATTTCAAAGTGTGGCACGGTAGTTTTACTCTTCTTTCGACAGTTTGTGACGTTATCTGTGCACTCTGAGATTTTTACAGTTACACTGGTTTATTTGCAGTTTGATATTGTGAATACATCAGTGATTTCAGTAAAAATATTCAACTGTAAAATTTAAATGCGATCACTGATTTTTATACGGTACGCAAATGAGGCACGAGGTGAGGCACGAGGCCAGGACATAAAGGATTTCCAGTTAGTAGTGCGTGGTTGATGGGACGCGGACATCGAAATTTGTGCGACAGAATTCAAGAAATTATAAAGAAAGAGAGAATTTAAAAAAGGTACGTTCTTGTCTAATTAGGACTTGTCTCGCGCGTGGGGTGAGGCACGTGGCCAGGACACAAAGGATTGCCAGTTAGTAGTGCGTGGTCGATAGGATGCGAACGTTGAAATTTGTGCGACATAATTCAAGAAATTATAAAAAAGAGAGAATTATTTACAAAAAGGTACGTTCTTGTGTATGTGACTGATTTTTTTCAAACTTCTTTTATGGATAAACTTTTTTTTGTGTGTCTACATAAACTCTGTCGATATAACCGGCGCATTCATTGTACATAACACAGATTAACCAACTGTCAAATTACAAGTTTTGTTACATTTATATTACAGTGTTGAACTGTCAAAATTTACTTTGGACTACACTGTATTTTGGACTGTGTGTTCCAGTAAAAGATACAGTAGAGCAGTTCGAGTCCAAAAAGGACAGTATCGGAACTGTAATAATTTACTTTGAGCACACTGTATTTTGAGCACTGTGTTTCAGTAAACATCGCTGTGCAATCGCTCGAGTCCAATGCGAAGTGTGTAGCCCCTGTATTTTGTGCTATTTCTTTTTTTCCGTGTAGCAGTTTCACACACAAGGAGTCTACCGATTTTAATGAAACAAAAAAGGAAATTCTTCTAATCCGAAGCAATGAAAAATCCACAATAGTGACATTGCAAAAAAATTAGGGGGTGTTTCACCCCTTAAAACCATTTTTCCGCCGATAAAGAAATACGTATCGCTTACTTTTCGGGGCTTTATAATATATCCAAATTTCAACAAAATCGAAAGGTGTCACTTGAGGGATGTTCCTTGTAAGTTTGACATTTTTTTTCGACCGCTTCGAAAAATGAGTTTAGTCGAGTTAGATGACTGGAGCTGGAGACAAATTAAGATTTGCCTTCTTACTATACGATTTTGGCAGGAAAAGAGCAGAAGGACCAGGATTTCGTTTCTTGATTCGTGCATGATTCAAGATTATGGTGTTTGCATCGTTGGGTTGCAACGAAAATGAATTCCTTTGGATTACTCAATTTTTTTTGCCGATTTAGGCTGTTAAAATTGCTTACGTTTCTACGTATTCTTATTAGAAATTGACTACTTCAATTTGCAAAAAACGACTTTGGATAATGATTTTTAAAAAACGAAATAAAAAAATATCGTTGCATTCCAACGACACAAACTTCAACGTCGTGATATAAGCAGCTTACTCAACATTGATATACAACGGGTGAAAAAATATTTACAAACCCCGTTTATTGTCCCTGCGCTTTCAAAGACCTGGAGCTCAAAAACAGGTCGTTTTACTATTTTTCTTTCTGATGAAAGAGCCTTCACAAAAAACATCATAACTTGGTCAATTTTTTGAATTTCTACAAAATCTTTATTTCAAGTAAAAATCGTAGGCTTTAAAACTATGCAGCAAAAATTGTGTTTTTCCAATTTCGACTTTACGCAGACGAACATTTCAACATACGGAGGTCAATATCGAGACGTTTGGGCCTTGGAAATAAGAAATAAGAAGTGACGATTGGATCTTTGCCCATGCGAAGGAATGATTTTTTTAGACTGGACAAAAATGCGCACCTTTTGAGTGCACATAGATACTTAGGGATTTTTTTTTCACGGCTGAAACAACAGCGTTCTTCGTGTAACATTCTCTCCGGCCCTTATTTCATCGACCATCCACTCGTGCGAGTCCCGTGACGGACGAGTTATTCTCCATAATACACTCCGCTCCGTCCACCAACAACTTTATGGCTAAGGGACTTTGACGTTTACACGCGAGGGATCCCCTTTTGCGAACGAGAGGCTATAATACGAAGGGAATATTGAGCTACGCATAGGGCGTGGCGTATAAACGTCTACCTTCGAGATGAGGCCCACGGCGAAGTACATACGCAAATTACACCTATTGTTTACTCGTAGTATCATTTATTTTTATTTTTCCTCGTTGACCTCATTGGGTATTGCGTTTTGACTTGCGCTCTGAAGATGACACGGTAGATATTAAGGAACATCTCTCTTTCCTAAACTGTTTTATTTTCTCATGCATGAACAGAGCGATTTTTATGTTCCGTAGAAAAGTTTCACGTAATTTTATTCAAGATTGCTTGTAAGAATAGTTGACTGCACTTTTTTCTTTTTCCTCGCCGGTTTATCATAGGAATGTGCAAGAAAAACATGACGTTCAAGTTTGCATTCATTTTCATCACTATCCAAAGCCTTTTTTTGGCAAATTGAAGTCGTAAATCTCCAATAAGATTCGTAACAGCGTTGGCAACCTGAAGCGAGGCACCCATCGTACCAGGGGCATAGAATTATCGTAAATGGGGAAAAATTATCGTACTTGTCAGGATATTGTCTACAATAAATAAATAAATCATATTACACGTAATATTGATGTGTATGCAAACACTTTACAGATTATCTTTTGTAAACTGCCGTTTTCAAATAAATAGAACACTTTGAAACCAAATGTTTTACGTATGGCACAGACCTGAACCAATTACCCGTCCATTTCAAGTTCAATAGTCGCGCCAACATTTGACATTCGCTCAGAAAAAACTTCACTGTTCCCAAGTTTTGTACGAAGCGCGCCAACATTTCGTATTTTAAGGCGTTACCCCCACTTGCAGCGCAAAAAAAGGCCTTTTTCATGAATTTTTTTAAAGAAAACTACAAAACTTTTTTAATCGATCAATATACCATCTTAAAGAACACATCTTGAAGAACTTTCAGTAATTTTTTTATTGAAAAATATTACAATGTTTAGTGGCAAATGGCCGTCAATGAAATAATGTTTTTATATACACGGTTTGCGGTGACCAACATTGCGGCGAAGTGGATCATCTGAAAAAAATGCGGATGGATTTAGTCAAATATAAGTATAAACTAGTCTTTAATCGAAGGATTTTAAAAAATATTCATTTTTCACAAAATGGCGGTCAGTCAAAGTTAATGGTTCGATTTTAACGAAAAAAACGGCCGTTTTTTGGCTATAAAACGGCCATTTTTTTTTCGAAAAAAAAATCGAACGATTAAAGAATACATTTTTATGTATTAAATAAGCCTGTAAAATTTCAAGAAGACCGGTTCATTAGTGTTCGAGTAATCTTGGTCACCGACTTCAGAAATGCCATTTTGAGAAAAACGCGTTTAAAGTTTCAATTTCAGTCTACACGAAGAAAATATTTTTTTTTGTAAACTTACATAGAGTCATCTATTCCGGGCCCATACAGAAGTATGGGCCCGGATACTTATACTTCAAAAAAATGCAATAAAAAAAATCGATTTTTTCAAAATCGCAAGTGGGGCTAACCCCTTAAAGAAGAAAAGAATATCAAAGGGGAGTGACAAATAAAACAATTTTTTTTATATTTCAATATATCCTATATTCGCGAAAACAGAAAATATAAGTATTAATGTAATTAACACTTGACATCTAAACGAAATAATCGGAATATCGAATGTCGAACGATGTCATTCTCTTGTTCGCTGATTGGCAAATGGTAACCAATGAGTCGGCATGTATATTGTATTATGTAAAAAAGCGCTGCAGTTGCACCACGGCAGCGCTTCTTTATGCGTCTAATTTGAAGGTGCCCTGATAAGTCAATATCGCTATGAGTAAAAAAGAATCGCATTCGCTATTGAGCTATTGGCAATCAGCGTACGAGTAGAACAAATTCTCAAATGTTGCGTCATGATGGAAATGGTCGTACAATCTGCGTACGATAATAATGTGCGATCGTACATCGTACGTAGACATGAAATAATCGCATCTGTACTATAATTATCGTACGGTTCCTAACGCTGATTCGTAAAATCATTTGAGTGACTTTCACAGCCTAAATCGGTCTCAATAAATTGAAACGAAACATTTATTTTCGTTGTACTCAAACGATGCAAAGTTCAACATCATAGAAAAGCCTTAAAGGATGTCGACCACTTTGCAGTTTCTCTAATATTTAGGTCCAAACTTCTCCTATAGGTCATGGAGGTGACCGCGTGGCCACACGGCCAAGCGTTTTCTCAATTAATACACTTACGTTCTGGGAAGGCACTTTCTTATGCAGCTATTGATATAGATAACTATACGTCATCTCCTCTGATTAGCTCTTCTCGATACCAGTCCTGTTTTCGGAGGCTATCCTTACGCGACATCATGTGCAAGAAAAACAGATGACGTTGCAGTCACCCGTCATCAAGAGCTAGGGACAAAAGCGTAGCCAAACTCAACGGAAGAAAAAAAAGGGCATGAGACGTCACGCGAATCTGATAAGAGTGAAGTTAGTTGAGGGGATGATGTTCACTCACGGATTCTTCGCTGTACTTTTTTGTACAAGTGTGTGGTGAATTTGCCTAACAGTTTATAAAGACAGAATATAAAAAACATTGCAGTTACCTGCCTGTCTTTCACGTGTATTCGATTGCACGTGTCTCCAAAATTCCATAAATACAACCACGATCTTCAATGTAGCAAGCTCACTCTCGACACGAAGATGCTTTTAGTAAATACGAAGATCGTATTTTTTTCCAAATCCATTGAACCGACAGTCCATGACATCAATTCCTAATGAGATCGATAAAAGGAAAAAGTTACCGACGGCCTACGATGTATATCCGACATGTTATAGGCCGGGGTTGATGGGTTCTGCGAACTCTCGGCGAACATTCATGAACAAGACATCGAGGCGCGACAGAACGGCGCGTTTCGTCCCGTTTGATCGAGGTCTCCCTATATCTCCTACAGTTGTACGGTATGGGGTCGTCTCGTACTATTTCCAGCCATGACACATGCACATTAGATGTACAGCCAATATCACGTGTTCTGCATTTTACAGCAAATTTTGCTGAACATCATATGGGTGCAAGCATTATCGATCGCTTGCGAACAAAAGGGTGTAACCCAGATGGCGATTATACTTCTCTCCCATTGCCTTCACGAATGAGAGCCACATTTTCGATGCTATTTCCGGCCTCTATATCTGTCAAAACTACACGAACATCCATACAAGAAGATACATGCTTTTGCAAAATGATATCAGCCGCTGACAAGCAGGCGACCAATCCGGGTAGATGGCTCATGTGGCTTGGGTTCGACCATTATGTTTGCTGGAGAAGAGCCACGGGAAACCCCCATCGCGACAGCTCACAGTGGACGAAAAGTGAGTCGAGTATTCGGCGTTTATGGGTGCAGAAGGGTCGTGTATTGATTGAACCCCGTCGGATGATTCATGGGACTTGGGGCCGTCGCCACGAACGCCACAATCGCACTTACTATCACTCCCGCACCTCGACAATATTCTAAGCGTGAGTGCACCCCTTCAAGCACGAAGGGGCTTATCTTTCTCTCTCCCCCCCCTCCCTCTCTCTCTCTCTGTTGCATACAGTCGACTGTATAGGGCTCCAAAGCTGCCTCGGTCGTTCACGGTGTGTGCAGTCTGCCTATACGTGTGTTAGACTCATACACAAAACTACGAGACAACCCCCTGCACAGCAACAGGGCGGCGCGCGCATATACGCCCTCAACTCTCGATTGTGAAGGGGTGAGAGATCGGGGAGCCGGCAGCCCCATTCCGTGGCCATCTGCAACAGCGAGCTGCACACAGATAGACGAACCATCGGAACCCGGAGAGACAACTACAACGAGGCTGCGCAGCCAACAGGGATATGGGATATTTTCGACACGCGCTACATAGGCGAGACAGACATTTAGTGTTCCGGACCTAAGATACAGATGGTGGAATGTCTGAGGGTCTGGGCAAGGTCAGAAAACGATTTGCCATTAGCCGAATGGGTACAAATGATACTATGGTGAAATCGATGAGGGCTATAACATTAATTGCTTTCAGCATAGGATCATCATTACTAACGCTTGGAACGTTCAAGCATCACAGGTCCGAAGCAGATACATTTGGTGTGGGTCTAGACTGTGCAACTTATAATACTTCTATCTATAGGAATGCATATCATCTTGTTACTTCTGGCGACAGTAATAGTTACTTCTGCTAATAGTAAATAGTTGATGAGTTTCACTGCGCAGATTTCTGTTTGCCGGGGAGAGAAGTAGGACGAGATACTTTTGAAATCTCAAATCGAATTCCAATTCGGTGGTATCATTCACTGGCTGGCGCATGAACCAGTGGGTGGAAGGCCAATACTTCTGAGACCTTGGTCTAGATACTTGAAGAAATCGTCTATGCACTAGAGAATCAGGTGAACATGGGACCGTATAGCCCGGAAAGAAGCCTGATCGATGGAAGATGATAACAACGATGAACCTGAAGGAATTATGTATGCGCCTGGCATCGTTGAATGTGAGTGCATATAAGTGTATTGTAAGTGCATGTAAGTGCATTGTGTGCGTGTAAGTTCATGTAAGTGCGTTTAAGTGCATGTAAGTGCATGTAAGTGCGTGTAAGTGCGTGTAAGTGCATGTAAGTGCATGTTTTATTGAAGATTTCATGTGCAAAAACTTTGAACCCGTTTTTCTCCGAATGACTTTTATCACCTGGCGTTGGTGATTTCGGAGAAACGGCTTTACCTTTCGGGCTAAAACTTGTACTGCATATTCAGCATACGTATGGCTATCGCCCGTACTAGAATTATTAAAAAATATTAATTTTCACTTATACTTTCACCCGAATTATGACGAAAACAAATGTTTTTTCGCACACCTTTGCAAAGAAATGCCGCCATTTTGTTATTTTGCAATATAAAACAATGACTCTAGTTCGGGCGATAGCGACACTCATACAGATTAAAAATCTTTTTGAACTTTCTGTTTCAGATTACCTGGAGAGCACCAATCACCAACGCCAGCAACATACTTTTTTCATGCCTTTGCACAATCATAAATTGTTAAGTAAATATACATTCATATGCAAACAAAACATTGTTTTGCATTCTAGAAAAGTGGACCTCTAAACGAAAAAAAAAGTTTGTACCGATACATGCAACGGTTTGTTTTAATTCTTAAAAATAGGTAATTTTTTTAGCCGTCACACTAGAATAGCCCCTTAAGACGGCTGTGGTCGCATCGGAACGTTAGGTTAGATTAGATTAGCGAGCGATTTACGTTTGAGCTCAGGAAATAAAAATACATAGTAACAATATATCCAGTTGCGTGCAATAGTTTCGGGCTACCCTATTTTTCATCCATATTGCATATAAATACGACGATGACGCAATACATACGAGTAATAAAAACACGTATTCACTTACGTTTGAAAACAATGAATTTAATGCATTGACATTCCTCTTGAAAGATTAGCAAGGATATACGTTGAAACACGAAAAATTAAGATACTACTTACCTCAGAGCCAATTTGGAGTTGTCTATTTCGTAAATAAAAATAAATAGTAACATACATATATAAATTATATAAATACATGCGAAAGCTGCAATGAAAGGGAAAGCAGCGATAAAACATCACAATTCACAATGATGACTTCGGAAACGACACAATTATTGTGGTCTTACCTAAAGCGTTGAAGAGGACCGCACAATTCACCCTGTGCAATAAATGAGCCCGCCAACTGTGGAGACGTGAGTTGTCATGCTCGAAAACGAGACACCCTCGCTTTCTCCGACTCATCAAGCCCCTCTAGTCGATCGTACAATATAGAATTAATCTGGTCACACGGTCGGTTCGAAGTGAACGAAATAATGGACTTTGTCATGGATCGATTGGCATATAGTGTAGAATACAATTATAACGCTCCGGCGAGGGGATCGAGAACCTTATCACCGATATACGTGGGAGCACCGGAACCCAATGATAGAGAAAATTTGAAATTACTCTCTCTCTCTCTCTCTCTCTCTCTCTCTCTCTCTCTCTCTCTCTCTCTCTCTCTCTCTCTCTCTTTCTCTCTCGCTATCGTCGATGTTACCTATATGTGTGAATCATTGCCAACGTGTGAAGCTAGTTCTGAATGTAAGACATTGTAAGTATTCTTTGGATTTTATTTCCAATGCAATATCGTGTATGAAGAATCGAATTGCATGAAAAACATTCATATTGATATATATATATATATATATATATATATATATATATATATATATATATATATATATAATCACAAATATTTTAATAACCACGACTGTGCATTTTGAACGACGCTATCGAAGCACTAACTGTAAATGCTTCTTACGAAAATAGCGTTTAATGTAACTTTGCTTAAGGCCTTAGGCCACTCTAGAGGCCGAAGAATAGGCTTTTTGGGTTTTTTTTTCAGAAAAACCACAAAATAAATCGCGATTACAAAAAAGGATGTTTATCATACATATCAGTGACTGTATACAATAATTTTTTTGAAGCGATTAATTTCAAAATGGCGGCTGTGCAGTGTTTATCTCAAAACTGCATTTTTTGAGTTGGCCGAAAACATAACTCAGACAATTTTCAACCGATTCACATGAAATGTTGAATATATCTTGAAAAATACATTGTCTATGGAAGTCCGTAGGATTTTTTTTTTATATTGCACAGTTCATTTGTTATTAACAATTATCTGACGATTTTTTTGGAAAGTGAAAAGTTTGCCTAAAAAATCGTCAGATAATTGTTAATAACAAATGAACTATGCAATATTTAAAAAAATCCTACGTACTTCCATAGACAATGTATTTTTCAAGATATATTCAACATTTCAAGTGAATCGGTTGAAAATTGTCTGAGTTATGTTTCCGGCCAACTTAAAAAATGCGGTTTTGGGGTAAACGCTGCACAGCCGCCATTTTGAAATTAATCGCTTTAACAAAATTATTGTATACAGTCACTGATATGTACGATAAAGACCCTTTTTTGTAATCTCGATTTATTTTGTAGTGTTTCTGAGAAGAAAATCCCCAAAAAGCCTATTTTTCGGCCTCTAGAGTGGCCCGACCCCTTAAATGGACCGGTCATGCGAGAGGCGTTACGGTTGTGCTTCACGATACAAACAGCAGTGTACCAATATGGGTGCAGATATTGTATACCGATCTCCCTAGCATTTTTCATCGCTGTCTCGTAAAAGTTCGATCGTGCGCTATCGCATTTCCGCTAGTTTACTCGCCTCTCATAAATACGCGGCTTATCGCTCACCTTTGCGAAAAGAACTCTTTCTCTCGGTTTTTTTTCTCGTCTCCACAGACCATCACCACATCCGCACCGATCCTCCTATTTCGGGCTACAAGCATGCAAAAGAATGTCTGCAAAAAAAATTCGCAGCGTCCACTACAAATATGAATAATATGCAGAGGCAATAACTTTTGCGTTGTAGTCCAGTAAAAGAGACGGAAATCCAGCACTTTTTAGCGTAGAATATGAATTTTTTACTGAAGGTAGATGTTTGCATACTGAGAGTAACCCCAATAAAATGTTGCCCCTCAACTCGCCCAAACTCTAAGCAAGAGGGGTTGAAAACTTAAAAATCGCCGTATCTCGATAATTAATAGCCCGATCAAAAAATGTTTCAAACAAAAGTTGTTTGGAATAATACAATACGTACAAAATTATCTGACTTCCAATCCCCTATCTTTAAAAATAGCGGCATAAAAACACGAGAGCACCCAGACAAGGACGTAGCGATATGTCTACTCCGCTCGCACACGAATCAACCCCGAATTTTCGAATAGTTTTTGTGCTGCTATTTTCAACGATCGGGGGTTGGACGTCAGATAACTTTTTGACGGCGATTTTTAAGTTTTCAACCCCTATTTCATAGGGTTGGAGCGAGTTGAGAGGCAATATTTTATTGGGTTTTATTTTAGTATGCAACCATCTACCTTTAGTAAAAAATTCATATTCTACGCTAAAAAGTGTTGGGTTTTCGTCTCCTTTACTGGACTTTTGGGAAGCCGAACAAAATATACTTGTGTACATCCAACTTACTTGGTTTTAATTTTTTCGCGCCAATACTCAGGTACATCTTTTTTCTTTCTTTAACCCATGTGTGACTGAATCATTTATGGTGGGTATATATACGCATGCATGATAGATACAGAGATATTTCAAGAAATAAGGGATAGGGCTTCGAGAATCGATGGACGATCGATTAGCCAGACCGCAACCGGCTCTCGAATTACCATCATGTAAAGCGAATGAAAGAGGCCTTTTGAGATGCCCTGGTATGGTGTTCGGGAAAAAAGGGAGAGAGAGGGAGAAGATAGGGTGAAGATGGAGAGAGAGACCATCTACAACGACTGCACCTGCTACTGGACAGGTCCTGGTCACTCAATATTTTTAGAACAATTCGCACAGCTGCCTCTCGGCCGCGTGGACGATCAACATTCTCCATGATGGAGATTTTCTTCCTCTCCCTCTCTGGCTCTTCAAGATTCGCAACTTAATATTCACGATTGCTGCTATTGCAAATCTTCTACCCTGTACTACTATCTGATATCAGAAGACGGGGCAGCCGATCGACGCATCGATGAAAAAAAAAGTAGTAGGCATATCTGGCCACTCATTTAAGAAGTCGAGCAGCAGCTGCCTACCTTACGAATTAAAACGTAGCAGCTTTCTTTCACATCTTCGATTCTATCGACTTATACACGATTGCGAAAATAACCGACCAAGTTTTCACTACCTCATACCACAACTTGTGGTTTCACTTCTATCTCAACTACTTTATAGAAATCGTTCATAACGTTTCTAAATCAAGTGAACCGACTTGCCAAGTACAGGCAAGTACAGAGATAGGCAGAGATAGGCCTAGAACAGGCGTAAGATTTTTTATGTTTTTGCAAAAGAAGATAAACCTTCCATAGATACTACAATGTACTATCCGATTCCCAATTTTACAATCGATCCGAAGTGTTGCTCAAAACGGTCATTCCGTCATAAATGTATAGCCGTAAAGAATATAATATTTAGAAGTATGGTTTAAAGGAATACAATACAAATTATAATCGATAGTTTCCCCCCATACAATCGATCAATCATAGTTCAAAAGTTATCATCATTACGGTTTAGTGGTTATGATTCACCTAATTAAACTCTTTCTTTCTTTCTCTCTGATTTTCTATTTTACAAGTGTTTTTATTGGTCATAATTTTTTCGCAAACCAGCTGCAACGGACTCCCCAAATACAGAGGGTCTTTTGCGAAAACAATCATCGATAACACACCAACTAGTGGGATGTATAAAAATACATCCTGCAAGTTCGTGTGTATGCAGATGTGTACATGGCTACATAAATATGTATATCTATATGTGTGTGTGTGTGTGTGTGCACTGGTAAGGACCCTGGAACGGCTAATAAACACGCACTGAAGACGTGGGCTCATGAATTCCATGTGTACAGCGAGGGCGCGTTAGTCACGATGAAGAAAGAGCGGGGAAAACGATGACTTGCGGCTAGCTATTTTTATAAATTCGGTAAGGCAAAAGCTGTCTCCTTTCAAGTCTTTTGCCTGTTTTTTGGTCGTTTTCACCCTTTATCTCACCCCCTGTGCGTGTAATTTCTTTCACAGGCTCGAAAATAACCTAAGAGACAAAGCGAACCAGCGCCAACTCCAACGATGCGTAACAAACGACATTCACGATTTCCCTCTGAGACTCCTCGTTCACTCTACAATTGACCTGTTTTTTTTTATGATTCGAGATCTCAAATCACAAATTTATGCCAATTTCGTTCTTTTTTTATGGAAAGTGTTTCATACGAGTAGACGTTTGCTGAGGTGCTAATTACACTGTTGAAATCTCATTCGGTCTGCAAATGAGACTGTACTGAAAGGCAAAGTGTTTCTATTTTTATTCGAGAAGTATTTCCAAGCACGGAATGTCACAGGTGTGTGAATATCAAAACGCACGCGTCGAAGAAAGAGAAAATGAGAGGAGAGACAAGAGATTTGATACTCGGGTTCGATTGCTGTTCACGGGCGTAGGTACTCAAGCACCAACATCTGGTCGCCATATTCAAGGCCGGCCAATCAACTCCATTCGTATGCAGCGTTATCCCGTACAAACCCTGCTGTTCAGCTGAAAGTTTGTGCGCGCGCATGTGTGTGGGCGTGTGTGTTCCTCACGAACACCTAACACATGCGCGAATGGGCAAAAGTCATCATATTCAAGGACATGTGGATAGCTTGGGCGCAGTTCGATGCGTTATTTATAACTTGATTACGGGGGAGCGTAAGCAGCCGAGGAAGAACGTCAGTTAGACTCGTGCGGCAGAAATGCAGTAGCTTATGAGAAAAGGTGGCAGAAAACGGCATAAGTGCAAATGACAAGGAACAACACAGAGGCCAGAAGTTAAGGTCTTCAAAAACTGGAAGGTTGAGTAGACCCCCAAAAGGTCCAAACGGGAATTAAGCGAATCAGGGAAAAGGCAACAAGGTGGGTGCAGAGAAGAAGATAAAACCAGAGACAAAAGGAAATTAAATGAAACGGGCCTTTAGTAAAAAGACTTTTTGTACAATTGTGGGAGGATGAAAAAGACAGGGGGCTATCAAAGTCTCGATTGTGCTCCTCTTATTTACCCTCCTAATTCTTTCTAGTACCCACATTCTATAAAATATCTGTGCAATGCAACCATTTTCCAAGGAAAACCACTTTTTCACTTTACTTTGCCCGTCAGCAGCTCCTTCCAAATGCAATTTCAAGGTAGATGTCTTCAGGATTTTTCAGTCCCATTAACGCCAATCTATGGTGCCAATCTAGATCTTATACGTGCGGGGCGAACCTTTGCGAGCTTATCCCCCTAGGCCCTCTAATGCGAACGAGATCGAAACTTTACGGGGCCTGGCCTGAATGTCTTTCCAAAGAGTCTACACGTATGATATCGCCAGTGTCTCCGGCACTTCTTTTGGCTTCTTCTTCGGTAGATATAATATTACCGACAGGAAAGAGGATGAGCGTGTCCAGGTTTTGCGACCGAAACTTTGGTGAACTGTGAACGGGAAACGTGGAGCCTCGGACCTTGCGGGTATCGAATGAACATTGATCATCGAACTAATCGCGAAAGTTAATACGAAACGTCAGAATTTGTACTTGATACAACAGTGACAGCACGTAGAATGTAACGACGAGCAAAAAAAACAGAGCTGCCTTTCTTGTCTGAAGTCATCTAATGTTGTTCACTTTCGAACATCACTGCACTAGAAAACTATCAGTTGGAAGTGAATATCTTTACTGGGATGTTTGTTGAAATCGAATCAACTGTTGGCTCTTGCATATGTGAACGTGTTCCAAAAAGCGTACGATACATTGTAGCAGAATCAGAGTTAGTAAAGACGTTAATCTCTGGAGTGTCCCATGTGCGGATGATTTTTTCGGTAGAGATCAGATCTGACCCGCTATCATCTGACCCGAATCAGCTTCGGTAGTACGCGATAGAAGAGGAGAAATGAGAGAACTGGCAATCCTCCGCGATAAAGATAAGGCGTTAATTCGATACTTCCTGCTAAACTCGCAAAGAGGCTCTACTCGCTCTCTTTTACCCGCCTTTATTTTATCTCATCGCGTGCCCTTTCCTCCGGAATTGAACAAGTTTGCTCCTCGCAACTCGCACAGCTCCCGGAAAAATAAGAAACCAGAGCTGTTTGGGTTACTTGTACTTCGTACGATACAAACTGTCAAATAGGTTTTAGACTGTTGCAGAATAAGAGAGTAAATGCTAAGCCTATAAAATATGACATAGATGCAAGGCTTAATCACTTCGGTGTTAACAAATTCCAAGATTCTCAAGAATAGAATTATGTATTTCATTTGTTTTTATCATGTTTGGCAACTTCACCCCCTTTCTGGAATTGTTGACAACGTATTGAGCGAACAATGATTTTTCTTGACAATTGTATAATCGTTTTACGTATTTCGGCCAACCGACACCTATTTCTGAACGCAGCTGGGTACTTCAACGAATAAGGTTAGGAAGAGAAATATCATTACAGTTAACTTTGTCACGAATCAACTCAGAGATTGTGAAGACCTACAAATCATCGCTTTTCCCTTCGAACAAGGGAGGATCATTTCGTGTAATTATTCTTCTATAACAGGCAATATTATTTTCCCCATACGATTAGTCATAATCACTGTGACGGGGGAAAAAACGCCTTGCTAGTGCGTTATGATGATACAGCATGATTTTTCATTCGAGCGATGCGCATCTTTAAGAGTCGAAAATAAATTCCTGCGCCTCAGAAAGCGGTTTTTGATACAATCAGACGAGAATACACTATTATAGGGACGGAGCAGAGGCAATAAAGAGGGAAAGAGACATAGAGCCGAGCTCGGGAACGAAGAACCAGGACCAACCGGTTTTCTCGGCAAGGATAACCGATCCACGAAATGCCTTAATTATCAAAGACAAGACGAAACGAAAAGGAAAAAAGAATTGCGGATAGTCTATGGTTGAAATTTTTGGATCCCATAGAGACTTTGGAACCGCGAGCCAAATATTGTCTCGTAAATATGATTATGAGAAAAATATATAGTTTTTATTGGGATGTTGAATAAGTTCTCGCTGATTTTTCGTGAAAATTAATAATTTATTTTAAAAAATCATTCCTAATGCTTTTAAATGTTTCGAAACTGTTGTGTGATCAACTCCTACTGATTCTGCAAGTTCAGCTAGCGTCTGATATGAGTCTTCGTGAAGTAATGCCTCCAATTCAACACATCAAAATCATTAATTTTGAAGCGTCTAAACCAATCTCTGCATCTTGTTTCCAACAGAGCATGGTGTCGTAAGTCTCAACAAGGATTCTGTGTGCTTCAGCTGCAGATTTTTTTTGCGCACTAAAATCGTCCGCAAATATTCTTATTTGGCACGAAATTTGACATGTTTAACACTATGAAAAAAAAATTTTTTCCTCTTCAGCGAAATGAGATAGATAGATAGATAGATAGATAGATAGATAGATAGATAGATAGATAGATAGATAGATAGATAGATAGATAGTTTATTAGTGCACTAGGATAGAATACACTGAATTTTGAGTTCCGGTAGCGCCATCTGTTGGAAAACAGCGAGAACTTATTCAACGTCCTATATAATGTAAGCAGGATACATAGGAATCATTTGGAAATGAATCAATAGAACAAGTCTATGGTGTTTTTCCATCGCCGGATCCTGTGGTTCGGTTTACCGTTTCTTCGCTCCAACTTTTTACCACTCGTGTTTCTCGCTCTTGCTCCTCATCACTTTACTGTTTTTCCTGCTGTGTCCGATAGACATTAGCCACGGAAGAGCGGTCTCGGAGAAAGCCCGTACAGATATGGACTCGAAAACCTCAGAATTTTCTACTACAAAGCATAAACGACACTGGAAAATTCCATACAGTCCAACTTTCGATAAAGAGATTTACCTACACTCGACTTTCAGTTGGAACGAATTCTCTGCGCGTGTAAAATCAAATAGTCCGCGCCATTTACCGAAAATCCTATTAGTGTCTCGAATTTGTGACATATCAGAGAGGATATTTTCTCAGTGACAAATGTGCAAGACGAATAACAACGTGCGACCATCGATTTCGTACTGGCCCAGACATTATAACAGTAGAAATTCGGGGATGATCAAAGTTTCAAAATCTTACTATACAAAGCTCAGCGCAACTGCAGTTTTTGGTCAAACGTGCCAAACACCGAAAGTTGCACTTGTTCGTGCAGAGCCGCGAATCTGCGTCGTATGTTCAACCTGCGTTCAACTGAACAGTTTTTTCCCCGAGAAAGAGAGGAAAGCTCAGAAGCAAATGTAGATGACGACGGGAAGAGCAAGAACGGAATAACGCAGATAAAGAAAAAGTGAGAGACTGGAAGGAAAGATAATGGAAGAGACTATTGCACTCCGCTTTGCGATGTGTGACTCACTCGGCCTGGTGCAAACTGTACTTCGTACTTGTCCCAGCCACGGTGCCCTCTCTCGGTAAAGAGAAGTTTTGCGTCATACGTACATCTGTATACCTATAGCGGTGCGAAGAAATCCGAGTGAGAAAAGAAATCATCCGAGAACTCGATAGAATAGATTTTAGTTGATAACCGTACCTCTGTATCTTGCTAATGGTATGCATCACAAATGCAGTATTCCTAGCAACCGGAGCACTGCTTCCTTCCAGGACAAAACGCTTCGAGCTAGTACGAAGAATCAATAAAGAATCGCCACTAAGAGCAGCGGAAGATCACGCGTGGCACATGGAATCAATCGATAATTCAGGGTGACTAGTTTTCCTATAAATGAATCATTACGGGCCCATTTCCTTTTAGTAATACTACGAATGGTCTGGGTTTTAGTTTTGAACGTTTTATCTTCATAGTGGTATCTGTTCATTCGCGATATTCTCGAATACCGGAAACGTCGAGTGTGGGAATAATTCTGTATGATTTATCATTGGTTGAAGGTCGTCAGCAATATCCCCCCACGCCTTCAGCCATTCGCAATTTCCCTAGCAGGTCACCGACGATGATCCAATCAAAGTGTGGTTTCCGCAAAGGCTCGTCCGACTCCAACGAATCGATCCAAATGAAATCTCGCTCCTTCAATGGAAGACCAAACGTGGACGGAAAATGCAGCTTGACGTTTTGTCTTCTTTATTTTTTTTTTTTAATTACTATCTTAACCCTCTTTTTCCAAGTTCAGGTTATGGAACCCTAATAAGGATCTTCAAAAATGTTCAGTTATTTTTGTATCCTCAATGAGTGGGAAAAAAATGCTGTTACATTCCAACGATGCGAACTTCAATGCCACCTACAAATTTCCTATTTCCGCGTAAACTTTGTTCTCGCTCGTTGGGACTTGAACACTCAGTTGAACCGAGTGTCCCACCATATGCGATTGGAAATGTAATTTATAAATAAAAAAAAGGAAGGCCCCCGAGTGTATTCGTATTTTGTAGAGTGACGTTTTTTCTCTTATCCTCGGTAAACTGCATCGGAAGTGAGAGGAAGCTGTAACGCACACTCGCTAAACGGGATGAACGTTTTCCGTTCGTCATCGCTCCGGGGATACTGTGTCGTCTCTTCCTCGGTTGGTCGTTGCTCGGCGTCGTCATCTCGTAAACATTTCGGCCTTAACCTTCGTCGCTTTCTACCATAACGCCCTGATAGAAACGAGTGTTCGTTGCACGCGCCTTGCATGGGATCAAGGCGAGGAAGAGAGAGAGAGAGAGAGAGAGAGAGAGAGAGAGAGAGAGAGAGAGAGAGAGAGAGAGAGAGAGAGAGAGAGAGAGAGAGGGAGAGGGAGATAACTATTTCGAGGCTTCGCACGATCCAAGCCAGACGCGTTTGGGGCACGGGAAAGCCAAGAGAGCGATGGTGAATGTCTCGGGCCATAGCGGTTAAAGGATCTTGGTGTGCAGGTATATACAAGGTATACACGAGGCACGGCTGATGTACACGAACGCCACTTGACGGTGTACGCAATTTGGGTAGGAGTATGTGCACTTTGGGTCTATGAAGAGCTAAAGCTGGTTGCTCCAATCTTGACACGTTTATGCGCGACGTCGTCGTCGTCGTTCTCGAAGAACGTTGACGGAGATGGCCGGTTGATCGAGTTAAACCGGAGGACAAAGGCGCGCAAGTGTCGCCGCATAATCGTGCCATTGTATTAGCGCAACAGTCGTTCGTTTATCCACTTTTCAACGCGTGTCTCGCGCTGGCTTCGTCATACCGCGCCGTTGCGAACAACTGTACTAATAAATATGTCCAAAGGCTGTCACATGGTGAACTGTACACGAGTGGCGGAAAAAAAATGTTTCCACTACCCGTGCAGAAATTTGTCGGGTCGTCCTTAGATTCTGCCACAGCCCTATAGGAGTACGATAGGGACACCACACACAGGGGGTCCACATTGGAATCCACATTGAATCCAAGTGGATCCCGCGCTATTTCCCAAATGAAGTCTTTTGAAAATGATTTTGTAAATTCCTCAACCAGATGTTGTTGGTTCTAAAAGAATAGAATATATTTCCGTGATCCCCTGCACAAATATTTTGGGGGTCCTAATGTTCACCCACATCTCAATAGGGATTTGTAGAGCCGGGTACAGACTTGAGTACGAACGCGAAGGCAGGCCTCATGATGACTTTGCTTGAGGACGCACGAGGCAAACCGAGGCCACTGTTCGGAAGTGCTCAGTCTATTCTGACCACGGTGACCACGGTTGATACGTGGACAATGACGTCCAAACTGAGCACAAATTTCTTTTGATCCACCGACAGGGTTTTGCTCGTTTCGAGGCCGTGCGCTGAACGACTCAAGGCGGTTTGCCGCGCCTCGGACCGATGTCCACACTTGCATGCTCGGTCGGCCTCGGCCTGCCTCATTCGCGATCGTGCTCAAGTCTGTACTCGGCTTTAGGGACACCGCACATAGGGACTCCTCCCCGCGTAGAAATTCTGATGGGGCCCAAATCAGGGCCCGATCAGGTTGCCTGACTGCCCTGGTAGGGCACTAATGAGGCAGCCTGAAAGGGCCCTACTAGGAAATGTAACGTTGTGTCACATATGGGCCTGACCTGGTTGCCTGATCAGAAAGAAATACATATAATATTTCAAAAATCCAAAATGGAATGAACCACTTAATTTAGAGTTCCGCTACAATGAATTTGTATCATAATTCGTCATTTCCTGTCCTGTTGAAATGTTTTTGTTCGAAGAAAATATTTCGCCTATATGGGAATCGAACCTCGTACCTACCTACCCAAAGCTAGGCACGCTTCCCCTATGCACCGAGTGCTTGTAACATCTTGGTCTCAGATATGGCATAAGAGACCAAATAAATTCCTATAATTATTTGTTGTATCACATAAAGTATATCAATTAGTTAATATCATTGTGACAATTAAAGAGGTGTATCAAATAACATGCCATAGATTTTTGAAACTTAACCTTATGTATATATGTATATATAATTCCTCTCTTTCTTCGCCTTACAAAGCTGCCGAAATCTTCTAACACGCATCCGAGTTGCATAACGTTGTTTGTCGTTACAGTCCATAGCACCTTTTTTTTAAATAGAATTCAGGAATGCATCGAAACTCCGAAGCTACAATGCTGGAAAAACGAAGTTTCCATGTGGAAAATAAGAGGTTATGTGCATCTATCGACTGCTGAGGCAGTTATAGGGCAAGCCTATTTATGGCTTCATCAGGGAAAGCCATAGTAGGGCCTTTCAGGGCAAGCCGTGGTAGGGCCATATCGGGGAAAGCCTTAGTAGGGCCTATCAGGGCAAGCCTCGGTGGGGCCCTATCGGAGAAAGCCTTAGTAGGATCTTATCAGGGCCGACCTTAGTAGAGCCATTTTAGTATAGCCTGATTTAGGGCCTAAATACTTCCGGCCCGATCGGGACCGGATCAGGATGTCCGTATTAGGTGTTACCCGTATCACACCCCGATCGGGGCCTGATCCTGGTCAGGCTAACCCTAAGAAATTTCTATTCGGGTCATTGGGATCGAATTCGATTCTGCACTGCTCGCCAATAAACGTCGTTTGAAAATTCTTACCAGGTTCGAATCGAAAGTATGTGAAAAGTCACGAGAAAAAACTCGGCGTGTTGAAACATAACCTGCACACTTCGTGAGCGTGTACGTGTGTGCTGATGATATGTCAAAGTGCAGTCAAATAAATAGCAAATGATAATTACAGTGGATTTTCAGTGATGTGATTCAAATCGATGCTGAAGATATACTTTTTTAAGGGGCTATACCAGTGTGACTCTTTAAAAAAATCGATTTTTTGTTGCCTTTTTCGACAGTTTATACTTTCAAGAATATCATTATCATTTACATCAATATCATTTTATCTTGCTAAAATCGATAGTTAAATCTTTAAACGCGTTTTTCTCAAAATGAGACGTTTCAAATTTGCTGACATTGTAACTCAAAGAGCAATTATCCGATGGACTTGAAATTTGAACTGAGTACTCTTGAATATATTTACTTTACAATGACGTAGGATATTTTTGATTGGATGAAAATTGACGATTTGGCATTGAAAAAAAACGACCATTTTATAGGCAAGAAAACAGACTTTTTTTCATAACTACGCCATTTTGTTGGATTTTTATATTTTTCACAAATCCTACGTCATTGTACAGGAAATACCTTCCAGTGTCACGACATTGTTTACTTTTTCGGTTTCAGCTACTCAATCGGCCAGAATCATGTCAGCAGTGGAGGAACTGTTTTTTTGGCGCCTCCGAAGGCAGCGCATAAGACGCTTGGATCTCAATATTTTTCTATGAAAAAATTATGTAATGTAGGTCAAATATAGCCAAATATATTCTTAATTTTCCGAAACATTTAATTGAGTACTTTTCTTCCAAAAAATTCCCGAAAATCACCCAAATTTTCAGTGTTCACACTGATATAACCCCTTAAGCCACGTATACTTTGTTAAGATAAGAATTATACTTTTTTAAGACCCACTCGCTTTGTATATCTATATATTTTGTTGAGGAAATTCGACGTACAGGAATCGATGGGATTCAGCAAGAATCGTGTCGAATTCTGATCGATAATGTGGGAATTCTTTGGGATTCGAATTATATTCAGACATTCCAAAAGGGAATCCCGATGAAAATCTAATGTAAGAGCTTAACGTTTTAGTATAGGGAACCAATGGGGCTACGCATTGGATCCCTATATTATCAGAAATTAGGGACAAGTATGGAAATCCAATCAGATCCCTACGACAATTGCTGCACGCTACCGGAAATAGCGAAATGCCTTTTGATGTTATCGAGCAGCGTTGGCTCAGATGTGCTAGTAATTTTGAAATGAGAAAGAAAAACAAAGGTATTAATTGAAGTTATGACGACGTTCGATGTTCGTGAACAAAGAACGGAGCAAAGATTGCTATGGATCTATATACGAAACGGAAGTTTCCGAAAAAAAAGTAAACGCTGGGAATAAATAATTCCAGAAGGGAGTTGAGAATTTACGTCTTCCCGCTCGAAGCTTTTTTCCGCTGTACCTTCGCTTTCAAATATCCAAATAAGAAAGGTTCTTATCTTCCCCAAATATTTACCGAAACCCGGCTTCGTCAGTCGTAAATTTCTCCGGTGTTGGATAAACTTGGAAACTTCGCTCTTGTGTCTCGTTGTCTTTGAAAGAATTCGGGAGTGCGGCCACACGACGTTATTTATTATCGGCTTAATATCGGAGAGCCTCTGCCGAACTTGCACATTATATGTAGACTCTGATATCGACGGATGTATGCGATACTGCCGAGCGGACGACGAAAGTCCGCGCGGTTATCGGAATTTGCATAATCACCATTGGTGATGATTGCGTATCATTGTACATCATTGGTTTATGGGTAGTCGCGTTTGAGCTCTTTAAGAACACCGTATCATCGTCGGGAGGATCTTTTTCATCAGGAAGTGGTCTCCCCTCATGCATAAACCCATATATGTAGCTATCGATAATGAAAATGATAAAACGCCTCTCAGCGTCGTTCTATCGATGCGGGGAAAAATTAACATCGCTAACTGGCCCAGAGAATCATGTGGTGTGGGGAGACAGAAAGAGCCACAACGTGGACGCAGCCGCACTAGGGTACACCGACCAGTGAATGGACGAAAGCTGATTTATATTTAAAATAAGTAAAAAATATTAATTATCGATAAAAATTCGTATTACTATAATTTGGCAAAAAAATCACAGGTATTGTTGAAACCGATTTCTCAGTTTAATATCGAATTTTGACGCCACGCGGAACTTTTTTGGTTTGCGGTACTTGCACACTGCGCAGCTTAGTTACGATACGGCTGTGTACAGTAGGTGTTCCAAGGGCGAAAACAAAAGTTTTTATCATTTAGGCATTCCCTACTTTTTCCGGCCCTGACCAGACCCTCCCATGGAACAAACCGGGAAGATCGCAAAATCGTTTTTACGGCTTACCCGCTATGTTTGGAAATTACAATATTTTGGCCGGAATACATTGCGAGCAAGTACATCTTCATGTAATGTCGACCCGGCCAGAACATTGACATGTTCTGAACAGTGGAGCCTGTCTTTAAGAACTGAAGAATAGGTACTTTGCTTTCCACCTCATCAAAGATTTTTATAATTGATTGGGATGAAACTAATACATCTGTTGTAATTATATTCATCATTAAAACATTCATTTCATCAATTATAATCGACGAGGATAACAATGATTATTATAAATACGGGGATTACGATAACTAATGATTTGAGCATAAAGAATAGCCAAATTATTTTATGAGGCAAAAAAGTAAAGCAGCTCATTCGTGGCTTTTGAACGCCTTGTCGCCACGTTGGGAAATATCATTGTCTTGACCGGGAAGACATTACCCGAATGTATTTCGCCAACAATCCGCCAGGTGGCTACAAGCGAATCGCTTCGCGTAAGCAACGTACCATCGTACGAGGATCAAAGTTCGTCCTGTGAGTTGTACCACGTACAGAAGTGCTATGCTTACCGAGTGCACTTACGCTTATGATTTTGCGATACTTGTGAAATAACCCTTTGCACTCTAGGCCTGTTTCGCTCGGATTGTGGTCTCTGTACGTTTTTCTGTCTCTTTGCTTTTTAGGAAATGCGAGCAAGCGTATGTATACTCATATACTACCTTAGCAAGTAGATAACCAACAAACAATATGTTGTCGAAATATTAAATTGAATACACTCCCGATTTGACCTCCTCAAGGATTCCAAAAACGCTGAAACGTTATATTTCATTTCCTCGTTTGTTCCTGGTTATTGTCCGATCTATTCCCTACAATTTTCCTGGTCATTTACCGCTTGTTTTCTGGCTGGTTCCTGATCGGTTCCCCAGAAAAGGAACGGCGGATCGGGACCTAGCCTCAGACCCGTTAAATTGCGAACCTATTTCAGGGTGGAAGGCCCGACCACGGCCTGATATTATCTAGGGAAGGCGGATCACGGGCAGTACTTTTTCCTGACTTAAATTTCTATACGGGAAGTATCACCTTTGTTACTTAAGTAGGCTGGAGCTTTAAAAAAATACATACGAGTATAGATATGATGTTGAAGTTTGCATAGTTTATATGCAACAAATTTTTTTTCCTTCGGTTCCTACATTTCCATTGACAGATTTAAGCTACAAAAATCGTACTATGTTTTTTTAGGCTCGTTATTTAGCGATCTGCAACCCAAGTCTACAAAATATGATTTTCGACAATGATGAAAATATTGCATTAAAAAAAATGTCGCACTTCAGCTATGCAAACTTCAAGCACATGGTATAGATTTATTCTGTAGATGCTAATTTTTCATAAAATATATAATTGAAGAGCAAAATTATGCATTTACATATTTTTATTACGTGAATAAGAAAAACTTTTGGGTTACTATCAATTCAAAAAAGTATACCATTATTGATTATTATTATGAAAAAACTGCGTCAGCAAATTATTTCTACAACTCAAAATGAAATTTTGAGTCATTTATCATTATGCCTATTAATATTTGTCACGAGATTATTTATTGTGACCATTAATTAATATTAGGTATTGCTGAATACAGCAACCTAGCAGATATTGAGGTTGGCAGAAATGTTCTTCATTCGCCAGCCAAAATACGTAATCTTTTATCAAACCTGGATGGTTCAATATTGAATGTATATGGTCGATGGACATGATGAGTTTTTCTTTCCTAAATGCTTACAAAGGTTCAGTTTGCGTTATTCCGTTATTAGAAATGGTTTATCTTGGTGCTAAGTAGCCAAAAAAATATGTCACCCATATTCTGAACGTCTTGCCCATCTAACCGCACGGAAGATTATATAAATTAAACTATTTTTTATCTTTGACGTTTTGTGGTAAAAACAATTTCAAAGAATTCGTAAAGACTCAGTATAGTGTTGGCAATAACACACACACACACACGCGCGCGCCACTTCCTTAAGATTGAATCAAACGTTGATTTTTTGCAATATTTTGCCATCAATTTGTAATAATAGGTTCGAATTACACATTCGGACATGTTTATTCACTAGTGCTGTATTCCAACCTTTTCAGTGAATGGACATATGGGTTCTGTCCGGATAATTCTCGAAAACGAGTAAAACTTTCAGCTGATCTGCTAAAAATTGCCATTATTATAATCATTTTATTTGTTTTTAAATTCTGACAAAATTAAATTTTTGATTTCTCTGTCGAAACGAACTGGTAGTTTTTGTTGTGAATGTCACGTTAAGGTGCAAAAAAGTTTTGTGTATTTTCAATAAAATCGTAATAACCAATATAATACTTATTTGTACAAGAATAGTATAATTTTTATGCAACACAGTGATCTCCAAATCTCGTATTTAATTTAAAAAAAAATTGATCGTTATGCTTCACACCGTTCGTCTACACTACACGTCCATCATCAATTTCTTCAATATTATTCGTTGCAATTACTTTGAATATGTTTTTTTAACTATCAGAATAATAACTTTTAATAACGAAACTTAAAACTTTTAATAAGAATAATAACATTATTCATCCATTTACTGGTCGGTTTACCATATATCCCAATTATCGGTACTTTACATCGTGAACACAAAATTGTGGCTTCAGCGAGGGAGACAGAGTGGGGAATATCTCGATTGTCGAAACGATGACGCGTCGGGTCAGAAAGAGCGACGAGTGCGAGGAGCGAACAAGTCCAGCACTTCCGGTAGAGCCTCGTGTATAAAATTACATATATCCATACACATTGAAATTATACAATAGAAGGAAATAGCTTGCACGATTCTATTATAAAAAGGGCCATCCTCTGTTTGTCTATCGAAGAATAAAATCGGACAAGAACGAAATGCGCTCTACCGCTCGTTTCTCCACACACACACACACACACACACACACACACACACACGCCAAGTAGTTGGATCGCATTAGTTGCGCCAATTAACGTAATTAGCTGCAATTAATTAAAGGCCAAAAGGTTGCTACGAGATCCGTGCGTTGTCCACTCGGCCACGAAGCTGGCGGGCGCCTCGCAAACACCGCACAAACTACCATCATCGACCATCAGCCAGTGAACAATATGGCTTGCTACTGACACGCGTATTTTCGTGATTCGGTATGCGATCTCACGAGAAGGGCACTTCGATACCTTCTTCTTGTGTTGCAATCACGAGTACACACTGTCGCACGGGCGCATCTCTCCGTTAGGCTCGTTCGCTGGGCCACTAACGTTTGATCGTGCACACGAACGCGCGATACTAATTAACCATGGTATACGGACCTTGCTGTATCGCTTATACATCAAGGGTTAATCAGCAGTAATTGTTCCGCTCGAATTAAAAATTCCACAGTGTGTGTGTGTGTGTGTGTATGTGTGTGTGCGGGTATGTCGAGGGATATTAGCCATATTGGAGCAAAATATAAGATCTTTAAGCGGAACCCTGGATCTAGATTTAGTTTGGGTGCACACGGCTGTCCGGAAGTTTGCATCGCTGAAATGCAACGAAAGTACGTTTTTGCTAGCAGATGTCTGATGAGGATAGAAAAAATCGTTTGGGTGATTCTTCTACCACAAGTCGGTGGCAAAATGGTGAGCAATAAGGCCTTGCATCTGGGGAGAAAAAAATTGGACTGCTGTTTTATTGGCTTTAATGATGTATAAACATCACAAGCATAATATACAAAAAGAATTATAGGTGAAGCAAATTAAAAAAGGCGTACAGCTCTTTTTCCGAAGGGCCTCCGATAGATCCGAAACGCACGAAACAGCCTAGATGGGGGAAAGTAGCAATTTGGAGTCGTTTCGTCCAGTCGTTGTACAAAAAATATACAACAACCTAGCTGAAGACCTACTATCAAAATGGCTTGGTAGGTACACGCAGAATTCAAATGAGAGCTTCAATTCCGTCAAGTACGATAGCTCCTGAATCAGTTTTGAAACTTTAAACGTGTTTATCTCGAAACCTCTTTTTTGAAATAGAGGGAACGCATAATTCGACCAGTTTTCATCCGATTGACTTGCAATTTTGACTGTGGCTTCTTAGATAAATTCTTTATGTAAGTATACAGGATTTTTACGATTTATAAACAATTTTAGTTTTTATACGAAAGTGAGGCCGATTTTGTTAGCAAAAAAAATCATGACAAATGATGCAATTTAGTGAGAGAACCATATTTTTTAGGAATCGTGTGTTAGCAAAATTTTATAGTTATAACTATTAGCAAAACTGATTGAAAGAACGAAATTTGTGATTTTTTGTTCTAGGTGCTATGTTATGAAAATTTTGCGTCCTCTCGCAGAGCGCCTAAAATGTGCTCTTATAGCGTAGCCGCCTGAGCCGCCTTTTATGGATTTTTTCATATGTTTTTTTTTTTATTTTATACTTCAACACATGTAGTATAAACCCTTCAAACCTCATTGAGATGCTTTTCGTAGCATTCAAAAAAAAATCCCAGAAGCCGCACAGATGTAACATCTCAGAGGAAACCTTTCGTTGCATTCGAACGATATAAACTTCAACATCACAACACGAGAGGGTGAATATGTGAAATTTCATGATTTTCAGCGTACCGCGTGATGTTTCCGGAGCGTGCTGTCATCGCAAAGCTCTCCGTTGAAGTTGAGAACCCGCGAACTAATCCAGTCGAGCAAACCCCGTCAGAATGTCGCTTATCTTTTCTCCAGGCATTCGAGGGAATAGGAAAATAAGTGAAGAAAGGATGTTTCGGGAATGTATGGAAGGGCGGGTGTAGTTTTTTGAATGGGCTCGTAATCCTGGATATATAGAGAGTTGGTATACACGGACAGAGATAGCGGAGTGTAAGCGCGGCATTGCTAACAGCCCGAGCAAACGAGCTCTCTTCTTCCGGCATACTGCTGTTGTTAGCGAGTCCAGAAGCCAACGTTTCACGTCACGGTTCACGAAGCGAAAACCGGAATAGGTACGGAAGACAAAGAGGAGGAGGAGGATGACGACGAGACCGAAAGGAAAAATATTTCGGTCATGATGTACGAATCAGGAAATTATTTACATCAGGTAGTTACTCTGCCTTCGGCTGGCAAAAAAACATCATTTTCTATTAATAAACGGATTCTTCATCGATGCAATCTTTGATCAAACGAATTGGTGTTTTTAAATCATCCCTTTATAGTCTTTGGTGTTATCATCATCATACCTACAAAACGTTATGTGGTAGGTATGATGATGATGTTAACGAGAGATGCAAATGCTGTGAAATGCAGTTACATCCCACGGGCCAAACAGGTTTCCAAATGATGATAACACCATTCATGGTGTTATCATCATCATACCTACCACATAACACGAGGTAAGTATAACGATAATAACACAACGTGATGATAGCGAAATGGAGTTAGCTATTCAATATCAGTCCTCGACATTCCCAGAGGCAGCAAGCTCGGTTAGCAGCATCCCTCCCGAAAATGGAAACGAACATCGTTGTGGCAACTTTCTTCGAGTAAATGGCGAAGAAAGCGTTGAAATTCGAGAATAAAAAGTACTAAACGTAGATTCCTTTTCATGATGTACGAAACAATAAATTATTCACATCAGGGATTTACTCTAACAACATACACCATTTTCAATTAATAAAACTATTCTTCATTGACGCAATCTTCGATCAAACCAATGGGTGTTGTCAAATCATTGCTGTCCAGTCTTTGGCGTTATCATCATCATACCTACCACATAACATGTGGTAGGTATGATGATGATAACACAACATGATGATAACGAAATTGAGTTAACTACTCAATTTCGGTTCACGACATTGCCAAGAAGCAGCGAACGAGCTCGGTCAGCATCATTCCTCGCGAAAATAGAAACAAACGTCCTTGTTTCAACTTTCCTCAAGGAAATGGCGAGGAAAGCGGTGAAATTTGGGAATAAAAAGAACTGAATGTAGGTGAATTTCTTGGCTACTGTGTCGATGTGGGCAAAAAAGTAACGAGAAACAACAAAGATGCGAGTTCTGCGTGTACGCAACCCCTAAGGCCACGTAACGTGTAAGAGAGAAAGGGAGAGTGAAAAAAGATAGAGATAGAGGGAAGAGGAGAGTTATGAACCAACTTCGGGAGTGGGAACGTGGAATGCGGGGGAGAAAAAAGAATCGAGCAAGGAAGAACGAGGGAGAGAAAAATGCGTAAAGAGAGAAAGGGAGAGCGATAGCGAGCAAGAAAGGCGTATAGTAGGGCACGGATGGTGAACAGCTGCCGAGCAATGGCGTGGAGGTCTCTTCAGTTATGGTTTTGTAAGCTAAAGCCTTGGTGCCCCTATAACCCCCGTACCAGTGGCAAAACATCCGTCGTTCGCTACCCTGGCTCTCATTCCCTCTCTCTCTCTCTCTCTCTCTCTCTCTCTCTCTCTCTCTCTCTCTCTCTCTCTCTCTCTCTCTCTCGCTCTCCGATCAAATAAAGAGACGCGCAACCTCGTTTTGCCTCATGTCTAACTATAAGCTTCATCGTCGGAAAGACACGCGGGCACATTTGTTCGCTGATGTGGTACATCAATGTGTGTACTCGCACAAAGCTACGAGTGAACGGCAAACCGACCCGTGTAATCGGTAGGTCCAATCTAGTCGAAAGTCTTGACTATTACATAATCCGAAAAAGAGCAAGTATCAAACGCATAGTTCAAGCTGCTGACGTAATATTCTTTTGGACCAACATTCTATGATGGGGACGACACGTTGGTCGTTCACTAAATGGATGCACAGTGCCTGATGATAAACGACCGAGGTTGGAAAAATATTGTTTTACAGCTTTTGCATTGATGTGACATAGGTAGGACATTGAGCTTATGAGAAGGGCCAAACAGGCTGTATGACCATTCGAGGCCCATCAACGGCAAATTGGATGTCTTTTTTCCACTTGGATCTCCATACGCGAAGAGAGAAAATGGGTATGTCGATCAGCCAAACGCTTTGTTTCCAAGCCAATAACGCATCACATTATTGTAACACGAGGAGATATTGTGACACCAAGCCGAGGACAACGACGTCGACAAGTGAATGTTAAAGAAAGATAAATGCCACACGTACGCCGGAGTTGCGATTGGTTCGAGGGTAAAATCACTTTTCAGTCACGTGAACAGACCGAGGAACAGGCGCATTTAATCGCAGAAGACTTGAGAACTCTGAGGAATCGATTTACAGTCAACAAAGAACGAAATTTTATTCGTATACATTTTTTTAATCTCATACAGAAAATTCAACGTCCTCAGTTTTGTTAAGAAAATTGTTTAAGATTTTAACCCTCCGTGGACATACTTAATTTTCTGAGACTCGGTGTTTAAATTTGGTCTTTTAGAGAACCGGCGAGGTTTAAAAGTGTTCTGAGCTTTCAAATATGTGAAAAATTCGAGGTTACTTCTCGAAGTGTCTACTGCATGATCCACAAGTTGCCAAAGTCAAGAATTCAAAACCGTTGATACTAAAAATTGAATAGTGTTGAAGAAAGTACATTTTTTTCGTATTGCCGAACTTTATTTCTGCCCATTTAGCTATACCTAATAATCACTGAAACATTTTTTAATATCCTCATTAGAGTTACATGACCGAAACTTGGAAAAAAAAGGTTTAGATGGTAAGCAAAATTAAAAATTTTCGTTGCATTCCTACGATGCAAACTTCCACACCATAAAACTGACGTATAGTAAAAAAAAATGCGAACGAACGGGTAAGCTGGAATTCCGATTGTCTTTTTAAAGGCCCAGTGTCCAGACGCAGGGTCATCATTGCTTAAGGGGCTATACCAGTGTGACACTTTCAAGAAATGGATTTTTTTTGCCTTTTCCGACAGTTTATACTTTCAAGAATATCATTATCATTTATATTATTTATATCAATATTATTTTATCTTGCAAAAATCGATAGTTAAATCTTTAAACGCGTTTTTCTCGAAATGAGATTTTTCAAATTTTCTGACATTGTAACTCAAAAAGCCATT